>CM021103.1:91878991-92227231 GCA_007115665.2 Sequoiadendron giganteum | reverse complement strand
TTTTTCATCTTCTCCTTGATATTCTTGACCATTCCATCCATTCTTAATTTTTTCAAGATCTTGAGTTCATCACTTCTCATTTTCTCCACCCTTTCAAACATTCATTCAATCTTTGTAGTAGCATTCTTCACTCCCTTGCAGAAATCTACCACTCCATCACTCTGATAGTGTGAGTGTAGGACAAACACCATTGAAGTAGAGGCTTGAGTTCCTCTCATTCACTCCTCCACAATCCTTGAGCACTTTGGACGGAGGTGGAGAGATCTCGAAGCAAGCTGGCGAGAGGACTATTCTATGAAATTATCTTCGTCACCCTTACAGTAATATTTATCATATCAATATTTATATTTCACTTTTCTTAGTCTTTTTCTTTACTTCCAAAAACTACTAAACTAGACTATTAGCCCTTTTTGGGGATTCCAACCTTGTCTCTCTGGTTTTTTGTTTGTATGGATGCCACCACTCCTATGAGATGCCAATGCGCTATGCAGTCATCCCAGAACTGGGCTTCCATCCTTGGATAGAGAGCTACCTAATATGCAGAGTTGACTCTATAAAGTGACTTGTCTAGTCTCCCTTTAGTTCTCAGGATTGCAGAGTGATTGAAGGACACATAGTCTTCATCATTTCCATCCCTCCTATCCTAATTATCCTTTAAACTGAGGTAAGTTAGGGAAGCCTTTCTAGTCTTGGCCTTTCATGACCTAGGGCCTTGTAGTGGTTGGTCCCCCTCTCTTACATTTTTAGTGAACCTGACGTGAACCAACGTCTATCCATTTGTCTGCATCATAAACTTTTTATCGTATACCTCTTGGTCATTGTACCCTAGTGTGTTAAAAAAATTTATATGAGCTTCACGACCTAGTCTATGACCTTTGGGCATATTGTTAGAAGAATTATGTGGCACCTTCTAATGGACAAGACGTAGGTCTCCTCTAGCTTCACTACCGGCCTTTTCTCTGGTTCTATGGTTGGTTTGTCTGCATAGGATCATGCATTGCGAAGTGAATCTAGATTCCTTGAAGAAACTGATCGCATCCCTACTCCTCCTGTGTCATCGACCTCTTCATCCATAGATGAGAATGAGGTCATCTCTATCCCTTTTGAGTATGTTGTTAGCCTCGATAAAGGGTTAGGTGCATTGGAAAATCATTTGGAAGGAACCCCAAAGATGGCTAGGGCTACTAAGGCGATCGGTGAAATAAGATACATGGTGGAAAAAGATCGAATAGGTGTAGAACTCTTAGCTAGTCTCGTTGGTCTGGCCGAAGCATGTGGCCCCTTGAGCCATGGTCACATGATATAGGGAGGCCTCTTCGATGAACATGAGAGGTAGCTGGAGATGTCGATGCCTCCTACATCTGTGTATATGGCTGACGTGATCCCTTTGGTCAATATACCCACTACTTCCAAACAAATTGAGAATATCAAAGTAAGCAGGAACCCTTTGGGTTTCCACTACACCCCTTTTGCCGCCTTTGGTGGTGGAGGATTTGGTGGAATAATAGGTGGAGGCTTTGGTGGCAGAAACTTTGAAAGTGGGGGTGACATTGGCAGAGGTGGATTTGATGAAAGTCACACTGGTGGTGGCATCATTGGTGGCAGCTCTAGTAGTGGCCATGATAGTGGCAGAAATGGAAGTCACACTGGTGGTGCTGGTATCGGTGGCGGCTCTAGCGGGGGTCATGGTGGTGGTCACGGCATTGGCTCTGGTAGTGGTTTTGGTGGTCCTATGTCTTCTACCGACCCTATTCTGAATACCCTTTTTTAGAATATGGGGAAGATGCAAAACCAACTGGAAAACCTTTCCCAGGCCTTGTTCTAGCTTATCTTCCAGCCCTTCTTCTGACACAACCCATTTTTGGTTACAATCATAAACACTCCTTTCTCGCAAGGGATGAAGATTTCCAAATTTGAGAAATACGGTGGTAAAGGGGACCCATAGACACATGTGTCCGCATTTAATGCCTTATGCACAGAATTTTTCCATCACGATGCATTGATGGCCAAACTATTTCCTCGATCCCTCAAAGATACAAAGTTGGACTAGTATTGTTCTTTGCCCGATAATTCCATCTTCACACTCAATCAGCTTGTGAATCAGTTCTTGTGACAGTTCCAAGCCAATATCAGACAAAAAATGAACTTCTCAAACCTTGTTAGGTGCAAACAAGGGGACAATGAAAATATTACAGACTTTATAGCATGATACCAAACACTCTTTTCACAGATCTCATATCTGTTACCCAATTCTAATGTACAAAAGGTCTTCATAAGGAACTTACAAAGGCCTTGGTAAGAGAAGTTCGCCCTCATAAAGTATCCCTATTTTGCATACTTGTGTGTGGCTCTACGAGACTACCAGCAAATGGTGGTTCAGTTCAAGGTTTCTCCCTCATGCTTTTGTTCTGAAGGAAGATATATCATATCAATAGCGAAAAGAGGTAAAAATGTTGTGAATGTAGTAGTCGATGTGGATAACAATGGCCTCAGACACGACCAAAATTTTACGAAGCTATCAGAATCTTATTCTTCCATCTTGCAGAAGTTGGTGAAGCATAAGATCCTTACCCTTCCACCTCCTAAACCAGTTAGAGAACCATACCCTAGCTGGTATGAAGAAAACACTTATTGTCAGTACCATCGAGTTAACGGACACGATACTGAATGTTGTATGCTCCTGCATCATGAGACACAGAACTACATCAAGAACGGTAGTATCTATCTTGATGGGAACAAGCAAAACACACAAAAATAAGTGGTGAAAGCTAATAATGAATTGTAGATATACACAGACCCATTTTCGTCACATTCTGCTAACATGATTATCGATATTTTTTTCTCTACTTCTCACCCTGAGGCATATGTTAATGTGGTTACCATTACTCCCTCTCCCTGCCTTGTGACCAATTTTCCAGATATAACATTTACTATACAATACATGCCAGCAAATGGTAAGCCATCTCCACTTTACATTCTCACTTTCCTAAATGGCAACATTGTGACAGGAGTCTTAGTCGACCCCGCGAGTAGAGTTAATGTCATCACGGAGGAGACGTTACTCCTAAAATCCCTACAAAGGGAGGAATATGAAAAGACAAAATCCATCATCCACACACATGATGGACTTCCCTTAAACCCTACAGATCAATAACATTGTCCATTCTAGTTGGACCTAGGAGTGTAGATACAGTCTTCAATGTTATTTCCAAGTTGGACCTATTCAGAGTGAAGCTAGGAATACCTTGGCTAGCTTCCATAAATGGGATCGCCTCTCTAATTCAGAAATGCCTAGAATTTTCCCATGAAGGTTTCATGCACATAGTGTATGACACTAGATATCAACTTGTGGTATATCATGGAGGATACTCATTGGATCACTTTTGGCCCACTCCAATCAGTCCACTCCCATAGAGAATGGACCTAACTTACAATAATTATGTGAAGTACAAAACTAGGGGCAAGGGACAGTTGAAGTTGACCCTTCCCATAGTAGAACAACTAGCTACCTCCTCTTCCCGAAAAGGAAAGGATAAACTCACTCCCTCTTGAGATGACTCATCCACTCCTCTCTCTTGGGAAGAGTATTGGATGAACAATCCCGGGTTCTACCCACTAAGTCTAATGATGCCTCCTAGGCGAAATCCCAAGCTCAAGATATCAGATCTCCCTAATAGGTCCCCAGGACCTTGGTACTATTTGTATGGTAGAAATAAAGTCTCACAGAGAGATTTTTCCCCTCGACCTCTTCCTATTCCCCCAAATAGGAAAGGATCCACCTCTAAGGTGGTAGAGTCAACTCCTCCAACTATTTCTGAACCTGCCCCTCCTTCTCCCATTCAGGAGTCTATCTTTTTGCTGGAAGACGCTATGAAAGACACTCCCTTGGATGAGCAAGAGCCTTTTGTCCCTTCCCAGATCTCGGATTTTGGTTCAAAGAGTTGTAGAAACCGCCTTGTGCATGAGCACAAGTATCGGCAAAAGGCTCTCCTAGCTAAGCAAGCCTCCTTACAGAAGAAGGAGGAAGAGAAGACAGCACCTCCTATTGTGTCTTCCTCTTTCCCTCCTTTTGTCTTTAAATCTCTTTCAACTCTCATTGTGAGCGCACATGTGCTTGGAAGGGTGCAAGTGTTCATCACTCCTTCAAAGGATCCATACCTGTTGACTTTCATCCTAGATTTCTTGCCTTTCCCAAGGCCCATGGACAAGGTGAACACTTCGGTGATGTCCACTGTAGTTCTCTCCTCTTCTCCCTCGAACCTCCTTGTTTCGTCTATGGGGAGCTCACCTCCTCCGATGAAGAAGAAGGTAGAGCATGGTCCCTCTAGCAATGGAGGACGTAAGAAGATCCCACCTTCTCCGAAAGTTGGACCAAGTTGACTTGTTCTATCCTAGTAACGGAATCAGTCCTAATCTCCCCCGAGTTTGTCACTGCTCCTGAGTCTCTCAGTGAGCCCAATGATGAACCTCAGATGCAAACTCCTTTATCCACCAAGGTGAAGCATGGCACTCCCATTGAATGCATGTTTAACTTGGTGGTTGAATTTTTGACCTTATCAGCAATATTTGTGAAATCATTGACCTTGGACCCACAAGAGTTGAGTGACGGAGACCTCACCGGTCCCTCTGCCTTGGCCCTTGTTGCAGGAAGATTGGAAGCTCCTCCCCTTAACATTACACCATTGCAAGCTCGTCATCATTCCTATGATGATCTAGAGTGGGAAGCTGATGACCTCTTGGTTGAACATTGTTAGGGGGAGACCCTTTTCTTGATCTTTAGATTAGATGTTTGTATGTGTTGTGATGTGTTCCCCTGTAATCATGCTATATGTGTCTGGATGACCCTTGTCACCCCTGTTGGTGCTGGGATATAGGTGTGGTGTTTGTGTTGTGAACCTTCTTCTACATGTATCTCTATTCTTCCATGTTTTTGATTAACTTTTGGTAAATTAGGGATGATGCAAAGCATCGGGAGCATTTATGCCTCCTTCCATGTTGACCCATTTTTTTATTTCTACTTTGTCTTTCATGCATTCTTCCTGATCTGGTTGGGGATTGATGATCTTTCGCCTCTTATCACAGTTACCTAATATAAATAAAGGCAAATTTGACCCTACTTAACCAGATCCCCTTGTTCCCTTTGTGTGTGATCTATCTTCTTAACCTTTCTCTTTATCTTTCTCTCGTCTTTGCTTGAGTTGTCCCTTTCATGTGTGACAATTCCTCTTCTACATTACTTGTTCTTTAGAAAACACATTTTTTGCCGAACAAATATTTTCTTGAAAGACCCCTCACACACTTCTTTGTTAAAATTACATTCTCAACTTGAAACCTTAACAGAACATGTTTCCTTCATCATGGGTTCATAAAGAGAGGACTTGGAAACCCTCCTCCGAAGCGAGAATGGTCTTAGTCTTCCCCTCGCAGGAGCGCATCTCCTTCCTTTTGAATTCCTTAATGAAGTGAACATATTTCAAAATGATTCCTTGGTGATGAATCGATTAGAGAAGGAAGACGATAGCTTCTAAACAATCTGTCCCTTGAGTGGCCGCTCCCTTTCATGTTGGGTTCCCGAGGGACCCCTTCGAAAGCTTTAAACAAATTCTATGGTGTCTAGCTCAAGGGCAGCCTGACTAGGCCGATTTCATTTCTTCGCGTCTAGTCTAAGGATAGCCTAGCTAAACCTACTTTTCATCCTTACATCTAGCTTGGGGGTGGCCCGACTAGACCGGCTTCACACCTTGATGTCTAGTCTGGGGGTAGCCCGACTAGACCGTCTTTGCATCTTTACGTCTAGCTTGGGGGCATCCCAACTAGACATCACTTTTCAAACAGTGTGTTCCTTCAATGGACCCTCCTTCCTTTTGAAGGGTTCCCAAGGGACCCCTTTGAAAGTCTTACAACTTAGCGATGGTCTATATGACGGTCCGTTCACTAGCCTGGGCGAACACTTCTTGATGTGTTCTATCTATGGGTAAACATGTCGCCATCTCTGACTCTGTGGAGTTCCCTTTACTCAGTCTCCCTCATGTGAGAGATCTTGGGGGATACCTTCCTTAGGTCTGCGGGTCTGTAAGGTTCTCTACTCGGTCTCCCTCATGTGAGATTTCTCAGGGGATACCTTCCTTATAGGTATGCAAGGTTGTAAGGTGCTTTTCCTGGTTTCCTTCATGTGAGAGTTCTTCAAGGATACCTCCCTTGCAGGACCATGAGCCTATAAGGCACTTTCATACTTTAGCTTTGTGGTTTCGTGGAACTATGAAGTCCTCTCCTGCACTTCCTAGTTCATCATTCTGTGCTCTGGTTCCTCCCTGGGTTAGGTATACATCTCTTACTCTTTTACTTTCCTACTACTCTACTTTATCAAAGCACTCATCAGTACTCGTTCTCACTAAAGTGGGGGAAAAATGTATGAGCATGAATTTGCACCCCTAACGCAAATTCCCCTTTCACCCCTTTACACTTTAAAAAACCAAAACTGGAGGTTTAATTCCACTTAAGCCCATTGATTGCATTCCACTTGGCACCCTATTTGTGTGCCAATGGGGGTGTTTCTATCAGGGATGCCCGCGTAGTGCGCAGATGTTCGTACGACATGCTTACATCCCTGGCAGATTCCTGTGGCTAGAGTTTGTAGAGATGTTACACTTTCAATTAGAATTTGAAGTGTAATGCCCCTCTTCATCTAGTTGACCCGAATATGGTCATTTCTCATCTTCTCCTTGATATTCTTCAGCATTCCATTCATTCTCAAGTTTTGTGAGATCTTGAGTTCATCACTTCACATTTTCTCCACTCTTTGAAACATCCATTCAAGCTTTGTAGCAGCATTCTTCACTCCATTTCAGCAATCTACCACTCCATCACTCTGATAGTGTGAGTGCAGGACAAACGCTATTGCAGTAGAGGCTTGAGTTCCTCTCATTCACTCCTCCACAAGCCTTGCGTGCCTTGGATGGAGGTGGAGAGATCTCAAAGCAATCTTGTGAGAGGATTATTCTATGAAATTATCTTCATCACCCTTGCATTAATATACCTCTTTTATCATATCAGTATTTATATTTCGCTTTTCTTAGTCTTGTTTTTTACTTCCCGAAACTACTAAACTAGACTGTTAGCCCTTTTACGGGATTCCAACCTCGTCTCTCTAGTTTTTTGGTCATACGGATGCTAGTGCACCTACAAGACTCCAATGCACTACTGTGTCATCCCAGAACTATGCTTTTTTCCTCGAACAGAGAGCTACCTGAGATGCAAAGTTGACTTTGGAAAGCGACTCGTCTAGTCTCCCTTAAGTTCTCAGGATTGTAGAGTGATCGAAGGACACATAGTCTTCATCATTCTCATCCCTCCTATCCTAACTATCCTTTAAACTGAGGTAAGTTAGGGCAGCCTTTCCACTCTTGGCCTTTCATGACTTGGGGCCTTGCAGTGGTTGGTCCCCCTCTCTTACAGTTTCACCTAGCAATTTTATGAGATTTCAAGAGCACTTTCAAGCATATTTCAAGAGAAATTCAAGGAATTCAAGAGTAGATTTATTGAAGATTTATTCCAACAATCAAGATCCAATTGTCATGTCAAATTCTTCTTGCATCATGCATGTTATTAGAGCTAATATGATGATGTAGGTTTCATGATTCATTCAAGCGATCAAAGCATTATTTCAAATCAAGTTTCAAGGTTCAATATTCACATCCATTGAAGTCATTTCACGCAAGTTGAAGATTTACATTCTAAGGTTTATTCAAGGGTTTGGTGAGTTGTGACATTGATTTATTCATTCATCGTTCCTTTCATGCTATTTTGTTTCATTTAAAGGTTTGATTACCAAAATGGGGTTTGACCAAGGCAACCCCCATTCACCAAAAAAAAAAAATTCCCTCTTGATTTTTGTTTGTAGATTTAGGTGGAAAAAATCTTGAAGATCTCTTGAAGAGAAAAATTGAAGAACTTGTCCAATTTGCAAAAGTTGTCATAAAAATTGTCATCTCATGGAAACTCAATTACAGAATTTATTTTTGGCTTTTCGAACCTAAAACCTAGGAAAATTCAGATATTCAAATATGTAGCATAGGCTCCCAAAAGTTACAGAAAAACCCTAACTCGGGACCCATTCGCCCCTAGGTGAATGAGTCCCAGATCAACTTCAGTAGACCACTTTTGGTGACTGGCAAACATCATTTTTCACTTCTTTGATTTGTGATCTGATTTCTAGTTCCATTAGTATTGAGCTTAATATATTAGATCTAAGTTGTAGATTGAATTTTGGAGTTAATTTACTATTTTTAATTTTTCTCCCCAAAGTGTTGTTTAATTAGGACCCCCATCGTTGCAAAACAAAGGAAATTTGTAGATTCACACTTTGACTTGATTCACCTAAGGGTTGATAGTCATTTCATTGTATGGATCACATTTCCTAATGAAATGGAGGAAAATAGGTCCCTTACCCCCCATTTTTCATCAATCCATTTTGATGCACCTATTTTTCATCGTTTCACTAACCATCATTAATTTGAACTAAATTAATTTATACTTAATTAATTTCATTTATTAAACTTAAGGGAAAAGTGATTTCCCTTACACCTATACCTCGAAGAGATTACATCATATGTGCAATATTACCAAATTTAAGAATAAGGTTTGCTAACAAAAAATAGGTTCTAGTTAAACTAATTGAAGAGAAAATTAGTAATAGTAGAATGAAATAGGCAAACAAGATTATGAATTTTTTTAAAGGAAAAGGAAAAGGGTAAATGGAATTATAAATTTTGGAAAAAAAATAAAGGAAATAGAATAATTGTTTTTCAAAAAAATGATTTTTATAAATGTAGAGTAAGTTTAATATATAAATTAAAATATATAGTTAGACATTTAATATAGAAAATATTTGAATTTTTGTATTAAGGTAAATGTGGGAAGGGTTTGTACCCATTAAAAAGTAGCCATAGAGGCAGAACAGAGGAGTCTCACAAAAGTTGAGACTATAGAAAAATGGAACAAAGGATGGAAATCAATAGC
Organism: Sequoiadendron giganteum; assembly: GCA_007115665.2. NCBI lineage: Eukaryota > Viridiplantae > Streptophyta > Pinopsida > Cupressales > Cupressaceae > Sequoiadendron > Sequoiadendron giganteum. The sequence goes on along the minus strand of CM021103.1, from coordinate 92,218,213 downwards.
TAGAACGAACAAAATTGCTTTTGATCAGAGCAAGCAACCGGAAAAAGGTTTTGGAAAGACCCAAAACCAAAAAAGGACCATCAAGGTGGTTTGAACCCAAACTTCAACAAATCCCTCAAAAGAGGGGTTGAGCACGAATGAAGAAGCCCACCATTAAAGGGAGTCTCATCCAAAGGGCTTCCAATCTCAGCATCAAGGTTACACTTAACCTTGTAATAGACACCATCATTAGCAAAGGGAGGTCATGCTCAAGATCCATCTCCTTCCCTTATCAATAGAGGAGCAATCAAACAAGGCATACACATTGTAATGCATCTTATCATGGACAAATTGGCACAATGAGGAGAATGGTCCAGCACTATGGAGGTGGTACTACCATGAAAACTCATAATGCAGAGTTTGATTCCAAACACCAAGCTTGGAGAACAGATTTACATTGTTGGGAAACTTTTAACCAATCTCAACACAAACACTAAATATAGCATATTGAAACCTTGTCCTATTTCTTGTAACATCATCAATGGTAATCAACTGACCAAAAGAATTAGCTATACCCTAAAAAATATCTTCATCCTAGAATTCCAAAGGAAACTCACTGAGACAAACCCAAATAGGAACATAATTTATCTTAGAAGCATTGAAACCAGCCTCCTAGCATTGAAGGAAAAGAAAACCATTACCAAAATACTAGGGGCCACCCGAAAGAACCTAAGAAAAATATTTGCTAGTATTGAAAGAAAACATGAGGAAATCATTTGACAAATCCTTAACACTCTATAGACTAAAATCAGACCAACAGTTTGAAGCCCAACTAAAAATAATATCAATATTAGGTCTTTTCTCTAAAAATATGTCAATAAGAGCATGTTCCAGGTTTGTAGTGGCTCAGTCCATACACATCAAAATTAAAATAACAGGGGAAGAATCTACCAGCCTACAAACAAGTTACACAAAACTAGGAGAAACCTCACCCATAGATGGAGCCACCCTCTGGGAGGGGACCTATTAACACCCATGGGAGGAGACACAACCTTAGAGCATCTATCAATAATAAGGGGAGAAACCTTTTGACGAGGTAGAAGAAAACCCCTTTTCAAAGAGTCCCCAAAGTCAATCTTCATGCACATAAAAGGTTTAGAAGGCTTATTGGCTTGAGAAACACACTAAGCCTCCAACCACATGGGCAAGATCGAATCCTCATCCTCATCAAGCAGCAAAGCATCCCCCTGAGAGGGCACTGGTTTATGGAAAGTCTCAAAGAGGAGATCTATGAGAAATTTGTCCTCCTCGTCCTCTAAAGAAGACACCCTGAGATCCCAAGCCTCAAATCCATTTCCCACCACACCATCATTGCAGGAAAAAGAATCAATGCTAGAATAGAGATATTCCATCTTTGAACCATGTGAATCTCCACCATAATCAGTCGCTAGGAAACTTGACCCCATTCCTCCATCTTCTTCATCGTCATCCTCATCTCCCTCACCTTCACCAGAGTCTACACCTGTGCGGTCACCTCTACCTCCTTTGCTTAGGGTTTGTGTTCCTTCATCTCTTCCCTTATCGCGCTCATTTGTAATTTATTTAAATGGATTTTTTGTTATATTTATTAAGATGTTTAAAAATGTATTGATCAGTCCAATTTATGGCTCAATTTATATAGAGTTTACCATACATTTTTTGATGATACTATAGACTTTGGCACTTGGTTATTAGCATCATTTATGTTATTTCCCTAGATTTGAGAACCTTGGGCATAAGATTATCCTTGTGACTTTTGATAATATTAACGTGTTATGTGGATTATCTATGTTGATTATACATGTGGTTGAATGGATGTTACTTTAAGGTAATTATGGATATGCAATTTTTTGTGCATGCTAATGTTATTATGCAGGTTCACATTAAGATGCTGATATAAATGAAGCCTACAAAGTAGAAGAAGTTCCTACCAGTTGTTCGATTGCCAAGGAAGTCAAAAAAGGTGATCATTAAGATTTCAATGGAGGGAAAGTCCTAACTCAAATGAAGATTGTAACTACCTTTTAAATGATCATACTTGTTAGTTGAGCGAATATAGGAGGCGATGTTATGCTAAATTTGCATTCAGGCAAGACTGGATTGACCAAATCCTATGCATGCATAACCTCCTTTCCTCTTTCTATACTTTCAATAAGTGGTGTCCTCCTAATTTGTTGGATTTTACTGCCTAGTTATTTATTTAGTTAGTAGCTTTCTTCCTATAAATAATCAGATGTTCCTTCTCAGAGGTTGAATGTTATGATGTTGTACTTGCATTCCTAGTTTTCAAGAAATATAGATATGATGTTGTTCCATTGTAATCATACTTTCAATGAATAAAATGATATTATAATTTTGTTGCATCTGAGTTAGTTTCAAGGGAAACTCACCCAAAGGGGCCCACTTGGTGAGAATTCCATCCTTTCAGCTCACTTATTACTTTTATGTTCAGCAATAGTTATAATTTTGGAAATTGTTTGTTCCTACAACCATTAGAATTCCATTTTGTGACTGTTCCTATAGCCAAAGAAGACAAAGTATTTTCCTGTATGTTTGCTAAGATTTATATTTGTCATGCATTTCAATTCAGTAAATTTTTTGGTTTATGATTAGTGTTTATGTTACTTCCTTTCAAGCAATTTACTTTCAGCATCATGAGTTTTCTAGTATTAGAATGAATAATGGCTACAAAATTAACCTAGTGCACATATAGTGCTAACCCATTTCAAGTTCACATCCTTTGGTTGAAAATTAAATGAACCTTCATGATGAGAAAGATAGCTATTCAGTACAGATGTCCAATCTCTGAGTTACAACTTTAAGGGCTTAGTTGTTGAATCATTAGAGGAGGCCAACATTTTTGATGTCATTGTCAGGGATGGTGTCAAACTAGGAAGTTTTTTGGAGTCATTTTTAGTTTCTTTCCTATTTTTGGTATCTTTGAAGTTTTTTTTCAACATACCCTTCATTAGAATAAGTAATGACCCGCCATTCTTTCACCAAATTCTTTGTGTGATTTAACTGATACTGAGCAATATTGCATGCATGGTGGTAGGAGAAGAGATTATTTAGGGAGATTCCTTCCTAATTACCCCAACCTTGATAACCAGCTAGTTGAGTTTCAAAAATTTCCTGAAGAAGGAGTACACCCTTTTGTTGATGCATTTCCTGACTTGACCAGTTCTGAAACTTCCTTTGAAGAGAAAGCTACCCAAAACTAGATTGTAAACCCATTTGCTCTGATAATCCATCAATAAAATATGGTTGTTCCAAACAGACCTAACCAGGATACCTTTCATTTCCCTATCCCTCAACAAAATAATGTTGATAACCTCAAGAACATTCCTGCTTCAGTCCTTCCTAAATTATATGGGCTTGTAACAAAGGACTCAAACACTTTCTTGTTTGAATTTGATATCCTCTGTAGAAGTTATGATTACACTACTGACGCTCATAGCCTCAAGTTGTTTCCTACTACTTTGAAAGAAGTTGCATTAAGATGGTTTATGAGCTTAGGTAGGAATACTATGAATAGTTGGGATGCTATAAAGGAAAACTTTCTTGAGAAGTATAAATAATATTTTAGATGTAGTGATATGAGAGGAGATGATGTCTTCAGGATGCAGCAAAAGGAGGGTGAAATTTTGGAGGACTATGTGTCAAGGTTCCTGTTTAGTCTGCAAAAATATCCACATTATGCACTCAATGAAGAGTCTCAAAAATTTCTCTTCCTTAGAGGGATCAGTGAGAGTTGTGCTAATGCTCTAGACTTGATAGGAGGAGGTGATATCACCCAAGTACCCTAGGATGATATTAAGAAGATATGTCAGAATTACTTCAGAGAAGCTATAAAGAAAGGGAGAGGTTACCAATATTCTATGGGTAAATATTTTGTTAATGGAGTTTCAAGGATGGAAATCACTCACCTACTATCAAACTTCAAGTAGGATATCATAAATAATATGGCAACTCAGCTAGATACACTTCAAGCAAAGAAGAAACACGAGAAGCAAGAGGAAATTTTGGCAGAATATTGCCCTCATTACAGGAAAAAGAAGGACTACAAATGTAAAAAGGTGGCCAATATTGACAACAAGAAAATTCCACCTGAATTCAAGCCAATTGAGGGCGATGAATATCAAGTTCTCTACATTGCACAAAGAAAACCATGGGCTCCAAGACAAGATATTCCACCAGATCCATTATCTTTCAATGGACCTTATATGGATTCTTATGCATCTGGTAATTAGTGGCAACCCTCATATCCATAAAAAATTGCAGGCTATCCACCTTAGCCTTAGAATAACCCTCAAAATACCTAGCCTAATTACCAAAATACTCCACCCTACTAGCAGCAAAACCTAGGGAATTGGAAGCAACCTCAAGGAAACTAGCAATAGACATCCCAATGGAGGGCAGGGTAGCAATGGCCAAATTGGGCAACTGGTTACATGCAGCCACCTCCACAGCCTCAACATCTTTCCCTAATGCCTCCTCTGAACTCAAACACTAGCACATCTAGACCTACTCAGTTACCAGCTCAACCCACACCCAACCCAAATAACAAACCACAACAACAGCCAATCTACTCTACAGATCCAAACCAATATCCTACCTTTGTTGTGAGTTTGAGTAATATTCATCTGCATTCAAGAACCACTTTTTCATCACCTTCCACTCCTATTATTATAGAGCTTCATGTGGAAGAGGAGGATAATGAAAATTTACCTCATTTCCCTGCTCAAATAAGTGTGCCCAAGAATCTTGAACCAATTCAATAGACTAAACCTGAACCACCATTTCCTCAAAGGTTAGAAGTTGTTAAGAAAAAGGAGGAAGCAACCTTTGATATTTTGGATCATATGAAACACATATGTGTCAAGATACCCTTGTTCTAGGCCATAAAATATTTTCCCATATATGGTAAGACAATAAAGGAAGCATGCCTTAAAAATATTGAGAGGAAAAATAAATATTCCACCATTGTTCATGTGATGGGGCAATTGGTTGACATCATGCTTGGGAAAGTTATTGTTCCTAAGTATACTGACCCAGGTAGTCCTATAGTTGAAGTCATCATAAATGAAATCCAAGTAAAGAATACTCTAATAGACTTGGGAGCAACTATTAATGTGATGACTATGGATATCCTGCCGCAATTGAATGTTACAAATCTGAGACCTACCCCTACTGTCTTGCAGCTTGCTGACAAATCCATTGTCAAACTTGATGTTGTAGTAGAAGAAATTGTTGTTATTCTAGACACTTGGGAATATTCGGCCAATTTCACGATATTTTCCCCTAAAGGTACATTAGGAGGGTATCCCATTATTTTGGGAAGGCCATGGTTGGCTTCAGCTAATGGCTACATTAGATTTCGGGTAGGGGACATGAATATTTCTGATGGCAGAAGTACTAAAAATCTTGCCCTTTATCCTCCTTTTCATCCATCCCATGATATGGATAACCCTATCTGGCCACATGTTGGTGAAGAATCTGAGGAGATCAATTCAGTAGTGCAACTCATGATGATAGGAAGAATTCCTTTCATGTAGCTACAGGAAGAGGATGAAATATTATCCCATATAATTCAAAGCAGTTATGAAATGCATGAAGAATTACCTGCTCTTGAGTTTGGTTATGATGGTCCCCTGCAAACACTTATGTCCTCTCTTCCTACACCTGAACTTCTTACAAAAATAGGTACATCTCATGTATTTCTGCCACATGAACAAAAAATGCCAAGCATCAGTGAAAAAACCATGATTGAGTTGACCACACAAGTGCAAGTTTCAGAAGGTAAAAATTTGAACATCAATAACAAGCTTACTCAAGAGTAGCAGATGTCCCTAAAAAACTTGTTAGAAAATCATCAACCTGCATTTTCATGGGATTACCATGACATGAAAGGATTAGATCCTAAACTCTATACTCATAGGACCTACATTAGAGATGATTGCACACCTGTAAGACAGCCACAAAGGAGAATCAATCCTGCATTAAGGGATATTGTGAAAGGAGAATTGCGAAAAAATTTGGATGTGGGATTCATCTACCCTATCTCAGACAGCCAGTGGGTGTCTCCTTTAGTGATTTTACCTAAAAAAGAGATTTAAATGGAGAGTTTGTATTGACTATAGAGAATTAAATTCTGCGACCAAAAAGGATCACTTCCTCTTCCTTTCATAGACCAAGTATTGGATTCACTTGTAGGAAAGAAGTATTTTTCTTTCTTGGATGGATTCAGTGGCTATAATCAAATATAGATTGCACCTGAGGACCAAGAGAAGACAACTTTTACCTGTTCTTGGGGCACTTATGCCTATTCAGTGCTTCCATTTGGTCTCTGTAATGCACCTACAACTTTCTAGATAGTAGACATTAGTATCTTCTTAGATATTTCACATGAGTGTATGGAAATATACATGGATGATTTCACAACTTATGGTGTTGATTTTGATGAAGCATTGGAAAACCTATGAAAGGTTCTAAAAATATGTGAAGACCATAATATGTCCTTAAACAGTGAGAAATGCTTCATGATGATGCAAGAAGGATTAGTCCTTGGCCATTACATCTCTCAAAAGGGAATTCAAGTGGATCCAGCCAAGATTGAGGTAATTACCAATCTCTTTATTCCTGCAAAGCAAAAATATGTTCAGAGTTTCTTGGGTCATGCAGGATATTATAGGCATTTCATAAAGGATTTCAATAAAATGGCAGCACCACTCTATAGTATTTTGACTAATGATGTTGAGTTCCAGTGGACAGAATATTGTGACAAAGCATTCTCTACTTTGAAAGAAGCCTTAGCCCATGCTCATGTGCTCAAAGGTCCCAATTGGGAACTCCCTTTCCATATTCATATAGATGCATCTAATTATGATATAGGTGTTGTCTTGGGGAAAAAAGAGGGAACAATTGAGAATGTAATCTACTTTGTCAGCAAAAACCTACAAGGAGCAGAGTTTAACTACACTATGAATGAAAAGGAGATGTTGGCATTCATTTATGCCCTCAATAAGTACAAACATTATATCATTGGATATCAGATCTTTTTCCATATAGAACATACAGCAATAAAATATCTGATGAATAATCCCTTAAATACTGGAAGATTAGCAAGATGGTTGTTGCTCATGTAGAAGTTTGATATCACTATCATAGATAAGCCAGGGAAAGAAAATGTTGTAGCAAAATTTATCTCAAGATTGACTACATTGGACCACACACCTTGGAATGCATATATAGCCAATTATTTGGTTACAGGGAGAGTTCCTCCTCATTTCTCTCCAAAAGAGAGAAGGGTTCTTATTGAGAAAAAATTTCCTTTCTCATGGATTGTATGATGTTTATTCTATACTGGACCAGATCATGTGATGAGGAGATGTGTAAGAGAAGATGATACATATGATATATTGCATGCATGTCACAATGAACCCTGTGGAGGGCATTGTGCAGCTAAGAGGACAGCAATGAAGATTCTTAATACAAGATATTACTGCCCCACACTTCATAAAGATGCAGGAAAGCATACTAGGAAGTTTGATAGATGTTAGAGGATGGGTTGTCCAACTAAATCTAATGAGATGCCTCTATGTCCCCAGGTTGTCATCACACCATTTTTTAAATGGGGACTTGATTTTGTGGATCCAATTGATCCACCATCAAATGAAAAATCCTACATCTTGGTTTGCACTGACTATGTGACCAAGTGGGTTGAGGTTTGCACTGACTATGACTCCTTCCCTGATGAACATCTATTTTCCATTAGTATCCACACACCTTGGAATGCATATATAGCCAATTATCTAGTTACAGGGAGAGTTCCTCCTCATTTCTCTCCAAAAGAGAGAAGGGTTCCTATTGAGAAAACTTTTCCTTTCTCATGGATTGTATGATGTTTATTCTATACTGGACCAGATCATGTGATGAGGAGATGTGTAAGAGAAGATGAGACATATGATATATTGCATGCATGTCACAATGAACCCTGTGGAGGGAATTGTGCAGCTAAGAGGACAGCAATGAAGATTCTTAATACAAGATATTACTGCCCCACACTTCATAAAGATGCAGGAAAGCATACTAGGAAGTTTGATAGATGTTAGAGGATGGGTTGTCCAACTAAATCTGATGAGATGCCTCTATATCCCCAGGTTGTCATCACACCATTTTTTAAATGGGGACTTGATTTTGTGGGTCCAATTGATCCACCATCAAATGAAAAATCCTACATCTTGGTTTGCACTGACTATGTGACCAAGTAGGTTGAGGTTAAAGCTATGAAACATGCCAGAGATAATAAGGTTTCAAAATTCCTATATGAAGAAATCTTCTCATGTTATGGGGTTCCTAGAGAGATAGTAATAGATTAGGGGGCTCAATTTACATCAACTCTTGTAATAGCATTGGTCAATGAATATAATATAAGGCATAGGAAATCTACCCCTTAGCACCCTCAAGCCAATGGACAAGTTGAGGTGACCAATAGGGAAATAGAGGCCATTTTGACCAAAATAGTGGCTATTCATAAGAAAGATTGGGCGAATATGCTTCCAAAAGTTGTTTGGGCCTATAGAACTAGTTGGAAGACAACCACTAGTTTCACTTCTTTTGTTACTATATGGAAAGACAACTATGATACCCATTGAGTTTGAGCATAAAACTCTTAGAACTACACTTGCTCTTGGGATAGACATATCTAAAGCATAGAAGGATAGAATCATATAGCTGAATGGCTTGGATGAAATGAGAAATTTAGCCCTTCATCATACTGAGATAGTGCAAAATAAAAGAATCAAATGGCATGAAAAATTCATAAAGGACAAGAAGTTTCAGCCAGGTGACTGGGCACTCCTTTATGATTCAAGGTATCAAGATAATGCAGGCAAGCTATAAACTAGGTGGTTGGGACCATATGAAGTTTTTGAAGTCTTCTCCGATGGTGTTGTGCAACTCACAACTATTGATCATGTTAGATTCAAGCTACTTGTCAATGGTCACCACCTCAGGTTATATCATAAACTAGCTTCCAAGCAAGAATTCATGCAACAATTTATTTAACACCAAGCCCCCAAACTTCCTACAGTTGAAAGAAGCAGACCTATTGTCCTACCTTCTGCCTAGTCAAGGTATGTGTCCCATAATAATAAAGATTTCCACTTTTGTGGGAGTCAAATTCTCCATTAATTCATCTGCCCATTCATCTCCACCTTTCTCTCTTCCATAACTCCACCATCACTTCAGTTCACCATCACTTCATTCCATCACCACTTCAATTAATTTCTCAACGGTACTTTCCATGTAACTTGTACTTCTATCCACACTTTTTTTAATTGGCGATCCAAATTTTTAGGTGTGTGCATCACAATTTTTTATCTTTTAATTATCTTAAGTGCATTTATTTAAATTACTGTATATTGATGTTGATTTTTCACATAGCACATATCTATACTCTGCCCTATCAAATCATAATTGTATCCCAAACTGTGAGGACACACGCTCTAATTTAGGTTGGGAGGGAATGCAAATCCACATGTCCATGTGTCATACACATCAAAAAATTTGAATTTGAAATGACGGATTGCATGTGTTAGTTCTCAAAAATGCAAGTTTTAACCAAAAGAGTTTTCCAAGATATTACAACACTTTTGGCCAACGTACAAGGCCAATTGATGCAATTGTACCTTCTTCTCTTCAAGCTCTGCTAAAACTAGGCGGGTGCACCTATGTGTATGTTGCAGATTTGAAATATATTTCCTGCTCAATCATCTATTCACAATGGCAATTGGAAGTGAATAGACAAAATGATAACTACTACTCCTACTGCATAAAAGAAAGAATTTGAATATGTTGTTTATTATGAATTTTATCATCTGGGTTGTGATAGATCAATGCCTTCTATCCACATGGGCAATGGAGTCCAAAATCAAAAATTGTATATGTTTCCCTCTTTGGCTTAACTCTAGTTGTTGGGCACTTTGAAAATTCTATGACTGGCATAAAACTTTACTAAATTTATGACTTGCATAAACCGTGTTGGAATGTTTCTTCACCTGGTTCTTCTTTAACTATCCAAAAGAAATACTTAAATCACTGTGACTTATTTAAAATAATTTAAATCTGACTTGCAGACACCAATCAACTAAATCACACAAAATGGGAGTGCACTTTGATAAATCAAAGATATACTTGATATGTTGATTTAAATAATTAAAGGATCTCGAGTTGGAGACAACCAGATAAAAGATATGAATTATTTCACCACAACAACTGAACACAAAAAGGAAAATCACCAATTTAAAGCATTTATCTTCATTTCTTATGCTTCAAAAAAGATCTGTCTTTGTTTACATTCCCAGTTTGGAAAAAAATTCTCCTACTCTCACTCTTTTCACTCTGATTTTCAATACATTTATATAATAAAATCAAAGAGTCGTGACTCTTCATTTACCCGTTATAACCATTTACATTCATTGACAGAAAATAAAATATTTAATTGAGTTACCTTATCGGATAATTAAATATTTTGATTATAATCCTGCCATCATATAATTATTATTGAGTTTACCCCTTTTATCTTATCACTTTATATGATGTTGTGAAGTTTCCTTTTATACTTACCGCTCTACCATGGTCAACCTTTTGACCGGTCACGGTATCATGGTGACAATCACTACTGCTTCCTCCATCGTTAACTTCTTTGTTTATCACCTTACCACGGTCTCACATTCTTCACCTTGTGGTATTACGGTGGCCTTCAGACCGCTACCTCACTATCTATCTCCCGACCACCATGCTACCGCAGTCTCCTCGATGACCGTTTGTGGTTGTGCGGTGACTGCTCTCATCTGCCACCTTGCCAGTTGTCCATGTTTCACTGTGCTACCACAACTTGTCAGTTTTCTCCCCGCCGTTCCGCGATGATCGGCTACTCACTGCCATCTCCTACCACCTCACCGTGGTTAGTGTTTATCCCTCCAATGGTATAGCAGTTTACCTTTCATGGTCTATTCCTTTCCTCTACCAACTACCACCACACTATCGCAGTCACTGCCTTAATTGCCAGTGGTACTGTGGTAACCGATCCTTATCGCTTCCTCATTGTTGTCGTCCCTTCCACAACGTCACCGCAAGCTCCTCTTAGACCGATGGTGGTACTGCGGTAGCCACTTTGACTATTTCCTCTATCACTTACCAACTGTCCATTGATTCCCACTGCGCTACCGCGGGTTCCTTTCTGACCGTCCGCAGTTGCATTGTAACCGTTTGCTAACCCTATTGACTGTCCACCGCGTAACCGTCAACCTGCAAATGACTATCTGTGGTGCAATGGTAAGGGCTATTGTGACTACCCTTAACCCCTCACTGTGATACCATGAGCCACTTTGAAAAAGGCCACGGTAGAGCGGTAAACGATGTTGGCCATGAGAAGTGAGAAATATGGCAATGATTATAGGATGTTTTAATTTTTGAAAGGCAGTGAAATGATTTTTTATAAAAAGATAGGAAAATGATGGGTTTAAATGGGAAAAAAGGCCTTAGAATTTTTAAGGGAAATTTGGGTTCTAATAGTGGCTCCTATTGGGGATGAGTGATTTTGCAAATCACTGCAAGAATCCAGAATATATTTGGGAGAGCAGACCAAGCAAAGGATGGGAAAATCCTACACTACTGTACATGGAAAGAAAATAGAGTTTTCAATAAGGGCACCTCTGAGGTTTTCCATGTACTAGCGATTCCCAGACCCAATAGAATTCCTAAACTATTGTGCATGGAAAAGAAATTTTAAAGAGGTTTACTAAGAATTGTCCATGCACTGGCAATCCTTAACCCTCTGAAATTCCTCAAGAGAAGAAATGCTTCATGAACTACCCATGTACTAGTAACTCCTAATCCTCTCTAGACATGTTCTGTAGGAAATAAGAATCTTCACCCCCTTTACAAGTTATCACAAAAGGACCCAACCATAAAGCTTCAAAATTTCCATGCTTCCCCCTCTCCTAACACCAAGCATTCCACATCAATACTACGTCATTTTCTTCAAATTTTCTCTCCTTGGCCTTTTTATCAAAAAGATATTTCATTTGTGACTGCAATTTCACATTCTTCTTTTGAGCCATTCTTCTTATTTCATCAAGTTCTGCAAGTTGCTGCATTCTTTCCTCCATTGGTTCAGAAATATCCAAGTCTTCTTGTAGAATAAAATTATAAACTGGAAAAAGGTTTTGCAATGGCATCCTGGCTTATTTCCCATACACCAGTTCAAATGGAGATTTTCCAATTGCCTTCTTCACTTTAATCCTATCTGCCCATACAGCCAATTTTAACTTTGAATCCCATGCCTTCTTATTCATATCAAGCATCCTCCTTACTATCTTCAAAAGACTTTTATTACTTGATTCTACCTGGCCATTGGCTTATGGATGATATGGGGCAGAATAAGAAACATTAATGCCATATGTTTTGCAAAAATCTCTAAACGCTTGAAATCTAAAACATATTCAATTATCTGTGATTAATCTAGTCAGGGTGCCAAATCTAGTTATAATATTTTCCATCAGAAACTTCACCACCACCTTGCTAGTTGCTTGCTTAGTTGGGATAGCCTCCACCCATTTTGTAAAATAATTTGTGGCTACTAATATCCATTTGTTTCCTCCACTTGATCTTTCCTGCAATTCTCCAATGAAATCAACTCCCCATTGGTGAAAAGGGGCAAGGCTCTAAGTGGCAAGGCTCCTTGATACTTCAACTTCCCCAAAAAAATTGGCAAGCCTCACATTTCCTCACATGTGCAAAAAATTCATTGAGCACCTTAGGTCAATAATAACCAGCCCTGAGAATTTTATGTGTAGTGGTCTTAGCATAATAATGGCCTCCACACACCCCTTCATGCATTTCACTCAAGGCATATTCTGCCTGGGACTCATCTAAACATAATAGTAAGATAACATCCCTATTCTTCCATAATAAGTCCCCTTCTATAAAAACGTACTTAGAAGCCTGCAACTTCAAAGTTCTCCTTTTATTATCATTCACACCCTCAAGACACTTCATGTGTTTGAGGTAATATATCACATTTGTATACCATGGAGTATGTTCAATACTTGCAACAACCTCTTCCTTACCTTGTACATTGCAGATTTGGTTTGCTTCAATATTCATTTCTGCCATCAGCCTTGACAGACCCTGTCCTCTTACCAGTTTGGTAATTTGAATCTCCATATTGAACTCTTGAATTTTATTAATCCATCTGCATCTTTTCCCTGTCACTTCTATCTATACCAAGATATATTTCACAGCTCCATGTGAGACACAAGCAATTATCTTAGCTCCAACAAGATAAGTTCTAAAATCTTTTGCTTCTTTGACCAATGCATAAGCCTGTTTTTCCATAATATCATACTTCAATTCTGATCCCTGCAAAGATTTGCTAAAAAAGGAAACAGGTTGTTCATGGCCTTCATCATTCTTTTGTAACATGACAACAACTATGGTATGAAATGAAGCAAAATAAAAAATTTGAAATCGCTTAGTAAAATTAGGGGACTTTAGGACAAGGGATTCTTTGATATCTCATTTTATAGATATGAAGGCATCCATGGCTTCAGCAATCCAATCCAACTTCTATCCTTTTTTCAACATCTTAGATATAGGTTTAACAATCTCAGCAAAATTGGACACAAACCTTCTAACAAAGTTAATTTGGCCAAAAATGATTGGATTGCTTTGACAGTTTTGGGAATGGGGATTTTATCTATGGCATCTACTCTTTCAAGATCTATCCTAATCCCACCTTTTGACACAATATGCCCTAAAATCTTACCTTTTGTAACAGAAAAATGATATTTTTTTGGATTAAGACTAATACCATATTCCAAGGCTTGGATGAAAATCTTCTCTAGATCTCCCACATGATTTTCTGCCCTTTTGGAATAAGCAGTGAGATCATCCTAATACACCACCATTATAACATTAATTAGATCTGCAAATGCCACATCCATGGCTCTTTGAAAGGTAGCTCCTACATTTGTGAGACCAAATGGCATTCTTACATAGACATACGTTCCCCATGGTGTAGTGAATGTTGTCTTGTATTGCTCAAATTCTTTGACTTTGACTTGATTATATCTAGAAAATCCATCCATCATTGACAATAGCTCGCATCATGTTACTTTGTGAAATATTGCCTCCATGTTTGGGAGAGGATAATTATCTTTTAAGGAAGCAACATTAATATTTCTGAAATCTACACACAATCTTATGTCCCCATTCTTCTTCCTAACTGGAACCAAATTTGAGACCCATGTTGAATGTCTAATGGGTTTATTAATACCTCCACCCCTGAGCTTTGTGAGCTCCTCTTGCATCTTAGGTTCCAGAGTTGGGTTAATAGGCCTCTGCTTTATTTTGAATGGCTTTGTTTCTGGCTTAAGTGGAATCTTGTGCTGAAAAAGATCTTCTCTATATGCCTTCAAATCCTCATAAGACCAACCAAACACATGCTTGTACTTTCTCAGCAATGCAATCAACATTCTCCTTATGGTTGGGCTTATTTTCTTTCCAATATAAACCCTTTTTGGTGCTAATTCAGTTCCCATATTTATTTCTTCAATATCTTCTTTCTTAACAAGTGTCTGCTTCATGAGAGAATGATCACTCCCATCATATACTCTTTCCAATGCTACAAGCCCTTTGGGAATTTTTTTGGTCTTTAGTTGCAAAACTTCCTTCCTAAATATGGTTTGTTTCCCATCTACTTCATCCACAAAAGAATTGAAATCAATCTCCTGTGCCTCATAATGATCTATACAATGAAGAAACTTCAAAAGGTCAGTATCATCATTAAAAACCTACCAACTATATATGTTGTCAGGGACAAAGGGTCTTGTTTTGAATTCAACCTGAGACACTCCTGCCAAAGTGATATCGCCCATCTTTAAAGCTACACTATCCAAGAAGTCATCCATCAAATTTTTAGATCTATCTATCAAATCAATTGAAAATGCATCACATAGTTCCACTGTATTCCACACAACATTTCTATATTGTTTCAGCCTCTTGTTCTTTGCAGCATACTTTGATCTAACTTGTGACACAACTAGCTCAGAATCTCCCAAGACAGTCAACAACTTAATCTTATGCTTGACGGCCATGTTCAAACCAATTAGCAAGGCTTCATACTCTGCCACATTGTTTGTACACTCAAAAGAGAACAAAAATGAATATTCAAACATTGTACCTTCAGGTGATATGAAAACTACCCCAACTCCATTGCCTTCTTGGCTGCAAGTCCCATCAAAATACATTTTCCACACACCTTGCTGACTTATAGAAACAAGTCTATCAATTGGGTCAGTATTCACTAATACTAGTTGAGTCAATTCTACTCGGAAACTCCCTAAATCCACATCATAGAAGAAATTAAGTTGTTTTGAGGAACACACTCAACAATGTAATTCACCCTTGGTTCTCTATACAATTTTACTTCTTCACCATTAACTGGTATTATGGAATATGATAAATTAAACTGTATATTGCCTCCAACTATTGTAGTCCATTGTCTTGACAAAATCATTCCAAACTGAGGAGGTGTTTCAATCACATTTATATCAATATTATAGGTTTCTTGTGGGTAGGTTGCTAATTTCACTTCTACATCTTTCATAATCCCCACAACTGGGACAGGCCTACTGTCCATGGTATAACATTTACCACCCTCAATATCTATCCACATACCATGTTGTTTCATCACCCCTAATGGCATGATATTCATAGAAGCACCTGAATCTATCATGCAATTTCTTACCATTTTACCATTTATGAGTAGGGTAGTAAAAAATGGATCAACTTGTGGTGTATTCATCAATGCAGCATTTAGGCAAACTGTTGAAACTTTTATCTTTCCTTTCCTATCAACAATTCCAAGATTCTCCTTTTGTTCAAAGTTTATATTTTGATTCCTCCCACTAGATATTAATTGAATAGCGCTTTCCCTATACTCTTTAATTTTCATCATTTCAAGTAATGGGACAAACATTTTTACCTGGGATAAACCTTGCATGAAATCAAAAGATGCAGTTTCAGCTTTGATTGCCTTCTTTTGTTCTGTTGATTCTCCTTTTTGGATGTTTGATCTATCTTTTGTTTTTCCTTGGGAAATTCTTTACTTTATTCTTTCAGGACATATTTTTGTTCTTTTTATCAGAGTGCTCATCATTTGTATTTTTTGATATTTGATCGGACATCTTTTTATCTTTCAAGAATATTCCTCTTGGAACACCTTCATTCTCATTCACTGTCCTATTCCTCAACCAATACTTGCTTTTAGCCTGCTCAACTGCTGCAATAGTCAATCTTTTAATTTCTTCCTCAGTTGGTCTCCTCATATTTCCCCTACTAGTCTAATATGATGTAGTAGGAGGACCTTGTTCATCATCTCTTTCTTCATAATCAAAAAAAACTCTTTGTTATGCCATGTGAACATTATATTTCTGATGATCAACATTATATTCATATCCTCCTTCTTCTAAAGATGAATACCCTTGCTCTGCAGAGTGAAGAGTGTGGGAAGTCAAATAGATATTATGATCTTCTTTATTATTATTTTCTACTATGTATTTTCGTGGCACTGACTGAGCTACAACACAATGCTCTGAAGAATGTGGCTAGTCACAAACTAAACACCAAGGACTATTATCAACCATGTATGTCGCTCTCTTCTTCAAAGGATCAAATGTCTCTTTATTTCTAAGTCTATCCATCACTAGCTTTATGTCTCTCCAATTTGTATTATATGGCATGTCATGTAATCTTGGCCTTTCATTTCTATATGTGTTTTCCTGTTTATTTGGAGGAGCATATTGGGTAACCCTTGGGTTATCCCCCTTAGCAATCATCCCTACAGCCTTCCTATTATTTTCAATAGTGAGTGTTATCCTTTGAGCTTCAACTAAATTCCTGGGACACCTGTTCCTAAGCTCATATCCACTCTTAGGATCAAAATCTTTTAGATAAATACTCAATGTAGTAGGATCAGCTAATTTGGATCCAAGAGGTATCTTATTATGCAACTTAGAAAACCTCTGGTTGAAGTCATAAGCTGACTCATTTTGATGTTTCTGAATAGTGACCAATTCATGCAAAGCATATTCTAGTGCATATTGATTTCCATACAGCTCGAGAAAATGTTCATGAAACACATGAATAGAATCAACAGAGGTTGTTGGAAAACCATTAAACCAATCCCTGGCATCTTCAATCAGTGACATCATAAACAACCTCATCTGCATATCTTCATATTGCATATCCAAATCTTGCATAAAAGAATTAAAGCTCCTTAAATGTTCTTTAGTTGTAATCGCACTACTTCCTGTGAACTTAGGAATGAGGCTTCTCCAACTGTGTCCATAGGATAGGGACAGATTTGAAATCCAACCAAACCAAACTACCTGATCATGGTTGTGTATTGTGGAGGAGGTGGATTTTAGTAATTTTGATGCTGGTACAATGGATTATTATTCGCCACATATTTTTGACCTTGTAGGGGTACATATTGTTAATAAGGAGGTGGTTGAACACCTTGATGTTGTGGTGGAGCATTTTGATGTCTATTTGGCTGATTTTGTTGGACCTGTGGGGCTTTTGATGGGACTGCATTATTGTTACCCTTCTTGTGAGGTGGCACATATTTATGCAAATTAGCTTTTTGAGTATTGAACTGCGCTTTCCTCAATTTCAACTCTTCAAGTTCTTTGATTGCTTGGAGCCTTTGCGCATATTCTATTTTGTTTCTCTCCACTTCATGTCTCTCATGTTCTAGTCTTGCATTTATTTCATCCCTAGCCATAAGCTCATAGTTCTCCTCAGTTGCTACTTCATAGCCAAGTCCATCCTGATTCTCTTCAAGAAATGTCATTTTTTTATCATATTCACGTTGTCTCTTTTTCATTTCAACATCACATTCAGCCATGAACTCCTTAACTTTCTCAGGGTCTGGTTGATAGAAGGTATTTCTCTGTTCCTCAGGAGTATGAGGTTCTCTAGAGGGGTTGTTTTCATTTGCTAGTGTACCATATGAATTATGTGTCTCTAATGGTGCTTTTGATGTTTTGTTTTTATTTGTTGGGCCCATATCATTAGACACCTTACCTTTATCATTCTTTTGAGTCCCTTTACTTTTGTCATTAGGGCCATCACCATCTTTGTACAAAGACCTTCTTCCCTGCACGTTGTGAGAAATTGTGATAGTCTGAACTCTAGGATGATTCCTTTTTGATGTATATTTAACTTTATCAATTTCAATTCATTTGTTCATTTAGAGTCGCCACTCACATTCTCCAAAAGTGAGAAAAATTTGTAATCTATTGTTCCTAGTGGAGTCCTTTGCAAAAAACTAACTCTATTATGAAGGTGTGGGTTCAGTTTAATATTCCCCAGTAGAGTCACCAAACTGTTGGCTCTCAAAAATGCAGGTTTTAACCAGAAGAGTTTGCCAAGATCTTAAAACACTTTTGGCCAACGTACAAGGCCAATTGATGCAAATTTACCTTATACTCTTTAGACTCTGCTAAACCTAGGTGGGTGCACGTATGTGTATGTTACAGATTTGAAATATATTTCCTGCTCAATCAAACAATTCACAATGGCAATTGGAAGTGAATAGACAAAATGATAACTACTACTCCTACTGCATAAAATAAAGAATTTGAATATGTTGTTTATTATGAATTTTATCATCTGGGTTGTGATAGATTAGTGCCTTTTATCCACATGGGCAATGGAGTCAAAAATCAAAAACTGTATATGTTTCCCTCTTTGGCTTAACTCTAGTTGTTGGGCACTTTGAAAATTCTATGATTAACATAAAACGTTACTAAATTTATGACTTTCATAAACTGTGCTAGAATGTTTCTTCGCCTGGTTCTTCTTTAACTATCCAAAATAAATCCTTAAATCACTGTGACTTATTTAAAAGAATTTAAATCTGACTTGCAGACACCAATCAACTAAATCACACAAAATGGGAGTGCACTTTGACAAATCAGAGATATACTTAATATGTTGATTTAAATAATTAAAGGATCTCGAGTTGGAGACAACCAAATAAAAGATATGAATTATTTCACCACAACAACAAATCACCAATTTAAAGCATTTATCTTCATTGCTTCTGCTTCAAAAATGATCTGTCATTGTTTACATTCCCAGTTTGGAAAAAAATTCTCCTACTCTCACTCCTTTCACTCTGATTTTTAATACATTTATACAATAAAATCGAAGAGTCATGACTCTTCATTTACCCGTTATAACCATTTACATTCATTGACAAAAAATAAAATATTTAATTGAGTTGCCTTATCGGCAAATTAAATATTTCGATTATAATCCTTCCATCATATAATTTTTATTGAGTTTACCCCTTTTATCTTATCAATTTATATGTCATGAATTTTCCTTGTATACTTACCACTCTACCGCGGTCAACCTTTTGACCGGCCGCGATATCGCGGTGACAGTCACTATTGCTTCCTCCACAGTTAACTTTTTTGTTTATCGCCTTACTGAGGTCTCACATTCTTCACCCCACGGTATTACAATGGCCTTTAGACCGCTGCCTCACTTTCTATCTCCCTACCACCACGCTACTGTAGTCTCCTCGACGACCGTCCATGGTTGTGCGGTGACTGCTCTCATCCGCCACCTCGCCAATTGTCCCTGTTTTACTGTGCTACCACGACCTATCATTTTTCTCCCTGCAGTTCCACGGTGACTGGCTACTTACTGCCATCTCCTACTGCCTCACCGCGGTTAGTATTTATCCCTCCGCGGTATAGCGGTTTACCTATCATGATCTATTCCTTTCCTCTGTGAGCTACCACCGCACTATCGCGGTCACTGGATTAACTGCTAGTGATAACCGGTCCTTACCACTTCCTCTTTGTTGTCATCCCTTACAGCGCATCACCACAGGCTCCTCTTAGACCGGTGGCAGTACCATAGTAGCCACTTTGACTATTTCCTTCACTTCTTACCAACCATCCACTGATGCCCACCGCGCTACCGCGGGTTCCTTTCTGACCGTCTGCGGTTGGTGGTAACCATTTGCTAACCCCGCTGACTATCCACCGCGTAACCATCGGCCTGCCAATGACTATCTGCGGTGCAGTGGTAAGGGCTATTGTTACTACCCTTAACCGCTCACCGTGATACCGTGAGCCACTTTGAAAAGGTTCGCAGTAGAGCGGTAAACGATGTTGGCCATGAAAAGTGAGAAATATGGCAATGATTATAGGATGTTTTAAATTTTGAAAGGTGATGAAATGAATTTTTATGAAATGATAGGAAAATGATGGGTTTAAATGGGCAAAAAGGCCTTAGAATTTTTAGGGAAATTTGGGTTCTAACAGCATGTGTGATAAGACATTGAATTGTCATCATTTTTCTTAATGATACCCTTCATTTATGTTTTCTTGTTTCCTTAGCCATAATTTTAATAACGCCACAAAGGTAAATTGAAAAGTCACACATTGGCATTAATACTGAAGAACGGTTGTAAAAATTTGAACCCCATTCTTTCCAAAATTATGTTGCAGCATGTAAAAGGATTCCTAGGTATATACATATTGGAAGAATGAAACAACACTATTGGCTTCCATTAACATTCCAACCACCTATTCTATTATGGCCAATACCAGATTACAAATACTATAAGTATGATATAGTTGTAGAAAGGGAAAGGTGGGACAGGTTGGAAAAGAAGCATGGATTCTACTCGGATTCCAATTTAGATATTGCAGAGTCTAATGTTGGAAAATTGGCAATTGTTGACTTCATAACTTTGGCAAGATAAAGGAACAGAGCTTCATCTGCTAGAGGACCAAGGGAACATTAAGTTGGGGGGAAATGATGATTCCAATTTATGGCTCAATTTATATAGGGTTTATCATACATTTTTTGATGATACTATAGACTTTGGCACCTGGTTATTAGCATCCTTTATGTTATTTCTCTAGATTTGAGAACCTTGGGAATAAGCTTATCCTTGTGACTTTTGATAATATTAATGTGCTATGTGGATTATCTATGTTGATTTTACATGTGGTGGAATGGATTTTTACTTTAAGGTAATTATGGATATGCAATTGTTTGTGTGTGCTAATGTTATTATGCAGGTTCACATTAAGATGTTGATATAAATAAAGCCTACAAAGTAGAAGTTCCTACAAGTTTGTCGGTTGCCAAGGAAGTCAAAAAAGGTGATCATTAAGAGGTCAATGGAGGTAAATTCCTAACTCAAATGAAGATTGTAACTACCTTTTAAATGATCATATGTGTTAGTTGAGCAAATATAGGAGGTGTTGTTATGTTAAATCTATGTCCAGGCAAGACTGTCTTGACCAAATCCTACGCATGCATAACCTCCTTTCCTCTTTCTATTCTTTCAATAAGTGGCATCCTAACTTGTTGGAGTTGGCTACCTAGTTTGTTAGTTAGTTAGTAGCTTTCTTCCTATAAATAATCAGATGCTCCTTCTCAGAGGTTGAATGTTCTTATGCTGTACTTGCATTCCTAGTTTTCAAGAAATACATATATGATGATGTTCCATTGTAATCATACTTTCAATGAATAAAATGATATTAGAAGTTTTCCTATAAGTTAGTTTCAAGGGAAACTCACCCAAGGGGGCCCACTTGGTGATAATTTCATCCTTTCAGCTCACTTATTACTTTTTTGTTCAGCAATAGTTACAATTTTGGCAACTGTCTATTTCTATAGCCACTAGAATTATATTCTATGATTGTTCCTGCAACCAAAGCAGACAGAGTAGTTTCCTATTTGTTTGCTAGGATTTCTATTTCTATCATGCATTTCAGTTCAGTAAATTTGTTGGTTTATGCTTAGTGTATATTTTATTTCCTTTCAAGCAATTTACTTTTAGCATGATGACTTTTCTAGGTATATAATGAATAATGGCTACAAAAGAAACCTAGTGCACATATAGTGCTAACCCATTTCAAGTTCACGTCCCTGGGTTGACAATTAAATGAACCTTCATGATGAGAAAGATAGTTATTTAGTATAGATGTCCAATCTCTGAGTTACAACTTTAAGGGCTTAGTTGTTGAATCATTAGAGGAGGCCACCATGTATCTCTTGTTATTTTTATATTTTTAGGCTCTTTTAAATATTGTTTGATAATTTAATTTTGATTTAACTTGAATTGAGTAATTTATAACCTATACTTTCCAACATATATAAAAGGTTTGACTATTAAGTAACATATTAGGAGTTATATCCCTAATAGATAGAACCCCAAAATTAAACCATTTCAGAATTTTTTCTAATAAGTTTATCTATTACTATGAAGCATGGAGAATATTCAATTTTAACAAAAAAAAGTAAATTTCGATTTTCAATATATTTTTATTTTTTGAATTAAAAATACATATAGGATCTATTTGAAGCACTTAATTAAAGTAGAAGGCATAAGAAAAATGAAGATGATGAACTATTTTATATAGATGCATTGAAATGTCTCAAATATTGTGTGAGCCCTACCATAAAAATAATTTGGTGGCTAAAATCCCTTCAAAACCTAAGTAAATTTTGACATCCCAACTTCTAAAGGAAAATAAATACATTGTTTTTGTTGATGATTGGATTTATAAATTATAAAAGTATTTATATAAAAAAAAATCCTTATGTTTGAAGACAATCAGATTTTCTCTTCTAACTTAAGTTGCACCCAAAATTTATTAACGGTGGGAAGCTAGCCTAATATCCAAGGAAGAATCAATCAAGCTCCACTTTGATGAGATAATAAAAACAAATAGTTTTAGTGCTTAAAAATGTATCTTCTTTCTCATTATAAAGTTGTATGTGACTTACCTAATTAATAGTGATGATTTTCCACTAATAGTATGTAGAAGATCACCAAAAATAATTTGATTCCCCTCCATGTTGGAAAAGACAATTCTCATACACAAAAATAAACAAAATTATTTACAATACTCACAATGTTAACATGTTGGAGATACGAGATTGATTATGTCATCATAGATCAACATCTAGACAACAGTGCCTTAGTGATTTTCATTCAAATCACAACAAAGACACAAACAACTATGCCATAAAGCGGAAGCAAACACAGTTGGTCCCCCATTGATCCTCTGAGAGAAGTAAATGCAAAACTTATCATAGATTCAACACAAGCACAGATTCAAGAAACTGAATCAAACAACCATGAAAGACAAAACTATGAACACACAGATTTACATGGGGAAAACCCTTTCGGGTAAAAAACCCCACCCTCCAAAACACTCAGCTCACATGTATTATTCAGTAACTAAAATGGTTACAATACAAAACCAGAGCTATGATCTTTAGGAGATTACATTTTGTTCATCTAGAGAAAAATACAGGCAACACAAAATAGAATCTTCACAGAGTTACAATGTCATCATGACATACTGTGTAGATTCCCTTTAGGTCCTCACAAATGATTGTCACAGCCAGCCTCACGGCCAGCCCAGCCACTTGGCCTCCACAGGTTCACATCCTTCTAGATCTGAGAGTCTAAGTGTTCACAGTAAAATATCGCTCGAACATTCTTTGTCTCTCTCTCTTCACTCATCCTTTATCGAACTGCACCCACGATCTCTTATATCATGTGCCAACCTATTCAACCTATCCCTACTAGCAATGGTCATCAAGATAATAAATTATCCACCTACAAGAACCCATACTCCACTGATAATGTGCATTTCTTATTCAACATGCATCGAGTCATGCAGCAATTAATTTGTCTCAGACATGTCTATCAACCTTGCTTCAATAATTTAGCTCTATCGTAATCAGGAAATAAAACTTCTACCAATCAGATCTTAAAGATTTGTCACATGTCACCATTCCATTCGCCTATTGCTTCTGACAACCAATCAAACCTTTCCAACTCGGTCAACCGAGTTTTGAGCTCATCTGAGCTCTTACCGTGCAACCGTCGAGCCCACATGACCCAGTCGTGGTATAGCGGTGAGCTCACCCGAGCTCATCTAGCCTTCTACCTCGCTATCGTTGCCCTGTCAGACTCACCTCGCGATATGGGGGTAAGCCATCCGGGCTCGCACCCTAACTCCACCACACTACCACACCCCTATCTAAGTCACCTGGCAATAGGGCGATGAGGTCGCCTGAGCTCACCCTCAGCCATCCTGCGCTACTGCCAAGTCACCCAAGCCTTACCGCGGTATGGCGGGTATCCGCCTGGCAAACCGCTGGCAATCACACCGCGCTACCGCAGTAGGGTGGTAACCACCAAGTCAACCACTGGTGGTCTCACCGTGGACACCATGGTGAGAGGAACCACCACCTGCGGTATGGCGGTAACCACTGAGCCCACCGCTGGCAGTCTCATCGCGGTGAGAGGGACCACTTCCAGCAGTATAGTAGTAACTACCAAGCCATGCTGCTAGTGGCCTTACCGCACCACCACGGTGAGAGAACTCATTGTGCACGGTAAGGCGATAACTGCCAGCATAGACTGCAAGCAGCCTTACCGCACCACCACGGTGAGTGAACTCACTACACATGGTAAGGCGGTAACCGCCAGATAGACACCACCAAGACCAAACCAAACCGCTGTAGTAAAGGCCAGAACATGAGGAAAAATGCCAATTCTTCAAGGGAAAAGACCAAAAAGTTGAGGCAGACTTTCCCAACAATCTCCCACTTGTCGAAGACTTTCAGGCTTCCTCTAAACACCTGAACAAGAACCAACACCATGCTTCCACGCTCCAACCAAGACCCCTGCAACAACATCAAAAAATTTCCACCATCTCAGGCAACAGTTCCAAACATAGGAACACACCAAGGCGAAACAAGCACCAGTCTTAGGGACGCAAACATCTGATCCTTCAGGCGGAAAAGGCACCATAACAGTAGTAGCAAAGCACAACATGAACACATAAAACCATTCTCTAGAACAAGAAACCAGCAGCTAGATTAGCAACCACAAAACTGACTTCCCTCATCCAACTGATCAAACCCACGCGATTGAAAACCAACACCCACATCTCATGCCAAATCATCCAACCACCCATACCTCAAATGTATGAACATTAGTAAACTCATGCCAACATGAAACCACCCATCAACAACCCAAAAAACAAGCACCAAGTGTCAACCAGTCAAAAGACTAAACACGTCCAAGCACTCCCACTGTAAGGATGTTGTCCAGATAAGTGCAAACAAAGCACCATCACAAGTGATCCAGGCATAACAAGTCCACCAAACCCTTGCATAAAGAAATGAGGAACCATGTAGTTACGAGGAACACCTACACTGATATGCACAACTTGCAACTACCTACTGTAAGAAACAATTTTGTCAATAGTCTTCCACATTCTTCCAAGGTTCCATATTTGACTGAAGAAGGAAACAACATGGCTCCACATGCATCTAAAGTCAAAAGAACATTCAAGAAGAAAAAGACCAAATTAGAGAGAAAATAGCAAATCATAACATGTAGCATCCTCCTACATACACTTCTAAATGTCAACTATGTCAAGAGAGATCTTCTTCACATCCCAAAGGGAAAAGCCATAAAAACACCCAACAGCCCCATGGATGTAAGCACTTCAAAGAAGATCAAACTCACCCATAAAACCATCTCCTATCAGTCCTCAAAAGCACAAGAAGATCCACTATGTTGTCCACCTTTCATTATGAATCCTCCAGAATCTCAAAACAGCTCAAGATTCATATCATGAAGGCTAAAGCATAACTCACATTTGAAAGATATAATGGGAGAATACCTTTCAAATAAACTTTACTATTGAGCAGACCAAGAAGAAAAGAAAAGATGCTCCTCCAAGATATATAGGTCACCGTGACTTACCCAAGAGCAATTTCCTTCATGGTCTATGTTGAAATCACGTTCAACCAAGGTCCAAGCTACTCAGACTTTCAGCTGTAACAACAACATTCTCAAAAGAATTCCAGCCTCACCTTATTCTCCATGCATCCATGAGCACTAGCAACCTGTCATCTCATACTAACTCCAAACTGCAATAAACATGAAGTCCTCTAGCATATGACCAATGTACTCAAAAGAAAGAGAAACCCCAGACCACTGTCAAAGCTCCAAAACCTAGGATAGGAACTTATCATGACATCATGATCTACACATCTCCATTAGGAGATACCATGCTTCAAGTGAACAAGCCATGGTCTCAAGAGCAAAGCAACATGCCAAAACTCTAATGCACAAGAAAGAGTATACCATGACATAAAGAAAACAAACTCTAAACCAACATCACCTATCAATCACTACCAACAACTCAGCCAAAAATAACCAATGTCCTCCATGGCTCCAAGATGTTGCACATCTTCAAATAGTGACCATGCAGATGTGAAAGAACTCTTTTGCAGCAACAGGATCTAAGAGTCCTCAAGAAGCATCTGCAACACCAAAGAAGATCATTCACCACCAAGTGATGAATCCACAATCACTGCTAAAGCTCCCACTGAACTATGATACCAAGCTTTCCAAGCACCATGACCGACTACCCCATCACTGTCAAAAGCTTACACTATTCAGTGTATCAAGCTCTCCATGACATCATGATTCACATGCTACAGGTCCCTATCACTGACTATTCAGGTACTCAAACATTGTCCATCCTCTTATCTCAAAACAGCCACGCCAATGCACAAGTGACCACAAACAAGGTCAGCTAACAGATCTACACCATCACAAAAGTAGCCTTGTGGATAATGGCATTCCACTTTCGAGTTGACGCACGACAAACATGTAGGTAAAGATAGCCCAAAAAAATGCACAAATTGTAGATCCACTTCAATGAAAAACCTTGCAAAACTATCATCACACTAGAAACTGCAAAACTGAGATAATCAAATAGAACAACCCAAGTAGACAACATGACTCAAACACCAGATTAGCAACAGATCTGATTTGCCAATCACGTCCACAACTCAAGCACCATAGTCTAGGAAACCATTAAGCAAACACACCACAAGAATGTTGAATAAGTAAAACACATACCAACACTCCCATGCAGAGAAGACAACACACCTCCTCAAGATACATGTCGAACTACAGCTATCTCATCCAGTCACACCCCAAAAACCAGGGTCTAGAAAATAGCAGAACAACAGCTCCACAAGTCACAAGTTTTACTTGACCATGCAAAACCTGTAAAATCAGTGTTTATAAAACACCCATGCACTTTCATATTCACTGCTCATCTAGACGACTCAGGATTCTGCACACAACCATCACGGTTTACCAGAACAATGAAAAACATGAATATGCATGACAAACTTTTTAGGAAAATCTAAATAAAGCCTTAAGAGCCAAAGACATGAATCTGAACCATGCGAGTGCAAGACACAGGTAAGAATGGAATAGTAGGTCCATTTCATATCAGTTCCACAAACCACAGTTATGTACAAGCATATGAGAGATCCAGGCTATTCAGAAGTTGCAGACCACCAAGATCAACTTCATAGCCTCCATGCAATCAGAGCAACAAAGAAAGTGCCTTCAGTGCTAAGTCAGAACACCCAGCACAAGCACAATGCTTCATGGCTGAACAGAAACACAAGCAACTCCATACTGCCAAGGAGTCTCTCACACAGACACCCAATATGAAACCACGCTTCGCTGCAACACAACCATAAGCACATCTCATGCCCTTTGCATCAGGAACAATTGTTGCAAGCCAGGAGCCTCAGACCATATTGCAACAATATGATCAACTCCAGTCATCTCCAACATCTTTCAAAATTGTGTGTTGAATCAAAGAAGCAACTTCCACTCATCGAAGGATCAATCACCAACCGATCTCTCTAGATTTCCTCAAGCTTGTCAAGCTAAGAAATCATCACAGGAGAAATACCCAGAACTTCAGTAACCAGGAGAAGGCTTTGACACCACTTGTTGGTATCATCAAGCCTCGACCTCCTTCAACCAGCTTTGATACCATTGTTGGTATCATCAAGCCTTGACCTCCTTCAACCAGGTTTGATACCACTTGTTGGGGATACGAGATCGATATGTCATCATAAATCAGCATCTAAGATAGTAGTGCCTTAGTGATTTTCATTCAAATCATAACAAAGACACAAACAACTATGCCATAAAGCGAAAGCAGACATAGTTGGTCCCCCATTGATCCTCTAAGAGAATTAAATGCAAAACTTATAACAAATTCAACACAAGCACAGATTCAAGAAACTGAATCAAACAACCACGAAAGACAAAACTATGAACACACAGATTTACGTGGGGAAAACCCTTTTGGGTAAAAAATCCCACCCTCCAAAACACTCAGCTCACATGTATTATTCAGTAACTAAAATGGTTACAATACAAAACCAGAGCTATGCTCTTCAGGAGATTACATCTTGTTCATCTAGAGAAAAATACAGGCAACATAAAATAGAATTTTAACACAGTTACAATGTCCTCATGACATACTATGTAGATTCCCTTCAGCTCCTCACAAATGACTATCACAGCCAGCCTCACGGCCAACCCAGCCACTTGGCCTCCACAGGTTCACATCCTTCCAGATTTGAGAGTCTAAGTGTTCACGGTAAAATACCGCTCGAACACTCTCTGCCTCTCTCTCTTCGCTCATCCTTTATCAAACTACACCCATGATCTCTTATACCGTGTGCCAACCTGTTCAGTCTATCCCTGCCAGCAATGGTCATCAGGATAATAAATTATCCACCTACAAGCACCCATACTCCACTGGTAAAGTTCATCGCTTATTCAACATGCATTGATCTGTGTAGCAATAAATCAATCTCAGACATGTCTGTCAACCTTGCTTCAATAATGTATCTCTATCGTAATCAGGAAATAAAACTTCTGCCAATCAGATCTTAAAGATCTGCCACGTGTCGCCATTCCATTCGCCTATTGCTTTTGACAACTGGTCAAACCTTTCCAACTCAGTCAGCTGAGTTTCGAGCTCATCTGAGCTCTTACCACGCAACCATCGAGCCCACATGACCTAGTCGCGGTATAGTGGTGAGCTCGCCCGAGCTCGCACCTGGACTCCACCGCACTACCGCGCCCCTGTCTGAGTCACCTAGTGGTATGGCAGTGAGCTCGCCCGAGCTCGCCCTTAGCCATCCTGTGCTACCACCAAGTCACTTGAGCCTTACCACAGTATGGCGGTATTCGCTTGGCAAACCGTTGGCGGTCACACCATGGGGGCCGCCAGGCCACCCTGCGGTAGGGCGGTAACCGCCAGGCCGACTGTTGGTGGTCTCACCGCAGTGAGAGGAACCACCTCATGCGGTATGGAGGTAACCGTCGAGCCTACCGCTGGAAATCTCACCACGGTGAGAGGGACCACTGCCAGCGGTATAGCGATAACCGCTAAGCCAGGCCGTTGGCGGCCTCACCGCGCGTGGTAAGGAAGTAACTGCCAGTGCAGGCTGCAAGTGGCCTTACCACGCCACCACAGTGAGTGAACTCACCACGCATGGTAAGGTGGTAACCACTAGACAGACACTGCCAAGACCAAGCCAGACCACCACGGTAAAGGCCAGAACATGAGGAAAAATTCCAAGTCTTCAAGGGAAAAGACCAGAAAGTTGAGGCAGACTTTCCCAACAGATTTCAAATAAGATTGTTCCACTTTCATTGATCCCTCTAAATGAATAAATGTTAAGTTAATATTAAAAGATAAGATTATCTATTTGTGTAGACCCGTAATAGTGTGTCTCACTTGTGGGACATTAGAAACTTGTATAGATGGGGAGAAAAAAATTATCAAACACCTTTGTTTGAATGTTTTTCTTCAAATGAAGATAATTTTTATTATTATTTTTTATACAATAAAAAATACCTTCATTTAAAGACACCTTTGAATGAAAGTATTTTTTATTATTTTTAAGTATTAGGGGATTTTTTTAATACAGAGGGTGAAAATTTATTAATAACAAGAAATCACCACTACAAAGAAGTCAGGGTCCACAAAGGCACCCAAAATAATCAGGATCACCAAACTAGAAAACCCCCAACAAATACTCAATACCACAACATAACCAACCACCAGCCAACATCAACCAGCCATGTCCTTTGAAATAATCTTCTCTAAAACTTGGCAATAATCGGGGGATAATTGCTCTCATCCCTCAATCTTCCGATCACAGGCATGCTCAGAAGCCCACTTAGCCAAATAGTCTACAACTCTATTTTGTTCTTGAGGGATGTGAGTAAAAAGACACCGCATCCAGCATGGAACATAGCTACAAAATATGTCAAACAACTGAAGAAAGTTTCCAATAAACCCCCTCCAACTTTTTCTTATTCAACACATTAACAATGATCTAAGAGTCTAATTCACAAATAATCTATGTCGGCCAAGAGCACAGGCACACTCAATAGTCCAAAGAATCGCCAACCCCTCCATAAGATTATTGGTTTGCTGCCTTTTATGAATGGAAAAAAGGAAAATAATGGAACCAGAGCTATTTCTTCCACCCCCACCAATCCCACCTGGTCTAGGATTACCCCTAGAAGAGTCGTCAAAATTGATCTTCAAAACATCCACTGGAGGAGGAGACCAACTCCCAACCCTTTGAACCTTCCTTTTAGTAATCCTACCTCTGCAAACACAAAAGGAGTCAAAATACAAACTCCATAGGCCCAATCTATTCACAATCTCATCATCACTCCTTTCCAAAGGAAAGATAACTTCACATTTGGCTTCCACATTCTCCTGTATCATGTAAACAATTCTCTGTCAAACTTGTTGAATCATCAACTTTCCCCCACGAACATGTGATTCCTTTCCAACCAAATTTTCCAAAGGATAAAAGCAGGGCCAATACACCACACAATCTAGAGGAAAGAGGTTTGTGTTGGAGGTATCCAGATAACTTCACATTTGGATTCCACATTCTCCTAAATCATGCAAACAATTCTCTGTCAAAATTGTTGAATCATCAACTTTCCCCCATGAACATGTGATTCCTTTCCGACCAAATTTTCCAAAGGATGAGAGCAGGGCCAATACACCACACAATCTAGAGGAAAGAGGTTTGTGTTGGAGGTATTCCCAAGCTACTCCAAAATTCAACTAGAGAAGAGGCATGAACACAAGGATGTTTCCAAATACACCACAAAATATGCCATATAATCAAAGACAAAGGACGGAAAAAGAACAAGTGGGAAGAATCCTCCTCATTGTACCCACAAAGAACACAAACAAATGGGCACTAAAATCCCTACTTTTGAAGATTTTCCCAAGTCAAACATCTGCTCCAAGCTAAGGTCTACATAAAACAATTACATTTGGGCTAGGAGAAATTATTCCAAACATTCTTCCACTAGGGAGCTTTCAACCCACCATACTTTCGAGCAATCAGCTCTTGACACCCACTAGCTACTATGAAGACCCCCTTAGGATTTGGACTCCATGCCAAAATATTCATGTCCCTAAGTGAGTTGCATTGTCTAGTTTCTAGAATATTTTCAATCTCAACACAATCCTCCTCCAAGCCAGCCACAAGCCACTCATTGGGGACCTTCCATCTAGACATCTCCACCTACCCACAAAGGTAAGAAGTCTTAAAATCAACCACCCGAGACCATCCAACCTCCAATAAGCACTGACAAAGATCTTGAAAATTAGGATACCTACTCATGGTAGGGGGAAATACATCCCAAGATTCATACTAGAAGAGAACCTCATACCCCCTATTACATATCCAAAATAACCCCTCCTTGATCAACTTAGCACCTTTTTTAAGCATCTCCCGAATTGCAAAACCTTTCCCCACAAGCGAATACCTAGGAACCTCCTCCTTTGGGACCCCACTTAGATATTTGTGAGAAACAAACCTGGCCCAGACATTATCCTATTCCACACACCAACTCCAATAAAGCTTGGAAAACAACGTCAAACCAATTAGGGTGGACTACCGCAACCCGAGGCCATCAAACTACTTTGGCCTACAAACAATGTCCCACTTTACAAGGCTCCACATAGAAGACAACAAGTTGCCAACCCATAAAAATTTCCTAGACAAAGAGTCCATATCCTCAATAAAACCAATGGGAGCCGCCTGGAGCATACACCTATAATTGGGAAGGGCCTGCACCACTGACTTAAGAATTTGAACTTGGCCAGTGAAAGAAATCCACATGTGTGTCCAATGGTTCACCTTCGCACGAAACTTGTCTAAAATATTTTTGCAAGAGCCCCTAGGAAGGGTACCAAAGAAGATAAGAATTTTAAGTTAAATTAGAGGCAAAGATCCAATTTGAAACCTCAAAATATGAGCAATTCGTTGTTGAATGAGCCTCGGAGTATTAAAGAATAAATGAAAGACTTACCCTCATTAATCATCTGCCCAAAAGCAGCAAGATAAATATCCAAAGCCTTGTGCAAATTAGTGGCCTCTCTAAATTTGGCATGCCCATCAAAGTAGTATCATCAAAAAATTTTAGGTGTGACTAAGAAGGTAAGCCATTGCCTCAAACCCAACATTGGATAAGACCTTGCGCCACATTGATCTTAATAACTCTCCCCAAACCCTCAGCCAAAATAATGAATAAGGAGAGAGAGGATCCCCTTGTCGAAGGCCTCTGGAAGCCCCAAATAAGGAAGACAGTTCCCCATTAATCAATACCAAGAAAGAAGTGGTTGTTATGCAACTCATAACCCACTCCTCAACAAACCAAAAACAATAATCACTTTACACAAGAAGGACCACTTGACTCTATCGTTAGCCTTTGCCATATCCAACTTGATGAACATAGCCTTTTCTTTAGAAGTCACCATGGAGTGAATAGTTTCAGTGGCAATGACCACACCATCCAAGATTTTTCTATCTACCACAAAGCCTCCCTGTTCCTCAAAAATAAGCCTGCTAATCCATCACTAGTTCAACCTCTCAACAATCAACATGGAAAGAATTTAATAGACCACATTGCAAAGAGCAATGGGTCAAAACAAACTCAGCCTACCTACACCATCACATTTAGGAATGAGAGAAAGAAAATTGTAATTCATATCCCTCAGCATCTTCTTGTTCCTCTGAGATTAATGAAGCACCTCTAATAAATCCTTATTTATAATGGCCCAAAATTCTTGGAAGAATTCAATCGGAAAGTCATCGGGACCAGGGGCTTTCCCTTTCTTCATCTGAAAGATAGAGGCCTCCCATTCCTCTAGGGAAATGCATTCCAAGAGGAACTCGTTCATTTCTATTGAAACCAAAGAAGGGATATAGGAGAGAACATAATTTTCCTCTGCTAACACATTCAGAGAGTCTTCCCTAAATAGGGTGGAAAAATACTATGAAGCTTCTTTAGAAATATCTCCAAAGAGGAGAAATTGTCACCCTTTTCATTCGCTAGAAGAGGATATGAATTACCATGTCTCCTAGCCTTCATAGAGTTGAAGAAAAAGGTAGTGTTTTTATCTCCCTCCTGTAACCAATCAACTTGAGCCTTTTGTTTCCAATAAATCTCCTCCCATAGCTCACACTCCTCCAAATCTTTCAAAGCCCTCGCCTCCTCCTTGAGAGAGTCCTTAGAAAATCCAAACTCCCTAATCTCATGGGTGATAGAATCCAAACCAACTTGAGCAGTAACCTTAGCATGGAAGATGTTGTCACAGCACTGCCTGTTCCACCTTTTGAGATGGTACTTCATATATAGCAGCTACTTGGCAAAATAATACATAGCGATGTCAAAATCAGGTCTACCCAAATGTTGCCACTCATCAACATAATCTTGTAGAGAGGCATCTCATAGCCACATAAGTTGAAACATGAAAGAGGGAGACCAAGCAACACGAGTCAATAAAGCAAATAACTTAATAGGCCAATGTTCTAAACTCCTCCAATCCAAAGTCTCAAAACAAATAGACCAAGATCCACCAATCCTGAAACATGAAACCAGGAACCTGTCCAACCTCTCAACAATACATTCCTCCCCCAATCTCCTATTTTTCCAAGTAGACTGGTCATTACTAGTCTTAACATCAACAAGATTCAAGGCAAAAATATTGTCTCAAAGAAAGCAAAAGGTTCCAACCTCAAAACTCCTCCCCTCTTTTCTTTTAGATCAGTAATTGCATTGAAGTCACTAGCAATAATCCAAGGATATAGAGGAGCATAACACCTAATCAACCAGATGTGAGAACACAAACATTGCTTACTAGACAGCTCAATAGGAGCATAGATATTGGAAAGAATAATTGTTCTCCAGTTTCTAGGCTTGAAGCAACCACAGAGATAGAAGACTTACAAGACATCTACCAAAGAGGGAAAATATTCAATGGATTCCATAAACAGGCCAAACCCCCTGTATTACCTTGGGCCCCAATGCACTGGCATTGACCATGCCCCCAAATTTTAGGCATCAACCCACACATATTATCAATAGATAGATTAGTTTCCTGAATGAATAGCATATCAGGAGAGTGATTTCTCACCAAGTCACGAATAGCTTTTTGTCGAGGGCGTTCAAGCCTCTTACACTCCATGAGAGGATAATCATTTCTGAGGGTTGAAAAGTGAGAATCAAGGATCTTAACAAATCCTAACTCCACCAACGTCTCCCCCATCATCATAATTATCTCCAAGTCCTTCTTTCCCTACCTTTGAAGACTTATTAGGAGACCCCTTCTTAATATTTTTCTAGTGAAGCCCCAAAGAAGGAGAAGCCTTGTTACCTTTTTTTTGAATCAGTCACCATATTCACCAAGGGAAGAGAGTTATCCACCTCAACCTTTTCCATAGCTACTAGGGCTTTAGGAACCACTAAAGCCATTAGATTGAGATCAGTATCCATTTGGAGTGCACCACCTTCTTGGAAGTTCTAAAGATTGTCAAAAATATTGCCCTCCTGAACCACCTCCAAAACACCTTGATCCAAAGCCATCACACTCAGATTCACCTCCTCCTAGCTAAGGTCATCCAACACATCAAATATATTAAAAGTGTCCCCTTCCTATCACTCCTTCAAAGTCTTATTTTGTCCATGGTTCCTATTACAAGTCTTAACAGGAGTGAAGCCTTCATTATCAGCAACTGCACCTAGAATAAGATCCTTTCCTTTGTCAACCTTGGGAGGGTTACAAGGAGGCTAGGTAGACTGAGACTCTGAAGATATGGACCTAGGACATCTACGCTACAAATGGCCATATTCATGGCACAACCAACATCGAAAAGGAAGAGTCTCATAGTCTAACTGTTGCATCCAAGAAGACATACCCACTCAAATTTCTAAAGAATCTAGAAGAGGGTTACTCAATCCAATCTCAACACAAATACGAACAAAATTCATTACCTTTATATCCTATGTTTGCTAAGAGGGACCCACCGACTTCCCTAGAAGTAGAGCCACCATTTGCATGATGTCATTTCTCTAGTACTCAACTGGGAACTGAGGGAGGCAAACCCACACAGGGACACAATTTGGAAGCTCCTCTGACGAATTACAACTAGTATGCCAAGACTTGATGAATAAACCAATTTGGTTGTGAAAATAGGGTCCTCCTTCGAAAACCTTGTTGCAATTAACCATGCAATTAAAAATGGCCATAAAGTAGTTGTTTGCTAACATCACTTCAATTTCACCCTCTGGAGCCCAAGTCTATTGACCCCACACCTCCAAGAATGGGAGCAAGACACGCATTCCCATGAACTTTCAAATCAAGGCATGATGTGTAAAATACTCCACATCCTCAACAATTGATTTTGATTGAATCACGAGAACAGGTCTATCTTTGCTCCTCTCCAAGCATCCATTAATTTTTGAGATGCGAGGGCCTCCAAACAGAGCAAACCCTCCCACCCTCGAATCATTAAACAACATATTGTTCTTCGCAGCCCTCTTTAAGGAAGAAGATGACCTCACTCCCAAAGATGGTCAAAAATCCAAAGAGGATTTAAATCCAGATGCTTCACCTAGATCCATCGCTAGGAAAAAGACGAGACAAAATCCTTGAAACACCTCACAAACTTGAAACAGTTAACAAATGAGAAACAAAAGAAATAATAAAACCCAGATTGTTGAAGACCCCACATGCATCAAAAGACCCCCTCCAAATGATAGTCGGCACTCACAAACCAACGCACAGCCCCCTCGAACATGCAGAAAATATCTGTAAGCATGTAGACTGCAGCCTCCATGGTTGTGGGCCTGCAACAATTGCTTGCCCCGAATCCTTATCCTCATCGCTTCGCGTTAATCATATCAAGTCTTAGGGGATTTTGATAACCTTGTGTTCTATTATTCTTCACTATAAGAGCTCTTGGGAATATTCAACAAAATCTAACCCACCCATCCACATTGAACAAAATCTAACTTGTTGACCTGTAAGTTAGGTTGACACCAAGTCACCCATATAGCACCATGTGGCCTTCAAGCAAAGGTTGTGAGGGTTCGCTTGTTGACATGGATAAGAAATAGGTTAAATGATTTTAATTTTCACTTATTTTTTAAGGTATGTAACCTTCGTTCAAGAAATCAATTTGATTTTACAAAATTGTAAATCATATATTTTACATTGAAAACCTAAATATAAAATTCCTCTAAATTTTGTATTAAAACCTTAATATAAAATTGAAACCCAAAATTTTGTATTAAATCTCTTAATATAATATCAAAACTCTAAGTATAATATTGAAACCCTAAATATCAAGCCAATGTAGTCTAATTAAGATTTACCATTTGTTGTAGTGCCCCTACCATTTGCAAGTTGTTGATGTGAGATCAATGTTTCAGCTTCATCAATTCCTTGTGTTTTTTTTCGTAGTTTTATTATTGCTTCGAATGGTGTGTATGAACCACCACATGTTCAAGATGAGGTTCCTTAACATGTCGATTGTCAAAATTTTATATGTTTATATGGCTATGTAATTCTTAAATGCTTGGTTTATGTGTATGTTGCAGTTCAGGGATATGTGCATTATCTATGCAAGGTAAGTGCACAAGATGTGACACAAAAAAGATGCCACATTATTATTTTTTCCCTAAAATTACCATATGGAGAGTGTCAAATTTGGTGCTTCCAAAATGTGAATGATGACTTTTTAGAATGCATATTCTTTATCTTTCCTTTTTTCTATGTCTTTGTCTTTGTCTTTCTCCATCAATGAAATTATAATCATGAAATAAACAATTAAGTATAAGTTGATTTAAGTTATGCTTCATGTATATAATTTCAAAATGTTTGAGAGTGGTTTTGAATCTCTTGGAGTTATAATGCAAATTCTAGTTTTTGGAAGATCTTTTAATTTTTTAGACTTAGTCAAATTTCAGTAATCGGGAGGTCCAGTTTCAATAATCGACAAGTTGTATCATCTTTCTCTTTATTTATCTCACTCATTGTTTATCTCTTATGCTCTAGACCTCTCTCTCACTATCTCCATCCCTTTATCTAACTATCTCTCCTTTGAGCTCAAGAACTACCTCTGTACCTGTTCATCTCTCTCTCTCTCCCTACTTCTCCCTCCCTCCTCGCCCCTCCCTCTCTACTTTTTTCTATCTCATCTCTCTCCCTCCTTACATCTCCCTCCTCCTCCCTCTCTCTCCTTCCCTATCTACTTATCTTTATCTCTCTCACTCCATCTCTACCTCTCCCTCCCTCCCCTCTCTCTCAATCTCCCCACCTTCCTCCCCTTTTTGTATCATATATTGGTGCACATAAAAGAGAGACAAAGATAGAAATAAAGAGAGCGAAAGGAGCATGAGAGAGAGGTGGGGGGACGAAGGAGAGGTAAAGAGGTATAGGTGATATAGATAGAAGTAGAGAGAGTGGTGAGATAGATATAGAGAGTGATGAGGTAGAGAGAAGTGGAGAGGGAAGGGGAGAATGAGAGAGAGAGAGAGATAGGTGAGATATATATATAGACAGAGAAAGAGCGAGAGTGGTAGGGAGTGATGGAGGTAGAGGTGGGTAGAGAGACAAAGAGAGGGGAGATAGAGAGTAGAGAAGGAAGGAGAAAGAGAGGGAGAAGTAGGGAGAGAGGGAGGGAGAGAGGTGAGATAGAGAGAAAGAGAGAGAGTGGGGGGAGGGAAGAGGGAGGAAGTGAGAGAGAGAGAGAGAGAGATAAAGATAAAGATAGATAACACAAAGTGATAGTGTCTTTAAGGTTTGTATGGTCTAAATTTTATCTGATGATCTTTGTCATAGTCCACTTCATCCCCTATAACTCCTTGCTATCAAAAAGTTCCAAATTCCTATCTGCACACACAAAAGAGGTAAAATGGTTATGTTGCATAGGTGTTTTCCTCAATCAAACCCCGTTTTGGTTTTCCCACCTCCACAACAACAATGATGATGATAAAGAGTGTGTGCTCTCGAGGGAGCATAGGCAAAACAAATGATAAAGATTGTTGTGAATGAAATAACATGAAATAAAGTTACCATTGTGTGAAACCCTTGTTGGATTAATGTTGTATCACAAGTCACCACAAGCAGTTGATGAAAAAGGAATAAGCTTCCTCAAATGTACCTACAAGGGTTAGTAATCATAACAAAATTATTTTCACAAATAGAGAGCTTTAGAAATCATGTAGAGAAGAATAGAGAAAGAGAGAATGTGTATTGATAAAGAAGTTGCATGTCTTGTAAATGAGAGAGAGGGAGATTTATTTATATATGCATCCCAAGTGATTTTTGGAGCTAGGTCGACAAGGTGCAATGTTCAAGACACCAAAGGCCAACATTTTGATTTGCAACCTTTTTGAAGCTCAAATGCAGGACACTAATGTGTCACTCTAGTGTCCTAGCATTTTTTGCTCCCAAAATGCTAGTTGTTGAGGAAATTAACATAGTTTCTTAATTAGTTCACAAATTTATCATATTATGAACAAAATTGACTATACACACAAAATAGAGTACCAAACATATTGTGAAATTGTTAGTGGTGACAATTTATGACACTACAATTTCATGGGTCTCTCATAGTGGTTGAACCTTTAATTATTAAATCTATACCCAATAATATGATGGCACTAGTCATGTTCCTCCTAGATCTCCACCTATCTTCACAACAATGCATCATCCTACTTGAATTTAAATAATTTGTCAATAATCGTTTTCTAGCATGAATTCTAGAGTTTGAAATGTGTTAGATTTTATCTTTATACCTTGTATTTGTCCATGTATTCATCTTCCTTGTCTAAAACCCTTTGCATACTTTATAATAGGTTAACCAATACGCATTAATTATATTTGATTTGGGTGCAGAATTAATTTGTCAAGCTTAGCTTGTGAACTAGTCACCTTGCTTGTCCATGTTTTAGAGCCACTAGTCTAAAATATTTAGAGGAATAGAAGGGAATACCCCCTAATCCTATTGGATCTTAAAGAAAAGAGAGAGAGGAGCTCTCTCTCATGTGTTAGTCTTGTCCAACCATGGTTGTTTGTAGTACTTCATATTTGTAGTTTGTGTAAGGTCTGGCATATCCCTAGATTCATTGCACCCTTAAAGTGTACAATTGTAAACCTAGTTAAGGTCTAAAATAGGAAAACCCCCAACAAGTTCCACTAAAGATCAAGATGACATCCAAATATATAATGATGAACCTACCAAGGAATGGCGTCAATACTTCATTCATCAATAGCATGAAATTTTTGGGAATGTTTGCTAAGTTGAATGGCATAACCAACCATTCATATAGTTCATTAATCGCATGAAATTTTTGGGCACATTTTCCAAGTTGAATGGCATAACCAACCATTCATATAGTTCATTAATCGCATGAAATTTTTGGGCACATTTTCCAAGTCGAATGGCATAACCAACCATTCATAAAGTTCATCTTTTATCTCAAAGGTTGTCTTCCACTTGTCACCTTCCCTTATCATAATCTAATTGTAGACCTTCTTCTTATCAATCTTTGTGAAGTACCATGCTCCACTCAAGCAATCCACCAAGGCATCCATGTGTGATAATGAAATCCTATATTATGGCCTTGGAATCAGTGCACATCATCCACTATTCATCTATCTTTAGCACTAGCACTGAAGGTACTATGCATGTGTTTAATATCTCCCTAATTATCCCCTTCACAAGTTAACTCATCTACTTGTCTTCCCACCTCCTCACTCTTTTATGGTATTATCTTGTAAGTTGTTTTATTTGGTAGACTAAACTTTGGAACCAAGTCTATGGCATGCTTAATGTTTTGCATACCCGGGTGGTGACCCTCCAAGAAGATCCTCTAACATGATGTTCTTATACCCACCCAAAACCTCCTTCACTTCATGTGGTATCTTCTTTGCATAATTTTTTATCACAAATTGCATAAGACTAGGCACGGGTGTAAAGAATTCATGTCTCCTCTTCATATCTTTTAGGAATCACTTTCTTGACACCAACAACACTCCCAATTTTCTCTCTACTTTCACACCATTTTCCTTTAAAGGCATCAAAATATGCATTTCCATGTCCTTCCATAAGGTGTAGGTGTTCCTACACCCATCATGCCACACCTTCCAAACATACTATTATGGATACCCTAACAACAAATGATAGTAGTCTGCTAGCATGATGTCACAAAGGACCTTATCCTAGTATGCCAATGTTGGAATTAACCTTACATTGCTCACTCACCGCCAACTAATGGCCCTTCAATAGGCATGAATCCTTGTGCAATCTCTTGAGTTTGATCTCTTTAGTCCCAAATTCTCTAACATCTCATTGGAGATCGGGTTGTCAATGTTGTCATTATCAATAATTACCATGCAACACTTTCCTCGAAACTTCTAGATAGTGATAAACATTCTCTTACTTTGTGCAAGATCATTCAACTTTATTAGCACCTAAGTGCTTATCCATGTTCTAGCTCCTATATGAATCCTCCTAACATGTTGCTCTTATAGCTTCCCTAGGCATCATGGATGCTTCTCACCTTCTAACTGCACATTGTGTTGCTCAGTTGCAAGCTTGGGAATTCAAAAGAGAGATGCCCCATTTCTCCACATATCTAGTATATCCTAAAGAAATCTCTTCCCCCTCATTATTTCCCTTGAAAGGAAGAATCTTTTCACTTGAGTGCCTCGCTTTGAGCTTAAAATGTGCTTACTTTTTCTCCTACTTTCATTGGCTTCATCTTGTTGCATGTCACATCACCTTATGCTCATGCAAACTTGTTTATTCATCATGTTACATGTTATCTTTGCAATAATTGTTCTTTCACCTTCAATGTGTACTATTGGGCTTCCTCCACGATCTTGGGAGTTATGAGACCTTATCTTAAATAGATACATGTAATCCATTTATGTATTACACAACTTTCTCATGCCATCTTTGACATGTCTTTTGTAAATGGTCAAACAATGGACCTCCTCGGCATATTCTTGCACACTCATCTCTTTCTATCTCATGTTTTGGAGCTTCCTGAATAGAATCATCTCACAATTTGTAGGAAAGAACTTCACTAGATTAGCTTGACAATCATCTTCCTCCAAGCATAGATCTTCTCCTTCCCTTTTCACTACCTATCCTTTTGGATATGGTCCCACCATAGTGGCACATACCCCTTTATTTTCATGCATGCAAATCTCACTCAATGCAGGTCTTCCATGGACTAGTAGTCAAGGTACTCTTCTAGCTATGCAATCTAGTAAATCATGTGCAACTTCTTGCCTATCTAAGAGATTTCTCTCAACAATCTTCCTTTTGTTGGGTCCTTTCCAACCTTGTCCATGTGCATAGCTTGCATCTCATCATCACCCAAGTTTATGTCCATATCTCTCAGTCAAGTGTTCTCCATAACTCCCAACCATGCCTATAGGTCATGCATCACACCTTCGAATATTTTCCACTCTATGTGCTCAATTTCACCCATCTCTACCAACAACAATCCTTATATTCACTATTTCTTCTTCCTCACACAACTTTTGCAGTAAAATACTTACTACACCTTATATTTGATAGCCATGTGTCTAAAGAATTCTACATTACAGGTTCTACCCATAATCATACTTAGTGGAAGATAGAATCTTTCAACTACCAACTTTAAGTTGAAGCTAGGTGATATTTGTCACTACTCTATAAGCCAAACCTTAAGCTTTGATACCAAAATGATAGCAATCATGATAAGCGGTTTCAATTAAGGAATATCCAATCATGTAGCATAGAGGCACAATAGAACAAACACTTACACTGAGAAAGAACACGAGAAAGATGGCAAAATCAAAGATCTTTATCGGTATATATGTTAGAACTTACAAATTACAATGAATACATGCAAACTCCCAACCTTGAAAATCAAAAGCTTGAAGATCAAAGATTTCAACTATGTTTATGAATTTCATATCTCTACATGAAGTTTAACTTGATTTGGTGGCAAATCTAGTAGTTTTCATTATTGTGGTTACTCCAATATTTGAATTTACCAACTTTGCTACACGCATTAAGTCACAAAAATTTGTTGTTGTTGATGTTATGACAGCTTCGGTCTGCACTTCCCAAGAGGAAAAAGAATAAATTAAATGGATAGCCTCTAGGCTATTTAATCTATATCAACAATAAATGCAAGAGCCGACTTTATGATTCGCATTTTCCTTGTCTCAACCTTGAGCCGACTTCAAGATATATTAATTGTTTATCTCTTATTATGTATTCCAAGAAAGGCCGACCTAAGTCAAGAGGCGCCCAATGATGTATATATACAAGGTCACTTTGGCATTGTAAATCATCATTATTAAGCAAGTTCGTACTTACTTTTGAAGAGTAGAAATTCGCATATAGAGTAGAATTCGCATCTTAGAGCAGCAATCCGATTTCAAGGAAGAAGACAGTTATTTGTATCTTGAAGGAGGGCGAATATATTATCAAGTATTGGCCATTGTTGGGCCTGAGTTGTAAGCAGATTTCTGTTACTGTGTTATCATATATAAGAGAATCATTTGCTGGGTTTTTCTCCCTCAAGTAGGAGGGTTTTCCCAGGGTATCTTGTTGTGTTCATTGTCTTATGTGTTGCAATTCTATTGAGTAATTTATTATCTAATTTGATCTAAGAAACACTAACAGTTGTCAATTCTAGACATTCTTGCAATTAAATTAGATTGGATGGTCTTTGGCATGCACATTGATTGTCCAAACATGCAATCTAGTCACAACCTACCACCTCTTGTTTATGCCACATGGATGTCATGTCAACCATCCACTATCAAAACCAAGTGACTCAAGCCACACCTTATCTCCTCGCTACTATGCATGCACACTTCTAACCACTATGCATCATCGTACAATCTATCATCCTTTTCACACAACACAACTTCGAAATTGTAAGATTTGATTATGTGCATGAATACTCCTACATCAGTTATATTACCTAGCTTTTATTTACTCTTCCCTATCCATATAACAAGCTAGCTACTTGTTTTTCTTTTACCAATGTCTATTAAGTCATGTATGTTCTGATTGGTTTTTTATCAACAATCACTTTTATTCATTATTCATCTAACCCACAAAGCACGCAAGTACCTCTAATCAATATTAATACTGCAAAGAAAGTTCTTTAATAATATTAATTATTACCTATTAAGGTCAATTTACATTTTTCAATCTTGTTTTAACTTCACTCCTCAAATGACATTTCATCTAGCAAGTGTTATTG
The DNA here is from genome assembly GCA_007115665.2 of Sequoiadendron giganteum. NCBI lineage: Eukaryota > Viridiplantae > Streptophyta > Pinopsida > Cupressales > Cupressaceae > Sequoiadendron > Sequoiadendron giganteum. The sequence goes on along the minus strand of CM021103.1, from coordinate 92,174,550 downwards.
GCGTATTATATATACATAGTTGCTATGTATGCAAAGCCTACTTTGGACCCCAAACAAATCTAGTACAAGAAGCATATGTGAATCCAATTGAACCTTTTCCAATAAATTGAATCCAACTCCTGAATTCTATGATGCGTGCATGGTTACTGATGGATGGCAAAAGTAAACGTCAAGCATGAGTGAAGAGCCCTCAAGAGGCCTTTACGCTGAGAACCCAAACAACGTTGTTTATTTGAATGAGAACGCAATGACTATTCTTTAATCCATTAGAATACGTCTCACATTAGTGTTGGATCCATTTTAACTATTTTGTTCACCTTCTTGTGCTACATAATCCTTCTGAAAATGAGCTTATGGTTAATATATACACAATTCAGAATTATCTGTAAAAATGGCTTTGTCTTGCCATAAATTTGATTATTTATTTTTTTCATATTTACTTTTGTTCGGCTTTGCAGTAAATCTTTAACTCCAAGCACATACCCATACAAATACTAAAATAAAATCAATAATTTTGTAAACGGTCACCACTAACAAATTCAGGTACTAGCAGCTATGTGACACTTGTTTTATCATCCTTGCATACTAAAGAATTTTGTATGGTGCAAAAACAATTTTGGAATTCCTGTCACAAACTTCAGCATTCCCTTATTCAAGGGAATTTACAATTCTCCAAGGTGTTATAAATTGACAGCCTGTTTAGGACATTTATAACCTAAAATAGTCCAACTTTTTGTATGACCTCATTTATTCATAATATAGTACTCTTTTATTATAATATAGACCTCATTTATTCACACGGATGCATGTAGATTTATACATAATATATGCACAAGTGCGTGTAGAATTATGCGTAAAATAGGCTTCATTTGTACACAGATACATGTAGAGTCATACAAGTTATAAAACTGAAGTACAGAGCAGAAAGGAAAAAAAAATGAAAATTTAAACTTGAATAACATTTAAAAGGAATGTTGGTAATGAATACCGTCAAAAAAAAATCATTGTTACCTCTTCTAGATGTAAATGCTAAAGGAGATACTGTCACCGTACTTTCATATGGTTAGATATAATCTTGACTCCCTAAGATTATGTTTAAATTTATATTTTAGAGGTTTATTCTGTTTGCTGTCTTTATCTTTATAAAGAAAGTAAATCACAAAAAGTTATGTTCTTAACAGTTGTACTTTTAATCATTGTTACCTCTTGTGGATGCTAAAGGAGTTAATGCCATGATTCTTTATTTTAATTTTATATGATTAGATGTAATTTAGATTTTCTAGGATTATGATTACATTTATGAGGTTTACTTTCTGTTTGTCATGTTTATGTTGAAAATGAAAGTCATCACAATAATGCTCATCAGTGATACATGTTTAATCATTGTTGCCTCTTATGAATGCTAAAGGATTCAATGTCATGCTACTTAATTTTATATGACTCGATATAATGTTGACTCTCTAGGATTATGATTACAGGTTTACATTTAAATTTAGATTCCCTAAGATTACGATTACATTTATATTTTAGAGGTTTACCTTCTGTTTGTGTTGATAATGAAAGTCATCACAATAATATTAAACAGTGATACATGTTGAATCATTGTTGCCTTTTATGAATGCTAAAGGATTTAATGTCATGATACATAATTTTATATGGCTAGATATAATGTTGACTCTCTAGGATTATGATTACAGGTTTACATTCTGTTTGCCGACTATAACCAAGTGTTTGTGTTTGGCATTCCTCTTACAACTCAAATATTTGTTTATCCAATAGTTTAAAGTCCTCTCGTATGTTAAAAAGTGGCTGCAGCTTATCAATTTGGGCCATTTTTTTACCTGACCCATTGAAGGCTGGTGGCTGACACATTGCATGCCCAGCCCTCAAACCTATGCATCAATCATAAATACATATGCATGTAGAATTTTACATAGGTCTCATTTAACTGGCTTACACATCGCATGCTCAGTCCTCAAACTTATGCATCAATCATAAATACATATACGTGTAGAATTTTACATAATATAAGTCTCACTTAACTTTAAAAGTTTTTTATATATACTTCAAGATAAAAAGATGGTTTTCGACTTCGACCTCCTTACAGGGATTAAACTGGTTTGAACTTGGGTCATTACACCTTTAAACTATTACGGCCTTGATTACCATTACATCCTTAATGCTATTATTGGCCTTGATTATCATATAGCTTTACTATTTATCATATAGCTTTACTATTAAAAAATACTATTTATTTTACCTTCTTTCACTTTAAATAGTATTCCTTTATTTTAGTAGGAGCCCACAAACACAATTTAATTATATTTAAAATGTATTAGTTTGTATGATTTTCTGAAAAAATATAAAGGTTATTTTGTAAATTCTATACTGTTTTAATGCTATTTTTAATAATAATGAAAAAGGACCAGAAAGGAAACCTTGGCCTTTTTTCAGTGTAAAGTGGCCAAACCAAAGAATTTCCGTCCACGTACGGAATCTTGTATTATAGTTCTATACAGAGAATATGTTTTTCAAAAAGTCAAGAGTATGCTATCGAAAATATGCTTTTCATAAGCTCCCCTAGCAGATGGGCTTCAATGCCAACATACCCTACGAAGTACCAATAACTTTAGATGATAAGTGTCATTTTTCAGTTTCGATGACGCCTTACTGAAGTTTTTAACATAACTAAAGCAACTCAGATTTGTCTGTTTTTCTACACTAGTCAAATGATTGCACGGTAAGAAATATTGTTGCATAACCACCTTTTAGGCTTTTGTCATAGCTTCACAGTGTAATCCAGCTTCACCGATTAATTTGACGTGCTGAGTGTAACTTCAACAGGCAGTAGAATCTATTAAAGTTGTAACTATAAAAAGAGATCCCCTGGATTTTCCAAGTATAGAATAATATTGAAGAACCACTCTTTATTTACTAATATTAGATACAAATACACAAACGATTAATGGTTAATACATCTGAGTAGTCCTTTTCACATAACACGTTGATCAATGGATCAGCAAAACAGGAGTTGCAACACTAATCTCGAAAACAAGAGAACAGCAAATGCATTTCCCAAAAAAGAATTATGAACTTTTAGCTGCTAAATTGGAGAAATAAAATCATAAACCATGCTATAAAAGCATAGGCTGAAATTAAGAATTGGGGTGGCTCAAGGAACCTAATTCAAGCTCATCCGGACTTTTAAATCTACAAATAGCTATGCCACTTTTACTCCACTCGGGCGCTTTCCTTCCATTGCATCCTTTTTCTGTCGACAGTCTGCACAAAGAAAAGGACCTTCCCATGGCTTAGCGCTAGTTGAGAAAAAAGACCCTGCATGCACAGAGATTCCTTCACTTGGAGCTAGATCTGCCTGGCAAACAGCACAGGTAAATAAACCTGATGTTGCAAGCATTGATGATTCTGATCCCAACCTGCAAATAAATAATCAATTAGAAACACTAGATCTCTACATGGTACAGAATAAGAACCTGTATTGCTTTCAGGATAGTCCAACATCTTTTCATGTCAAGAAAAATGGGTAATCAACAAGAAGCGTTAGACACTCCCCAGCAGTTTTAAGATAAAAATAATTAAACCAGGATGAGATTTGCACGGACCAGTATGGGTGATTACATATAAAACCAATAGTCAGAGTGCCTATTAGCCATATGAATGATAGCATGATAGCATCCTTGTTTACAGAAAACATGTGCATAGCAACACATTTATTCAAAACCCATGCAATAATTAGTGTGCATGGTGGAAGTTATTGGCAGTGTTCAACACTGGATGTGTAGCACAGTAAGGTATAAAATTCCTCCTGTTTCGGGGTTCAATACTAAAAAACTAAATTTAATTTGAACTGAGATCGTTCAACTTAAAGCCAGTGGCTATTTATAAATATTTACTAAGCAGAACCACAAATATTTAACTTATTTAAACTTCAACAGAGCGTGAAACATTGTATTAATCAAATTTACAGAGTCTAACTAGAATGACATGACTCCAGATTAATTACAACATTGTGCAGGCTTTACTGTGAATTTTCAGCTTAAACTCTGAATAATATAAGTACAAATAAAAGTGATTCCAATAAAATACAGGCCTCTTAATACATCCTTGCAAATAGCTTAAATACAGATACAAAGACCATCGAAAAAATCTCAAGTAAACAGTATACAAGAATTCGGATTTCTAGATTTCAATTAACAGAAAATCTAAATTATTCAATCACCACTAAAACAAACCCAAAAATAGCATGGGACAAGACCTGAAGTTGCTTTGATAAAAAATAAATGAACAAATAAATTGTTCATCAAAATATATCTACAGAAAAATAGGCTGACTTCTTTATAACTTTCAGAGGCAGTTCAATTTTAATTTCCTCTTAGCAAATTATAAATAATTATCTATAAATGACTTCACATAAATTTGATCAATGAAATTAAAATCAACCTACAAACAACTAACGGCCCTAGGATTTAATTCATTCACTTAATGAATTAAATCATCATATTTCTTCTTATTTTCTCTATTCCTCATTGTCCTTTCATTCTTCAAGACGGATTATTATGTCATCTTTGAGTAGATACAAAATTCTCTAACTGCAGTTCCATTACTTTATTCTTTTGTATTGCCATCACGTTACTAACCAAATCTTTGAATTGCAACTCCACAATCAATCTACTATCATGTCCTCGTGTCCTATTTATTTCCCATAACTGCAATATGTACATTACTTTGATGGAGTAGACTTGCACTTTACTAACCAAATCTTTGAATTGCAACTCCACAATCAACCTACTATCATGTCCTCACATCCTAATTATTTCCCATAACTGCAATATCGACATTGCTTTGATGGAGTAGACTTGTGCTTTCATAGAAATCGCTTGTGCCTTTGTCTCCTTTATACTTTTGTCTGTAATTCTAGATGCATTTTGTCAGCAGGGTCATATCAACCTTGTGTAATAGTATCCATTTATGTTCCGTGAAATCTTTGTTTGGCACTGATCTCTTGGACATGCTTCACCTTCTGCTTCGCTTCTTTCAATTGCTTAAACTTACTTGGGAACTATGGAACACATGTTGCAATCCTGTTTTCAAGAATTATAAGAGACATTACATAAGGTATAGTGCCCTATGAGTTCCATCTACCTCACCCAACATTCCTATTTCCACCCTTAATAACTACAGATCTCTTGTTTTGTGTCTTGAGTAGCTGTATGGTGGACTCCAATTTCTGTCAATACCTTCACCAACTACCAAATTAGCTTGAGTGAGATATTGAGGATCATCTTTGTCAATATTCACCAGTGTGCTCTGTTGTTTCATAAATTACTTTCCCTTTTCTCTTGTATACTGTGCTCAATTGTTTGATTTTCCAGTCCTTGTATTTGAACCTAGTGAGTGTTTGGTTCTATAGTGATCAACGGCCATCCATTATTTGGAAGCATTAAGCCAATTCCATCTTTGCCATCCACCTTGGAGTTTCACCCTGTGCTCAAGAAGATAAGGCCTGTTGGCTCTATGTTTATGGCTTGTGTAGATCTTGTACCCATTTTCTCAATGATAAGAGGCAGAGAGATACTACTTCAAGGAGCACTCAACAAGGGCACGTAATATACACATTGCCTGAAGAGTTGGACTAAGAATATGAATATTTGTAAAATCTAAATTCATGTGAGTCCTTGAAAGGAAAATGTCCTTATCTGTGGTAATGGTGCAGAAAAGTCAAGAGATGATGAAAACATGGGAAATGGAGCCATTGAAGTCACTAAGTAAGAGAACCAGCAGGATACAGTCTTGCTTGTGCATTAGGGATTGGCATGCTTGTGCAGGATGCAATCCGAGAAAATTCTGTAGATGGAAAATTATTTGGAGGAGTTGATGTTGAAGTGGTTAAATTGAGTAACTCTGTAAGAGATCGATTCTCCATTTTCAAGTAGGGCATCAGTCACATATAAATGGCTTTTGTAAACAAGTGGGAATTGCAGATCTAATGGCAGCAGAGTCAGAGAACACTGAGTTAGGATAGCTATCTGGAATGGGGTTTTATCCTTTGTGTTAATATAGCATCAGTAGGTGCCATCTCTGACACCCCCTGTAGGTTAGCAACAGTGGCAAAACCCAGAAGAACTTGCAAAGGAACTCGATTCTATGTTGTTTTTTGCCCTGCGCTAACACTTGCTGTATTAAATGGATGCTACCCCATGAAATGTAGCCTTCTGATTTTACAAACTTTGCTTTTCTTTGTAAGACAACATTTCTTTAAATCCTTTCTTCTAGGAAGTATCTGTGCTGATAATGCAGAGCTTATGTTTTGTTTCTAGTTTTGTAAATGAGTTGCTACCCCCTCCCCTCTCTTTCATTTAGAGTAAAGTTTTCTATATAAAAATTTATCTGCACATCTTTGTGCTTAATTTATGCATTTGCAAATTATGGAACTTATGTTTCCAATCTTCAATTAGGAAATCCGAAATCATGATATATTGAAGAAGAAACCCCTTCTAACTTACTAGAAACTCTATGAAAAATTTGGTTAGCTACCTCGTCTAGGATCAGTCTAACAGTGATATATATAGGCAGCTTATTTAAGGGGAGTTGTGAGTTTTCCATCAAATCCTCAGGAATGGGCAATCTAAGTTAAAAAAACAAATCTCCTACAATGAATGTGGCATATGCACTTATGTGGCTAATGGCAATGGAAATGAATATGTTCAGTTACTGACCTGAGGTGTCCATGATCGGAACAATTCACAGGTCATAACATGATAAGCATAATTGCAATCAATAAAGCAGGAAGCCGTATAAAACCCTGATTTCCATGTTCTGTATTTCTGGATCTCTGTATCCAAGCAAAAAAAAATGATCTAAGACAATTTGAATACCGTCCCTTTCCCTGAAATGTGACATAGATCCAACCATCATCTACATGCACAATATCTCAAGACCCTGTGACCCTGCACATGAGGACCATGGTGTTCCTACCATTTAACAGAAAATTCTATATTGTACATTGCTTTGGTGGTTTCAATGAAAAATAGTTCAGGATCATAACATTCAACCAGAACATCTTCAAAATCATGCCGGGTGGCCCAAGCATCCAGCTGATGAGTATTTCTTCTTTGGATTAGAAAATTTATAAATGGTATGCAAGCACTGGCCTAAAAAATATGCTATGAAACAACCAGAACGCAAGAGAATCTTTCTGCATTGGGTGTGAGCTTCTTCCGAGATATATCTGTGCAGGGAAAAAATTCACATTTGACAGCTGGAGCTTGTTGCTCAACTGCTGCTTTCCCTTGTGTGTTCCCCTTTTTGCCCATGATTTTTCTCCTCTATCACTAGCACAATACCTAAGCAAAGAAAACCGATAAACGATATTTTCTAAATATGCAGTGACTAAAGAAATGCAGCTAAAACACAGGGAAATGGCAGCAATTCTTCATTTTTGGGTATACCAAATAGTGTTTTAAACTTTACAAATCAAGTGATGTTTATTAATGCTTAAGTGAACCTAATCCTTTCCCAAGCAGCTTAGAATTAGAAGCAAAATCCATGAACAAATATCAATCTTTGGGGATCTTCAGGTTCAAACACATCAGATAATGAAAAACACTGAACTATTTTGTCAGTGTAAGTATGTTTTAAGCTGTTGGATTAAATGCATGATAATGATGAAAGTTCAGATTGGTTCCATGGTGTAGGACAAAGTCCAAGTTCAAAGCAGCACCATAAGATTAAGATCTAACTTGTCCATTGATTCCCAAGATCCTTGGTAAAAGAAAAGACTTTTGGAAGAAATACAGTAAGTGAGATGTTGTAGGAGGGAGAAACTTATCTCCATTTCATTGCACTGTGAACTCACAAGGCTGAATAGGGGTCATAAGCTTTTCAAAGGTTCATGCAAGGTGCTTGCATGCAAGACTCTGAGAAATGGCAATCCTGTGTGACTCTTTTAAACATTGTTTTTAAAACAGATCAAAACATTATTTTGTGAATATTGAAAAATGCATGGGATGGAGACACTTTCATCCATCCCATGCAACTGAAGTGCTTCAGTCCTTGCAGCATTCATTTAAGTTCGCACAGGCTTGGGGCTTAGGGCAGGATTGAGAGGGCACAGGATAAAGACACTTGTTCTGATCTCGTGCAGTCATATTATGTTTGGTTTGCTTGTTCTTTTGTTTAATTTATATCTTCTTCATAAATGTTAAGAGTAAATGGGATAATGACACTTAACGTTATGTTGTTCAATATGCTCAAATATTCAAAAGTCGGTGATAGTACCATACGATAAAAAAGATTTACAATCAAAAGCCTTCAATAAACTATGATTACAAAAGAGACTAAGAACACAGTACATAAACAAATGGAAAAAGAAACTAAGCAAGAAAACTGACTTGTAGAATCCAGTATACAAAACCAGACTTTTAAACGAAATTAAAGAAAATTTGAAACTCAAACCATGAAATTGCAAAGAATTTGCTCATAACATGAAGTGGTTCCAAATTCAGAAATTTGGGTGTATTGGTGACAACAGGCTGGCTACCCTTAAGCACAAAACAAGAAACCAATAGATTCCTGAGTTTTCACCAATGTCTGATTTCTATTGTGCCACTGACAGCCAAAAACAAGAAAAGTATATTTCAGGAGCATGAGTTGTATCAAAATGAATGCATTATTTCAGCTCAGAAAAGTAAAATATGAGAAAGAAATAAGTCCAATTCAGTCGGTCAAAGGCAATAGATCTTACTGCACAAGGACCTAAAACATTGCAGCAGAAGAGTCTACTTTGGCACCATTTGAAGAATGATTATCACATGGTTTTAGTGATCTGCTAAAACATATCTATTCATAATAAATTCTGCAATCAAAGTTTTACGATCACTGAAGAACCAAAAAAAGTAATCGTTCCCTACATTTCATTGCTCCCCACGTGAAACCCATTAACAATTTAGCATGCATATCCATGGTAATCAGGAAATACATTTCAGAGACGAAGAAAAAAGTTTGAGAATGCGTGAGACACCTGGGATGTCTCCTGGGGACATTCCTCAACTTTAGGCAACATCTAATAGAGGAATTACAAGTACCCTTTAAAAACCAAAAAAAAGTAACATAACTTATCTTCTTCCTTTGCAAGCCCTAAATGCATTCTTGGCTCAATCTACAGGCTCTTCAAAGCATCTATAAGTTGAAAGCTACATTACCAAATCAGCATTTAAACCTGTGTTTCTGGGTATGATTCATCCTGGAATCGGATTTGGTTGAGATTCGACTGTGGAAACAGATAGGGTTCAATTTTCAGTGGTCAGAATTGCATGGAATCGCTTAATGGAGTATCCAGGTGATTCTAGAGTCGACATGGCATTCACAGATCAATTCAAATGATGGACAAACCCTCCAAAACCCTATGACAGGCATATAATAAGTTTTGAGCATTTAGCTCCATGCAGCAACAGCAAACATATAATATTCCATCCCATCTATTATATATCTGTTTAACACGGTGGTGTTGAATAGACACAGACATAAGGGTAACATGACTGTATATAAACTAAAGTATTAATACCATATCGTAACTCTAAGTTGCCGGTTCTGGTACAGGATTGGGTACGGATACAGGTGCAGAATACTGGTACGCCAATACAACAATTTTTTTCCTTGGGTATGGTATGTTTGGGTACGGCTGTATATATATGCAAAAAAATTAAGAAAAACATACAGAATTGTAAATACATTTGATAGTATGATACTTCATCAATCGTCAATCATCATGATGTCTATCAAATGCTGATAATCATATCTGCTGCTTTAAGTTGAAACATCCAGTGTTATGATTCGGCAGAAAACTCTACAGGACACTAGTTTAAGGTCCAGATGCCTTGCTGGGCTGTGTAGCAGAGAAAATTCAAGCACATACATTTTCATTGCACTACAAGTTCTGTGGTTTTTTATTGCACTCTGGATTGGCATTGAAATGATATGGTTGGAAAGTAGAAAAAAAAGGTATAATGAATACAGGGTAATTAATATTGCACTAAAGAAAAATAAGAGTAGTGGAAAATGCTGAGTGTATTGTGCACTACAAGTCCTGTAAACGAGTAAATGGAAGGACAGTTAAAACTTAAAAAATAATTAGTGTAAGGATCATTTAACATCCACTCATAAATGAAGGCACATTCTCCTGTTTATACACAAAACAGAAATTAAAATAGGTTGAAAAGGTTAATTAAGTTTCAATAAATTGTAGTTAATGGAACCCACAGAGAACCCTGCCGCTCCCAGCCACTCCCTGGGCGCTCCCATACCCAAACGCTCCCGGATTGGGTGCGGGAGCAAAATCCAAAGAACCCGGTAACTTAGTCTTAACTTTATATGCTGTAAAAATTGACACTAAACCTAAACCTAAACCTATATATATCTTCATACTATGTGTGTAACTTTATACAATATGGGTTCGAAAAAGGAAAGGAAGTAACAATTAAATATTAAATTATTAATCATAATGTAATTTTATATACTGTTTTTGAATTTGTAATATTTATTATACTAATAGTCTAATACAAATTTATATACTGTTACAATACATATATTGTTTTTATCATAATGTAAATATAATATTGATCATAATGTATTTCTATCATACTAATACAAATTTATCATACTGTATTTTAATATAAATTAGTATAAATTTCATGATAAATATTAAATTAATAAATAGTATAATAATTAAATAAAAAACAATATATATTTACTATGTTACTGGTCCGCAGGTACCTAGGCCTGGGTCCCGATCCAGTCTGGCCTGGGTCCGGGGTCCGGGTCCGAGTCCAGTTCCCTGTGGGTCCAGACAGGTTCCGGCCCACAGCCTGTGGATCCAGCCCTGCTGAACCCAGGCAGACCCAGGGCGTATTATAAAATTTTCTTACTTTTTTAATTTTCTTTTACTTTTTTTGACATAAAAATATTAGATAAAGCCCCCCAACCCTGAAATTATGTCCGCCATGACGGTTTGTGTCACTTTGAAGGTCTTAACTTGGGTCTTATTGTAAATGCAAAATGATGTACATCATGAAGGTTTGTGTGGTTTTGCAAGTCCTAATTTGGGCTTGGTGGCAGGGGCGTTGCTCCCAAATTCCCATTTAATTCATTTGATTTGCCATGTACCCTCCAAGTCCAAGTTTCCAAGTTTGCCTACAAGTCTTCACCTATAATATCGTCATCCAATTGGACAATCTTCCCTGATGCTTGCCTGCAAGGAGAAATGCAGCAATGTAGTTAATTTTAATATATCATATATATCATGACATTCGAGTTTTGGCTAATTGACATTCTAATATTTTTTATTCTTATGGTAGTTTTTGTTTCTTATACAATATATTTACTATTGTAAATATCTATATATTTTTTATTTTTATATGTTTTTGTATGGACAAACCCAACCCCAAAAAAAATTTTTATCGAATCCACGAACCGAACCCTCGAACCCAAACCCGAACCGCTAACTTAGTATATTTATGATTTTTACATGTGTTTTGGACAGACATACCCAGAGCATTTTTCATGTAGAGAGCACCTCCACAACATCATGAACTGTAAAAAATTACGTACATCTCTTCTTTTTTTTTCATGTGGTGTAGCTTTTCATTGCTCACTAGAGGCCTCTGGATCAAAAGTAATGGACTTTTGGGTTTGCACTCCTGCCATGGCCTTAGATCCACTAATATCTCAAATGAAAACTATACAATAGAAATTATTAGGGAAGTTGTATAAAGTAGTTGCTTGAGCTCTTCAAAAGTTCTTTCTTCCTCCTTCTCCACACAAATATAACTCTTTTAATGGCCAGAGGGAAAAGAAATGCCCCTATTCTGAATATTGAGACAGAGATGCCCATTAGCATCAACCATTAAAGACCCAATACAGTTTCTGATAATATCCATACAAGAACGGCCAGATCTGAGTCATTACTGGGTGAGCCTTAAGGGTTGCAAAGAACATCTCTCAGAAATTCTCATGAAATTCAAGGCCAACGAAAACCCATAAATTATAATAAATGGGTGAGAACAGATTCGTGATAAACCAACCACCATGGAGCACAGAATATCTAATTTCCTGTATTTGATTGATGTCATCATCTATTGATAGAGTGAATACAATATAACAATAAGAATTTGATAATGAGGTCTCCAGATGACAAAGAACACCATGAAACACAACAAACCTAACTCTTTGAGAGTATGTGGAATAAATGGATATCTTTATTATTATTTGGAAACCATAGAGCATCATGAACCAGAACTTCTTTTTGTGGCAATCAATTGAAAAACTAAATTGTAATTCTTTCTGGTGAATCCAAAAAGAAACTGCTAACCTTTGATCGAGCATTGCTGAACCATCTTCAAAGAGTTCCTCCGCGATTCCAAGTGCAGAAAGCTTGTTAGCCAACTTATTCATTGAATCTCGGGATCTTTTTCTAAATATAAATGATCTTATCTTGTTTTGCTTCTTAGGTGGTAATGAAATAGGAGCAGAGTGGTCTGGTGGAATAATATCAACTACAATACAGGTTGTGTCATCCTTCAAACCCCTTGACCTCAATGCCTCCTGAAAAGAAATTGAATGGTTCCAAAAAAATTAATCTTTCAAAACGATAATAGACATATATCACAATCCAGCTTCATAAAGGAACAAATATGATTGACTGGAAGTCCATGAATATTTAGCAGAAATGATCACAATGTTACTGCAACTGGGAAACAGGTTTAACTTTGCAGCAAGTAGAGGTCTAAGCAAATAATTCACCTTGACAACTTGTCTTGCAGCAAGTTCAGCTGGCAGTCCTCTGCAGGCCTTCGCAGCTTTCTCAGAGAAAAGTGCATCCCAAACACCGTCAGAAGCGATGATAAGCCTTCCCCCAGCATTTGAGAGCTTCAATAACAATAATTTATGTTAGAAAGCTGTACAATGTACATTGAAAATGATTATCATGTGTTTGTAACCTACTAGGAAGATTGTCATGTGTTCTGTACATAACAATATTATACATAGACATATGAAGAAAGTACCCGAGAAGTGTACAAAAAGGCATAGGCCAATGTCATAAGAGAGCAGCATGATGTTTCACCTTAATTTGTTTAACATAAGGTATTGGTACAATGAATTCACCAACATCCATGTCTCCAATCGATCTTGAAAGGCAAAGACCTCCAGGCCAACATCGTAAAGGGCCAACCTGAAATAGCAATTTGGAAACATATGTTAAGTTCTTGTCTGGAATTTACCAATCCCTAATCAGTGCAATAAGAATAAAATTTCTGTGTAGAACACAAAGCAGTCTCAAATTTGAGATGATCGCATGTACAAAAGAATCATTACTTCAGCACCACCAACAATGCTCAGCCTTCCAACTTCACCTCCACTTGCTGTAACACGTTCCCTCCTGTACAAAAAAATCAATTTAGGAGATCTTGTTTATTCGGTGCATGTTATCTATTTGCATCTTCAGTTTTTCATGTCCTCCAGGCATAATGTTATCATTTATAACAATTGCTTCTGAATTTAAAAAAAATGTACTCACTCTTCAGCATTTTCTTCTAGCCTGTGATCAACTGTCAGTAATGAGATTAAACCACCCTGAGAATCCAATATACATCGAGAATCTCCAACAGAAGCAGTTGTAACAGTCCATCCATCAATAACCACAAATGTAACTGTGGTTCCAGAAGTTTCCTCTGGTAAAACCCACAGACACAAACATTGGCATCATTTAGCTTACAAATAATTTAAGAATATTGATCCAAATATTGTTGAAAGCATTAGATGTTTCCATTATTATAGGTATTGCATGTTTGAGTTGTTAACGCTCTTATATATTTGCCTAGTTGTAGGTATCAAATACTTGCAATGTAATGATTGTGTCCATCAAAAAAACCAAATAGTTCCTCAAGGGTAATTAACATATTTAAAATTTAACCATATCAAATCTAAATTTCATTGTTAAGCAACACAGTAACAACAGGGCTTTTGTTAATAATGGATGCATATAAAGATAGAATTTTCTAACACATCTGCATACAACCATACCTTTCCTCTGAAACTCCTTATCAGTTTTAACAAATCCTGCCACTAATGCTCGAGGTAATGCTTGTAACCATTCTTCTCTGCTAAGACCCGGATGTATGGCACTCATTACATGGCTGAGAAGGTTATCCCTGCAATATATAGCTGCAGCAGCCCCATTGTGTCCATCAAATATCTGCAAACATAGTTTTATCACTTTAGTGCACAGTCCAGTTTCCAATTTGATTTGCATGTGTGTGGGTGGTTCATGTTGAGATTGTGGGTGTGAGGGCAGTCTGGGGATGTGGATGCATATAACTGTGGGTTGGTGAGTGTGTGTATGGGGGGGGGCAGGGAGGGGGGTTAGCAAGGGGGAGGGAGGGGATGTGGATGCATATAAGTGTGGGTTGGTGTGTGTGTGTGTGTGTGTGTGTGTGTGTGTGGGGTGTGGGGAGGAGGGTTGTGGGGGTTGGGGATGTGGAGGAGGGGAGGGGGGTTGTGTGTGTGAGTGCATGTGGGCATGCTCTCACATGTGTGCACATATGGCAAACATAGTTTTATCACTTTAATACACAACCAAGTTTTAAATTTGACTTTTGTTCCAGCTACCAGATTCTAATTTGATCTTTAATCCACAGTCACCAGTTTATAATTTGATCTTTAATCCAGTCACCAGTTTTTAATTTGATGTATATGTGTGTGGGTATGTGCCAGTTTGTGTGCATGTGGGGCTGTGTGTGTGCCTGTCAGTGTGTGTAGGGTTATGTGTATGGCTGTGTGTGCGCGCGTGTGTGTACATGTACTGCAAACATAGTTTTATCACTTTAATCCGCAGTTCATTTATATATATCAAATTAGAAACTGAACTGTGGATTAAAGTGATAAAACTGTGTTTGCAGAATATGTTTCAACTTAGGCTAATGGCTCGCAACCAGCAATTACAACCAATAGGAGTTGCCATATATTTTCTTTCGAAAAGACAAGATGCCAAAACTCCCCTCTTATCTTCACTGCCGGTAACAAACAGCCAATAATAATTATAACAAAGAATAGGAGCCCCAGACCTATTAGAAAAGAAAAATCATAAAATTTCTGTATATGTACTAGCATATTCTACTATGCCTCTGATTAAGGTTACCAGAAGTGAGAATTCATGTGTTGGTGCTGGTGTGGATGCATTTTCATGCCTAGTATGGGCATAGTAGGACCCTCAAATTTACAAAGCAGAGATTTGGTGATATGTAAAACATCATATATACAATAAGAGCATTGAAAAATCATTCTACAACAGAAACTAATTTATAGAAAGTTGAGATACTTGCATTCAGAATCACAAGAATATGAACTAGAAGAGTAAATACTCAAAACAGAAAGATAAAATCTAATCAGGAACAACCTTATAAAATGCTGTAAGCACCTTCTTTGCATGACATATCAGCATAAAAATTATAAATCAATTACAATGCAACTTGAGGATCTCAAATGGCCCTTAAAAATCAGCACCATACCACCCAACAATCCCAATTACTGCTGATGTATGTGAGTAAAACACGCCACCAAGAAATATCTAAAACAACAACAGTTTCTGAATGCAATGTTGGAATTTATTCAGCAGGTACCCTCTAACATTTTACAATGTTCCTCAACATGGGTTTAAGAATTGAATGCTTTTTAGACCTGTAAAAGCTTCTAGAGCTAACACTTGTGTGAACCAGCTCTTTGGAGAACCCTGAAATAATGAAGTTCATAAGCGGCACACCAAGTGAAGATTCTAGGAACACTGCATCCTATAGCTTAAATATGCATCAATATTAAAAGTAAAACAACAAATACCAAACAGGGGAAACCACATATTTACCATCCAATTTAGCAAAATTAAACAATTAGGCAATAAGTTACACCAAGACACCGTATCCAGCTTGAATTCAGTAATAATTTTTTATTACACAAACTGATCTCAAATTTTAAGAATGTCCAAAACCCTCAAGTTCAAGTTTCATTCGTATGCCAGTGACGACAATCTAACCCAGAAACACAAAATAGGTCTTCAATACTTCTAAGAAACCAACAACCTTCCGTGTGCCCAGAAGCTCTATTACCATCCCTGTGGAGGACTGGAAATTACAATGTATGCTAAATATTGTTCTCTACATAGTTTGGTTTCAGATTAAAATAGAAAACTCAAAGTGCATTAGCAAATAAATCTTAAGCATGCAGGTGTTCCGGACATCATAATTACTAATGTCGACCCGTTTAAGCCTAAAAACTTAAACAAACAACCTTAAAAGTACTCACCCCAAATACCGAGAATGTGGAAGCGGAATTCCCGGGAATCCTCTGACAATCCGTTTTGATTAGAAAGTAATCCTCCCCTTTTTTGGATTGGGCGGCATGGCCATACCTAATACAGGGCTTCTTGACCTTCTCATGCCTAATTTCCTGGCTGATTAAAGAAGCCAAAGGAACTAAGTGCTGCCGTTTCCTTTCTTCCCCTGAAACGGAGCCATTTCTATGTTTCATTCTCGTAATCTCATTCATGCTCCAGCCTTCAATCCCTACACCTCTTCCTACTCCTCCCTTAAAATTACAAAGCTATCTTTCACGAATCTCATGTCGAGCACCAAATTCGCACCTGCAATACAGCTCTTCATAAGAAAATAGAAGATCTCTAGTGCCAGACATTCTTCACATTTATTGTTCTGATACAAAAATTCTTTTCCTTTTTTTGAGATTTTAAGCAATACTAAAGGATCTTTGTACAGCCTAACATCCTTTGCCCATTGAAACTCAAAAACACAAACAATGAGATTTCACGACACATTTTATTTGCATCTCCTAGTCAGCAATTGTGAATTCTAAGCAACAGGAAAGGATCTTTGCAAAGACTAACATCCTTTGCAGATTGAAGCTTAGAATGTAAATAATGACATGACCAGACTTCACAAATATTTTATTTGCATTTTCCTATTCAACAAATGTGAGTTTCAAGCAATGACGGAGGATCTTTGTACAGATTAACAAGCTTCCCCAGATTGAAGCTTAAATCAGTGTTAATAATGTAGATAATAAGTTATAACAACAGTTTGACATTTTCGTAAAATTTATGTAAGGCAATCTCTTATCAGCAATTATAAATACTTGAAAGAAGCTGCAACAGAGAGAATTCGCCTTACATTGAGCTAAAATCGTTGTCATCGGAATTTTATATTTTGATAATGGAAAAGGGTTTGTTGACAATGTGAAACTTACACCAACTATTAGCGCAATCTTCGTGAGGCGGAGTTGTCACGGCGCCGAATTTGGAATCCCGCGTCCCAATACCGCGTTCTTCAATTTTTCCGTCAAGTAGCGCGGAAAGAAATATCTAGTAAACCCTAGTAAGCTTTCACGTCAGGTTTCCCCGTCAATAACAGCCAGTAACGATCACATCTACAGAAGGCATCACACTTTCACTATTCAATCCAAATCGGCGCGGTCTCTGTGGCCCGCTAAAAAATCATAACAACACATGAAATGTCATGCTCGCGTTTATTATATTATGTTTTAAGCCTGTCAATAAACTGAAACACAGTAGAATTTTGATGAAACGGTGGTTGACCGAGATTCGAACCTCAGACATCCACGCCCCCAGCCGTTGGATTCGCTGTTGTGAAAATACTAAATAAAAGCAAACGTTAGTGGAACAATTTAAAAGCGTACGACAATTTCAACGCACGCAGAAATACTTTTAACGGCTTCGAAGAAGCCAGGGGTCCCGAGTTCGAACCTTGGTGGAGCCTGGGGAGCGGGGTCTCCTGAACCCTAAAAGTGTACTTAACCGAGCACAGATAACATTTTGAGCGGTAAATTGTTAACGTCTAGCCAAACCTGTAATTTTCTTTTCAAGTTGAAGGATTGTTTTCAAGCACCAAATGTTATCATGAGATCCAACTTCCGCACACCTGGTAGTTTCAAAACAACAGAAATGTCACGGCGATAATGATGTGTACCATCAATTTTTGTACTTGAAAATCTACCAAAGATTTGCAGAAGCGAGATTGGTTCAGAGAGAAGAAAAATCATCCTAGGCAAACCTTATCGCCACACTAGGTGCATGGAAGGTTTGTTACCTCACGTTCAAGACATACTAATGAAGGGAGGCTAGCAATTACTTTGTGAACTTGTTAACGTCCATGGCTTTTTTATGAGGGGTTACCTTAAAAAACTCTTGACCAGTAGAAAATTTAGTAGTACATGGGTAGTTAGTGTTTGAAAACATTATGTGGTCTTTGTCTATTGGTGAAGTTGAAAGGTTCTAAATGAGTCCACTAGGGATCAAGTCTTGCTGAGTGCAAAGGTTCCGACACTGAAAAAAGGATGAGGTCGGGATCGTGTCCCGGGTGAATTTGGTGGAATGGATACCCCTCGGTCCTTGGCCCTTAGCCGAAGAGGTTCAGCCCAAGAAAGCTCGTGCTCCTGTATCGAGTAGCAAAAAAGAATTTGTGGATGACCTCCATCAAAAAAAAATATATATGTGAAAATTTTTTGTTTACAATTCTAAAATATAAATATTTTTTAATATTTGATATGTAATGAAAGAAATTTTGAAGGAAAGGAAAGTAGGAGTTGTTATAAGATTTTATTTAGTCTTATAACATTTGTTTTTTCATCATAGAAATTTTTTAGATTCATAAGTCTTCTATATTATAAAGGTATTTTAGATTCATAAGTCTTCCATAATCATAAGAGAACACATTAAGAAGGATTTTAATTTTATTGATTGATAAAAGAATTATAAATAAAAGATGATACGTAATAGAACTACAAGTTGTCAAATTTTGGGAAGGTAAGTTGTTATATTTAGTTATCTTAGGGGATAGGGATGAAGCTCCCAAGTTGTGTCCTCCCTAAAATAGATATTTCAAAAAAAAAAGTTAAACAATCAAAGCGATTAGGTACATTAGAAAACTAACACCACTCTAACTAATTTCCAACAAAATATTATAATTGAAAAATCTTTAAATGATTGTTGAATGCAATGATTAAATCTACTTCATAAGTGTAGAGAAATAATCTACCTCTTTACATAAAACTCCTTCGATTAATTGATTTATCATCATTAATATTAGTGGAAACAAGAGTTTGGAATAAAGAGATATAAATGATTGGCTCTGCTAATGTAGAATTTTGTCAAATATTATGAAGTGATTCATCACTAGTGTAGAAAAGCAAGGTTAGATAAACATATGAATCATAATCTATAAAGTCTACATGCTCTCCTATCATAATCATTTGTGCAACTATGAAATTCATTCTGCAAGTGTGAACTTGAACCAAAACCACAAATCTAATGTCTACCTATATATATGATTTGCTAGTTTTTAGAATTCCACATTCTACTTACCTAGTATCATTATGTATGTTCACATAAAAACTAGTTTTTGTGCTTCTTAGTTTGTTCATGGCATGGATAATTACTCACTTGTGTAAAACCATGCAAAGGGTGTTGATTAAAAGGCTTTTGAATAAGATTAAGGAAAGTGAACAATTGTGTAGGAATGCTCTAGAATGTTGATGCAGTGTTGATATCACTAAATGACTATTCTTTAGGCTATGATGTGTGTTAGAAGTTGTTTGATTTATGTGTTTGCTAGATGTTCTAAATGAATAGCAATGTGCAAGGGGAATGTTGATACAATGTTTATATCACTAGATTACTCTTTTTGAATGCCTATGGTATGTGTTAGAAGTTGTTATATTCATGTGTTTGCTAGATGTTTTAAATATATTTTTAGCAAACATGTGAATATTCAGTAATGATTGATACAAACCAATATTTTAACTTCCATATTAAGTTAAATAGAAAATTTAATAACTTTGGACATACTTATTGACATCCTTTTACAACTACAACTAATAATAATTATCACCTACCAATGCTAGTACTTTATCGATCCCAAATTGACCTACTCATCCTCCACTATGTTTCTCATCAATCAAATTTTATCTAATGAACTCTAGGAATACATAGTTGATTACCTTTGAATAGCAATTTATTTTGAATTAAATCATCCAACTATTTTATTCATATCCATACTTACAAGCTATTTATGTGTCTTTCATGCCTCAACAAAATTAATATTATTCTCATAAAAACTCTTCATTTCTTGAAATCCAACAACTTCAACTCTTATTTTAGTCAACAAATTATATCTTTTGTTTAAACCATTAGCCACTATATTTGATTTACTACTCCCATGCTTCAAAATAAAAGAATAAATTTGCATAAAATCAACCCATCTCACATGTCTTTAGTTTAATTTACCTTGAATATTCAAATACTACATTGTTTGATTATATGCACATAAAAAATTATTTTTTTTAAGTAAAAAAGATGTATCCACTTTATACACTGATTGTTTGGCCCATCATTCAACTCCTTACTATAGTATGCTATAGGATTTCATTCTTGATCTAATTCTATTAAAATTGTTGTGTCACTCGCATCATAATAACTTGAAATACCATCTCAAAAATTGCTAATACCAACATAGATTGTTTTCTAAGTCTCTTCTTCAATAACTTAAAACTTCTATTTGTTGCAATAGTACACTAAATGCCTTCTTATCTTCCCCTTATTTTCTATGTTATTAATGCACATATCACATTAAAAATCCTGATTTTTTTTGCAAAAACTAGCCTAACCATGAAAAATTACCTCTAAAATATTCTTTAGTACATAAACCAAACAACAATTTCCTTTACTTTATCTAGATTCATTTTCAAACCATCTACTAAAATTAAATATCTTAAATATACTAACTCCTCCTTCATAAAACTAAATTTCTTGGTATTGATCAATAATTTCTCTTCTCTCAACATTTGAAATACCAATTTAATATGCTCCAAATGTTATTCCTTAGTCTAAACTAAAAATCAAAATATCATCCAATTAAATTATGAAAAACTTACCCAACTATGGCTTCAATGCTTCATTTTTAACCTTATAAATATACTTAGTATATTAGTCCATCTAAAATGTATAAAAAAACACTCATACAAACCTTCCTTAGTCTTAAAAGTTGTCTTCCATTCATCCCCTTCTCCTCGTCTTATTTTGCGATAACCACTTTTTAGAACTATCTTGCTAAAATATTTTGATATACTCAAACAATCCATGAAATCATCCATCCTTGCAAAGGAAATTTGTACCTAATATTGATCTTATGTATTACTCTAGAATATATATATCATCCATTCACCTCCTTGCTTTGATGATATTCTTAATAGTATCACACATGGACTCAAGCTTTCTCTAATAGGTCATTTCTTTAATAACTCTTGTGTTTGTCTATTCAACTCTTCATTCTATATGGGCATAATCCTATGAGAAAACTTGTTTGGTTAAATTTCTCCTAGAATCAGATCAATGCAATGATTAATACTTCTTACTAGTGGTAACTCATTTGGTATAATATCTAGCAACATATCACTATACTCCTTCAACAATTCAAACATATTAGTTTACAACTATCCTTCATCTATGATATCGTATACCTTTGGAACTATAGTAAAATGTGTGTTCTCATGCTTCAAACCTTCAAATAATTTCCTACCATCAACCAAATAAATTATCTTACAACTAAAAGGAAGAAAGGTATGCAAAAATGCTTCCTAAACTAATCTTAGAGGAAAGTAATGTGCAAATTATAGATCCTTACAGTTGCAAAAAGGAGAAACACATAAAACATAAACAAAATTATACCACAACATAGGGAAAACCCTTTTAGGAGAAAAACCCCACATACCAAAGCAGCCCAATGTATTATTTAATAATCTAAACATGATTATAATACACTTACAATGAAATATTTTATGGGAGTATCACAAACAAAAGACCTACAATAACTTCATCAACATAATAATACCTACAAACTCACTATCAATACCTCTTTCTAAAGAATTTTATAAATAAAAGTAATGCATGAAACCATCAAATGTTAATTACAAAACTATGAGCTAAAACCACCAAAAAATGTGGCACCCAAATCCCAAGATGATTTTATAGGCTAAAATAGTATATTCCTCCTGCTTGTCATAAGTGCATCATAATCAACTCACCAACTTGCATGTTCCATTTTCACTTAATTATCTCCATTCAAAGATGTCTTATGTGTCATAACATGTATCATAAATTTATCAACAAGTGTAACTCTCTTTTACAACTCTTTTGTAGGACCCTAGATGTTTTTTATATTTCCAATGTGGGAGGCCTAACTTTCAAAGGTCAAAAAATTTGATTTAGGAGGCAATTGGGTCCCCTTTTTTTAATTGTAGAGCTCAAAAAGATCCATGTAACAAGTATTGTTGGAAGTAATGTCAAACAGCCTATAAATTTTATTTTCCTCAAAAATAAATTCTATAGCCCAAAAAAATTTTTTTTTTCATATTTCATAGTCCAAAAACTACATTCTTTATATACTTAACATTAAGAGCAAGGTTGAGACACTTTTCCTAATAGAAACCACCCATCTAATTTCCCCCATCTTCAATAGAGTAAGAATATGTTTCTCAGTCCTTCATAAAATTATATGTATTATCTCTACCATTATGAGCAACCTTTCTATTATACTATCATGGTATCCCTAACAACAAATGACAAACATCCACATGCATAAAATCACATAAAACTTTATTATAATGATTTTGTCTTCAATTTTACCAAACATTGTTCACTTACCAATACATAGATGATTCTTCTATAATCATAAGATCCTATCGGGGCTCATATGCTCTAGCTTCTTTAGTTTCAACTTATCCACCATCTCACTTAGCAAAATTTATTAGAAAATTCCATTATTAATTATGACTTAGCAATATTTCCCTTCTACCTCACAAATTTCATTGAATAAATTCCTTCTTTGTGATGGCTCCTTACTATCCTCATCGATTTTTTATACTCTTTTAATCAATATCATCCATTCACTCAACTTGGTGATCCATCTGATTATTCATCTACATATGTGTCTCTTTTGGTTCCTTCAATTCTTCTTATGATTGGTGACACTCAAACACTCTATGACCTTCGATTCCAAACCTGAAACATATTACCATAGAATGATCTACCACATCTACTTCCAAATTTGCCGCTGCCTTGCTAAAATGATAAAATATATCATTGGGGTGAGAATTATAACTCTTTTATTTCTACATCATCTTGATATTATCCTTAATCATCGACATGTGTTATACCTCTTTGCAATCATAATATCTTCCCCTTTGTTTAATTATCAAATGTAAAATCTCTTGTTCGACTTATCTTCTATATTCAAGGAAATCCACTATGCTTCTTCAATAGAATGTAATCTCATCATTCTCGGTCTATTTTGGATACTTCCTCTCAAACCATTAATATACCTTGCACCTTTTCTTGACTAGCTTATTAGATGCACAAGACAACTAAGAGGGGGATGAATCAGTTGTATATCAAAACATCAAAACCCTCATTATATTATCAAACCCTTATCAACCATTAAACCTGTATTATGCATTAACAAAATGTAAACATGAGAAACGGTAATGCAAACACATTAAACACATAAGAATACTAGATTTATGTGGAAAACCTAAGAAAAAAAAAACACGATGAGGATTATCTCATAATATAAAGTAATAGCAACACTGAATACAATAGGCTCACTACTAGAGGGCTCACTGCCCAAAAGAAAAAGGGGTCAGTACCAAAGGACTCACTATCCAGAAGAAATAATATAGAAGGAGTGGCTCACTTCCAATTCGAACTTCTAATAATGCATCTCTCTTATGTCGAAGATACAATTCCATTGAAGCACAAACAGCTCATTCAATAGACTAAAATGTAGACACCTTCTACTCACTACATCTGGGAGTCATAGGCTTTAAAGCTCACACTCATATCACCACACTTGATCACTTTCACATATTTTGTAACACACACACTCTCTTCTTGATCCACAAAAAAACTCACCTTATATTTATACCATCCACAATCTTGAAAACATTCTCCAAGGTCGGTTATGCAAGCATCAAACACTTCCATAATGTAAATAAGTGAAGCCAAACCATGCCATGACTTAACTGCGACCCAAATCTACACTAACACACTTCTCAACAC
Organism: Sequoiadendron giganteum; assembly: GCA_007115665.2. NCBI lineage: Eukaryota > Viridiplantae > Streptophyta > Pinopsida > Cupressales > Cupressaceae > Sequoiadendron > Sequoiadendron giganteum. Next base: position 92,150,345 of record CM021103.1, on the reverse strand, counting down.
TTTCACAAACAACAATCATCCTTTGTAATTAGCACTAACACGCCAGGTTGACCAAACTTGTATTAACGCCCTTAACAATTAAGTTCATGCTTAATCGGGTGTGAAAACAACTTTGTGGACAACATAACAATGCTCCACAATATCCATACAGTATCTTAAAATATTCCAACATCATCAAAATATTTTGCAACTCTATCACAACCACCTAAAACTAAGAACATCATTATCTGCAACTAGGCACACTAGCTCAAACATACAACACACCAAACAACCTTGCGAAACACCACAACACCTAAAACTTCAAGGAAAGGTAGATATAGACAATATAAGCATGTTCCCAGATTTACAAGATAAGACCTTTTACTGCAAAGCAATCTCATTTCTGTCAGACATCCTATTTCACTAGACAAACATGCTGACAAACACATCTTCTACTATAGAACGATCCAAAACCTAAAACTCTGGATATAAAACCTTTGAAAACCTATAATCATTGTATCTAAAAAATGCAGGAATATCTCCAACCATGAAGAAATGCAGAGCAAAACACTAAACACCACTTTGTCACACTAAACTCTCTTTTATTCAAATTTTCTCAAAAGCACTTGGAAACCAAGTGAAATTAATGCAACTACAACACTACTAACACCTCTTCAGCATATCTATAACATTTGCAACACTTTTTATTAACTACAAAACATCCATGCTACCAATAATCTCATCAAACATAACTTTTGCAACTATATTGAAGTAAGACATCAATGACAACACCAACAACATTATGTTGACATCAATACCAACAACTCCAGGCTTCCAACAACTCCAATGCTATGGGTTGACATCATCAACACCAGCAGCATTCCAACACTTTCTTCATACAAGGGGTTGACATCAATGAAAACACCCAAAAAAATCACAAACAACTCAAGCTTCCAAAACAAATTCATGATGACCAACTCTAATTTTCAACTTTTAGGCTCCTCAACATAATATTTCACAATCATCTATTTTTGTTACAAATTTTACAATCTTTTAAGAAAATCTAGTTGATAGTCTATATGAAATAAACTTAGTTACCACCACATTCCACTTTTCAATATTTTACTTATCTCTTATATTTATTTCCAATTATACTTCTTTCCTACATATGTAGCATGACCTGTCAGCTTCACCTTAGCAATCATCACTCTTTGTGGCTATGAGATCTCTTCAAAGTCAAAGTATTCTTCCAATTCAATCAACCAATCTATCAATTCTTTAGGATTCAAAGTCTCAAATAACTAGGAACATCAATTCTAGATCCTTTACCAATTTTATAAATAATATTTGGCATTCTTACTTCATTTGTATCTTCTTCTTCATATTATTCTATAGTATTCTACAAATGTTTAGTTCCATTTTGTCTTTCGAAAAATTTGTTGCCTTCATCATCTCTAGGCATGTTACCTCTTCTCTCATCTTCTTAGATATAACATCTTATTTGATTTGGACATTCCTTCATCATATCAAACAATTATTCTATCATCCCTACAATGTTAGTAACACCTTAAATTATACCCTGTCTTCATGGAGGCATTTTAACTTAGATATAGTGCAAGTATTCTAGGAATTTGATAATTTATTTACAACCAAGATTAAATCTAATACCTTCTACACAAAAAATTATTATTAAAAGGTATCTTCTCCTCCTTCAAGAAATAAAATTTAACTATAATACCACTTAACGTGGTCATGGATAAATGATCTAATTAAGGATTTTCCAACCAAGCAACCTAACTAGAACTCTAAAAATAATTTAAATATTCACACCAAATTTACATCACATAGGAAATATATTTAACAAATCTTTATTGGTTCACACTCTAAAAATACATCTTATACTCTATCATTAGGGCTTACAATTATAATTAGGCCTTATCTTGAATTACAATCACAAACTAGCACATACAAGTGTGTGGTCTTCCAAACACAATACTTAGGATCATATATTATTTTGTATTATCTTCTTGATATTTTAGATATCATCCTTAGATTATTTCCAACCTTCTTGTTCCTACCAGAAAAATCTCTCCTCTAATGGAAAATGTTTCTCTTCTATAGAGAAGGTGATGTAGTGATCTTGTGATAACCAAAAATATAGTAAATTGCCCAATGAGCATAAAATAAGGATCAAAAGTCTAATATTAAATGATATCACCTTTAACTATACCTTAAATTTGGATGCCTTGTTTATTGAACATATCAATGCCCCTCATTAAATATAACAATATGTAAGCTTCCAAACTTGACATGGTCTTAACCACGTACATATCTATGACCAATAATGCCATAAGTGATATTACCTTTTGTCACTAGATTTAAATTCATTGCACATAATCCAAATAGGCTCTCCTTAAGATGATGTGGCAAGCCACAACTTACAATAATTCATTAAAATTTAAAAAATAACACATGTGGACATGCTTAGGACGCCCTTAAGATGCATTGATTAAACTTTGAAGGTGTTATAATAAACCAATAGTAATATGTAGTAAGATTATTATATGTTGGTGTGGGTGCATCATTTGATGATCGATAAGAATGTGTATACATCAAAGGAATAGGATGATTCTAGTAAATATAAAAACCTATAAAATACAAATGCATATAAAGCAATTTTTTTGGTTAATGTAAGATTGTTTTTATGCCCGGGGTGCTCCTATATCACCCTCTCTCTAACTAGCCTTGAATACACATCACATAACCATGAAAAAGAAGGCTCATGAGAAGGCCACCTCATTTTTTAGGATTTATATGATGAAAATCCATCCTCCACCCATGACAAATGATTCCTCTATTCTAAAGAGCGTGTCTTTCCAATATATGAACACTTTAGCCTTCCCTTGTGTGAACTCTCATACCATTTGAAACATTGTTAAATATGTTTCTTCTACTCACTCACAATGCAATCCCATTATTTTTTACCATTCAATATCTTTGCTTTCACACACACTAGAATCAAACCCTAGTGTCACTTTCAGTAGCCTAACACAAAAAGGATTTTGTGTAGCCATTTGTTAGCATATTATGATAGAGGGGACATCCATGAATAGAATCATGATTTAAGAAGTTTTGTGAGAGATAAATCTATCTTGTTTCCTCTTCCAAATGGTGTTGAAGTAATTTTTTACTTCAAATCTAGTGTTGACACCTCAATTTTTATGTGTCTCATTTTTTCTTTGTTATGCTCCATAAGTTATATATTTTAACCTATCCATCCTTTGAATAATTGATCTAAGAAATCTTTAGTGGGTCCCCTATGTTGAGTATTTTTTTATGGGTATTCATTCGAAGTGTTTTCATCAAATATCCTTAGTAAAATTTGTTAAGGGGTACTTTTGTGGTCAATACCTTGTAATTTGGTTTTCTTTCAATGGTGACTTTACAAAATTTGGGATTTTGGATTTTCTCATATTGTCATGCTTGTTGAACGTGTCATCCATAACATTGATTTCCCTCCAAGTTAGATTTTCCCCTCTAAACCCATTTTCCTTAAATTTCAAGATTCTAGGTTTGGTCATTTGTGCATTTATTCCTCAACGACCAACTATTCTTCCCAAAATTCCACTTTGTAAATTTGAGGATTTTAGAGTTTCTCATACCATCACGCCTACTGGACTTGTCCTCTTTGGCATTCCTTTCTCTCCAATTCCAATATTCCTCTCTAAGCCCCTTTTCTTTAAATTTCAATATTTTGGTTTTGGTCATCCATGCATTATTTCCTCAATTTCTAATTTCATTCCCAAAATTCCACTATGAATTTCAAGATTTTAGATTTTCTCATATCATTATGCTTGTTAGAACTATCATCCATTGGCATTCATTTCCCTCTAAGTTCAATTTTCAGGATTTTTAATTTTCTCATTTTGTCATGCCTATTGAACCTTCAAGATATTTTTTCCCCTCTTCCCTTTTGTCATGTAAAGTCTTGAAACTTTGTCATTCGAAAAAAAATTCCTATCTCCCTTCCCAAAGATCCAAGATACCATTAATAGCCTCAAAATTAATATGATTTGATAGATGAGAATTCTCAAAATGTCTTTTGGTACCTATGGGCCCATCTAAGACATGAATAGTGCATAAAAGAATATGGTTGTTGATGTAAAGGGCATGGTTTCAAGTGTATCACCATGTGAAAGTGATGCAAGTAGACATGGAAGGCTTGCACAATTACAAAAGACCATGGTTTTGTAATGGCGTACATTTGCACCCCATGCAAAATCTCATTAATTTACCTTCATTTTAACCTTACAAGTCTAATAATGCAAAAACCTGCCACTTTTTTTCCACTCTTCCCACATGTCCTTGTCGTTTAGCGTCAATGAAGGTATTTTTTGTCAAGGATGTGCACGTGTCGTGGGAATGTCTATGTGTTGTGCTAACATCTTAACAAGATTCTTGCATCAAGAAATGGTAAAGATGTTATGATTCTCTGTCACTTGCAAGCATAACGTCCCCCTACAAAATCTTGACCACTAGGAAGGACTATTTTCCTCCAAATTATCCATTTGAACTCACTTCTTTCACTGTCTCAAGCTCTCTCTAGGTTCTAACACTTCTTCTTGCTTTATTCTCACTATCGCTTGCTACTACAAGCTTCATACTTGGATTCTACACCATTTTCTTGCTCCAATGCCATTTTAATTGTAGGTTCTTGAAGCTCTACTTTTTTGGCAGGGTGGCTTTGTCCTTCTCCTTCCTCTCTCAACCTTGCGTGCTCATAGAAAGGGAGGTGATATTCTATTTTCTTATTTTAATTTTCTTACTTGTAGAGTAGCATTTAGATTGGCGTTGCTCTCTACTTCTTTGTGTCTATTCTATCTACTTATTTATCAATTTTCTACAAACTTGTTGTCTACTGGCTGTCCATGGAGGCGGGAACACCAAAATGAGGGTTTGATTAATGAAAACCTAAAAAACTAGCCCCAATTTTTTTCTTGTCACTGTTTGTGTAGGTGTTATTCGTTTGTTTGGAGTTAGCAAGAGAACTGGACCTTGAGTAAGTTGGCATTATTTTTATTTCTTTGTCATTTCGCTATTAGAGTAGATTTTATAGTATTCTTCTTGTTGTACTTTTCATTTTTGTATATTTTTGTCAAACTATCAAACTAGAACATTTGGGTTGTCAGTAGACCCTATGTGTTTCTGGCTGCTACTTGACCCTATATTTGTACATGACGCCAGCGCATCTCTAAGACTCTTGCATGGTGCATTGAAGTTTGACCCCCACATTGTCATCCTCTGATAGAGAGCCACTTGGTTTGTAGTATGAGACCTATATGGTCAGCTCACCCAATTTCAAAAAACATCTGTTATAAACATAATGAAAACAAAGTCATGTTTGTCCTTCCTTTTCAACCCATACTTTCCTTCTAAACTTATTAGGTAGCCTGAGGTGGTTTAGGGCAATTTTCTCCCATAGGCTCTTCTGTGACTTGAGAGTCTCGTGTGTAGTGAATCCCCCTTCTCTACATTTTGGTGAACCCAATGTGAACGTCCTTCTTTTCATCTTTGTGTGTTGGAAGTATTTCTCTCGCGTCTTGGGTGTGTTACAAATTTGTGTGTCGTGAAGCTTTATGACCTTTGGAAAATTATTAGAAGAATTATATGACGTATAAAAATGGAATCTAGGAAGGTCACCTCTAGTCAGAGTGGTCCTTATTTTGAGGAAATAGTTTTAGGAATGTCTACTAGATTTTCTAATCCATTCAGGAAATCCTCCCCTCACATTCTTATACCTCTTTCTTCTTTGTCTACCTCTTCTATGGAGGAAGATGATGCTATTGAGGTCCCCATCGAGCAACTTCTTTCCTTGGACCAAATGCTTGGGGTGTTTGAGAAGTATTCAGAAAAAGATAAAAGTCTTGCCCAAGCAGCTTTTGTTGTTAACAGATTAAGAGTTATGTTAGCGAGGACCAAAGGGGTATAGAAATTCTCTAGGGACTTGTAAACATTATAGATACTCATGTCCCAACATACAATCCTAACTTGGGTTTCACCCAAGATCTTGGCTCTGAGACCATTAAGAGATAACTAGAAGTTCCAATGCCTAGAGTGTCAGTATGTATGGTTGATACTGGTCCTTCTCTTAACACCACCTTTGGACCTAAGTAGAAACCCACTTTTAAAGTGAATAAGGTACCCTTAGGTTTCAATTCTACCACCCCTAATACCTTTTCTTTTGATGGTAATTTTGGAACCCATGCTGGTCCTAGTGTAGGATTTTTTGCTAGTATGGGGGTTGGTGGCTCTAGGGGCTTTGGTGGTAGTTCCACTGGTCTTGTTTCATCTTTTGACCCTATCTTTAATGTTGTGTTGCAAAATATGGGACAAACGTAGAAGTAGTTGGTGAACATATCTGCCTCTTCTTCTCAACTTATGTTTCAACCTTTCTCTCATCATAGTCCTTTATCCATTGCAATCTTGAACACTCCTATCCCTCAGAGGATGGAGATTCCAAAGTTCAAAAATTATAGTGGTTGTGGAGACCCTCAGACACACGTATCAACATTCAATTCTATTTGCACTGAATTTTTCCACCATGATTCTTTTAATGGCAAATATTTTTCTATATTCCTTCAAGCACACTGATCTTGGCTGGTATTGTTCCTTGGCGGATAATTATGTATTCTTGTTTGATCAGTTGGTGAATCAGTTCTTGAGACAGAACATCGGGTCGAAGATGGTTTTATTTGATCTCATCTGATGCAATTAGGGGGACCATGAAAAGGTTACTGACTTCATCACTTACTATCAAGCATTATTTTCTCAAATCTCTTATCCTCTACTTAACTCTAATGTTCAAAATTTCTTCATCGAGAACTTACATAAACAGTGGCAAGAAACGTTTTCCATGATGAAGTATCCTTCCTTTGCACATCTATGTGCAACATTACATGAATACCAATAGATGATCGCTCAATTTGAGGGTTCATCCTCACGCTCCCATCCCAATTATTGGTTAGTAGTGTCAATTTTTGGGGATACAAGAAAGAATAAGGCTTTTATGAATGTGGTCTCTACATATTAAAACAAAGGCATAAGGCACAATAGAATTTTTACAAAACTATTTGAATCCTATAAGTTAATGTCTTGAAAAAGTTGTTAAAAAATAAAATTTTAACATTTCCAGAAGTTCGACCTCTTTCTAAGTTGTATCCCGAGTTAGATGATGTGCAACAATTTTTTTAATTTCATCAAGTTCAAAGACATGACACTGAGTGATGCATACGCCTGCATCATGAGATTTAGGATCACATTGACGATGGTACTATCTATCTCAATGGAAGGAAACAAAACTCCAATAAATCTATAGCCAAGGCTAACAATGAGTTACATATTTATACTGATTCATTTCCTTCTCACTCTGCAAATCTAGTCACACAATCTTCTACATCTTCTGAGTTGGTTTTGTCTAAGTACATGAACATGGTCTCATTCATGAGTGTTCCTCCTACCGAGAATGCGAGTGTTATTCCTAGCATAAATTTTACCTCACATGATTTTCCACTAAACAAGGAGCCTTCTTCATTATATGTTCTCACTTAGATTAATGGTAACATTGTGACGAGTGTCATGGTTGATCTGACGAGTCAGGTGAATGTGAAAATAGAAGAAACCTTGTTCATAAATAGTTTACATTAGGAGAAATACAAAGAGTCACAAACCACTCTTTGTACTCATGATGGACTATCTATTTCCCCTATGAGCATCATTTCTTTGTCATTTTTGGTAGGACCCAAGGTTGTTGATGTGTCATTTGTTGTGATCCCAGAGTTTGACTTGTTTAGAGTTAAACTAGGCATTCCATCGTTGGCCTCTATGAATGGTGGTGCCTTTGTAATCCATAAATGCTCAAAGTTCCACAATGAAGGTGTTGTGCACATGGTTCATGATACTGGCTGCAACCATTAGTGTCACGTGGGGGCTTCTCTTTGGACCACTTTTGGATCACCCTGGTTGGACCTCTCCCTCAAAGGGAAGATTTTTAGTATCAATCTCATGTTAAATATAAAATTGGGGACTCAACATCGAAAGCTAGTTATCTTGTGTCTCCCTATGTTATTTATGTGAAGGCCTCTATGATAGTGCAACAACAAGCTACTTCTTTATCAAAAGGGAAGGGGAAGCTTTCTCGCGCTCTAGAGTCTTCTCCTTCTACATCTTCTGCTCTGCCCACTTCTACTTCTCAACTAGTGGTGGCATCCTTGGTTCTTGCTCTCATGCCTTGCATGGGGAGTGCGATGGTGCCCATGTGGCGAAAGGTGAAGTGTCAAGATTTTTAGTTGCATGTTCTGTCCACAGTTCCCTGACCCACTGTATATGGCAAGGGGAAGCATTCCCATGGGGTTATTCTTACGTCTTAGCCGCTTTGACCTCTGACTATTCTTCCACCTACCCCTCGAGCAGTGAACGGGAAGAGACTCGATGTCAAGGCTCTTATGTTTGTTTCTCCTTTTGTTGTTGTTTCAGTTTATGTGCTTCCTCCTCTTGCTCCTCCTCAATGGACCACCCTTCTACCGAAAATGGTTGTGAAGGATACTCCTATAGCTAAGTAGTAACCTTTGGCCTCTTCTTAGGGAATGTCCTCCAGTTCTCACAACTAACATAACCATCTTGCACATGAGTGCAAGCATAGGCAAAAGGCTCTAGCCACAGAGAACACTACCTTGCAAAAGATGAAGGGGGAGCCAATTGCATCTATTTTTGTATCTTCTTATGTTGCTCTACTTCCTTCTATTGTTCCTGCTTTAGTTCCCATCACTTTTGTTTTTCTTTCAGCTCCTGAGGGTCCTGATGATGCTCACCCCAAAAGGGTGTAGGTCTTCATTTCTCCCCCCATGGAGCCTCCTCTTCTGATGTCCCTCTTGAATATCACTCCTTTCTCGTAGCCTATTAATATGTTGAATACAAAGGTGGTGTCTTATGCGGTTTCCCCTAGTTCCTCCTCTACTTTTGCTTCCTCAGTGGGGATCCCAAATCCTTCACTGAAGTGAAATTTGGAGGATGAACTCACCACATGTGATGGTCGTATGAAGGTTTTACCTTCCTCAAAAGCTATTTCTATTCTGGCTTGCATCGTCCTTGTGACAGAGGCAACCCCTGCTTCTCCTGAGTTGGGAATCACCCATCTTCCCAAGGTCATTAGTGACTCTCAAGTGTTTTGTCCTTCCCCCATTAAGTTGCAATAGGGAACTCCTAAAAAGTGCATGTTCATCTCGATGGATGATATCTTGGCTTTGTCCTCAATCTTTGCAAGATCGATGATCTTTGCTTCACAGGAACTTAGTGAAGAGGACCTCGAGGGACCTTATTCCTTGGCTCTTGTTGTAGGCAATTCAAAGGGTATTGCCTTTGCTATCCTTCCCTTGCAAGTTCATCCTTTGTCCCCTTATAATGATCTAGATTAGGAGTAGGATGACTTGTTGGTCGATGAGGACTAGGGTGGTGCCGAGCTTCTACATCTATAGATTAGATTTTTTTGTGTGTTTGTGTTCCCCCATAATTGTATTTTTATGTTTGCGATCCTACCCGGAGGACCCTTACTACCCTTGTAGGTACTTGGATAGAAGCTCAAAAATCTGTTGTACATTTATTTTATTTTTATCATCATTCTTCTATGTGTTATAATATTGCTTTTTGATATTGGGGATGATACAAAGCATTGGGGGCATTTAGGCCTTCTTCGTTGTTGACCCAATTTTTTTTTTTTACTTTGTCTTCATGTTCTCTTCTTCGTGTTCTAATAAATTTGGGGATTGATGACAGTTCATATGTACACTATATTATACCTATCTATTTATATGAATAGTTTTAACCCCAAAAATTATTAGATCCCCATGTCTCTTGATTTCTTCATCTTTGTCTATTTGCTTCTTGATGTTGTGGTTTCAATGTGTTGCCCCTCGCGTGTGTGACGACATACCATGGATACATCTTGTCATGTGTTGTGTGCCACAACATCCCTACCTCTCCTTTCTCTCCTTAGGATTCCATGTACACCTCTACACAACACACATCATCCTAAGGAGGGCTACCATGATTTTCTACTTTTCAATAAGGAAAATTATTTCTGAAGGATTCCTTGGTGTCAAATTTCTTTACAATGAATTCCTTGAAAAAAGAATCCCTTTTTGAAATTATCTCATTTTTCAAAAGGATGTATTCTCTCGAAAAGGACTCCTTGAAGAAATTTTCTTTTGAAAAGGATCCTGTAAGTGAAAGAGTTTGAAAATTTTCCTTTGAAAAAGGAGCACTTTTTCTAAAATGAAAGAGTTTGAAAACTTTCCTTTGAAAAACAATTATTCTTTCCAATAGATTCCTTGACAAAAGATCTTTCAAAAGGATTCCTTGATGACAGAATAACTTGTGAAAAATTGTGTATTTCATGTGGTTTGTTCTTTCAAAAGGCCCCCTTGGTGTCTTGATATCTTGAAGGGTTCCTTGCTGAAAGAACCCCTTTCTGAATATTGCTTTCCAAAAAAGGATTCCAATGTCTTGAGGAGGATTTCTTTGTGCCTTTTATCTGATATTTGGCATCGTGTGTCTTGGTGTTGGATACCTTATATCTTGGAGTCTAGCTTGGGGCAAGCCTGACTAGACCTATCTTTTTTGTGACTATCTTGTAATGTATTTTGTAGTATCCATAGGCTTATCTATTTGATCAGTGTGTGTCTTGTGTCTTATCTGATTAGACTGTGTCTTATTGTGCCAACTTGTGTCAAATGGTGTCTTCTTGTGTCTTTTATGATTAGATTTTTTGCCTAACATGTTTGTTTGTAGCCTAACATGTTTGTGGTGAGATCATAGCTAGGTTTATAGGATTGAAGACCTATGTCATCTTTGTATCTTGGTGGAGATCCCTCTTTCACATCAAGGTACGCTAGATCAAAGATCTACTTGATGATTTTTGTATATTCTCTTCAACCTCTTTCTACTTTAGCTCACATATGCATTAACGCATATGCTTGATAAAGTAGAGGCAAAATTTAATGGAGTAAATTTGCACCCCATGCAAATTCCCATTAATTTACCTTTATTTTAGCCTTACAAGTCCAATAATGCAAAATTCTACCATTTTTTATCCGCTAACCCCACGTGTCCCTATCGTTTAGTGTCGGTGAAGGGAGTTTATGTCAGGGACATGCATGCACCGTGTGGATGTCTATGCGCTACACTAACATCCTAACAAGATTCCTACGTCAGGAAATAATAAAGATGTTATATTTTTTTGCCACTTGCGAGCATAACATACCCTTGTCAAATATTGACCATCGGGAATAACTATTTTCCTCCAAATTATCCATTTGAACTCACTCTCTCAAGCTCTCTCTCACTTTTATCTCATTCTCAAGCTCGCTCTCACTTTTATCTCATTCTCAAGCTCTCTCTCACTTTTATCTCATTCTCAAGATCTCTTTAGGTTCTAACACTTCTTGCTTTATTCTCACTATCTCTTGTTGCTACCAACTTCATACTTGGCTTCTACACCATCTTCTTGATCCATCATTATCTTTGTAAGTTCTTGAAGCTCTACTCCATTGGCATGATGGCTTTGTCCTTCTCCTTCCTCAACCTTGAGCGCTCGTAGAAAGGGATATGATATTGTGTCTATTTGCTTATTTGAATTATCTTACTTGTAGAGTAGCATTTAAATTGTCATTGCTCTCTACTTCTTCATGTTTATTTTATTTACTTCTTTATGATTTTTTTATAATTTTGTTGTCTATTGGCTATCTATGGAGATGGAAACACCAAAATGGGGGTTTGACTGAGGCAAACCTCATAACACAACCCCAACATTTTCTCGTCACTATGTGTGTAGGTGTTATTTGTTTGCTTGGATTTAGCTAAATATATGGACCTTGAGTAAGTTGGCATTCTTCTTCTTTCTTTGTCATTTCGCTATTAGAGTAAATTTTTTAGTATTCTTCTTGTTGTACTTTATATTTTTGTACGTTTTTGTTAAACTATAAAACTAGAACATTCAGGTTGTTAGTAGACCCTACGTGTTTCTAGCTTCTACTTGATCCTTTGTCCATACAAGATGCCAACGCATCTCTAAGACTCCAACACAGTGCACTAAAGTCCGACCCTCGCGCTATCATCCTCTGACAAAGAGTTGTTGGTCTATAGTCTGAGACCTTTGTGATCGGTTCACCAAGTTTCAAAAAACATCTGTTATAAACGTAAGGGAAATAAAGTCCTTTTTAGCACATCCCTTCCTTCTAAAATTATTAGGTAGTCTGAGGTAGTTTAGGGAAGTTCACTCCCTTAGGCTCTTCCGTGACCTGAGAGCCTCGAGGGCAACAAATCCCTCTTCTCTACAAGTTCTTTTCCTCATATCTAGATATGGTGTCGAAAGATATATTTTTTAGATTTTCCAAAGAAGGAGGAAAAAGAGGAGCAATTACAAAACCTGCAGAATGTTGATATTTACAGGAAACCCTAGGTTTCAATTTCTAGTTTTGGGTAAAGGTATTTTGGTATTACATATTGATTTGGGTTTGTCCCAAATTTGTAATAAATATTTGTAATCATTTTAGATAAAATAATTAAAGTAATAATCTACCTTAGTTGAGTGTCTCCTTGTGCACATGGTTTATATTTGTGGATGTGTGTTGTTTAGTTCATCAATTAGATGATTGTAAGATCCTTTTAAATCCTTTGTGAGGTATCCTTTTGGAATAATAAAGGAAATGTATTAATAAGTAGACTCAATTAATATTATGCAACCATTTATTACTTTTCTAAATGTATTTGTAGAGCCCAACTTACTTGTGCACTTTGAAGGCACGGTCTTTTGTGATATCTTGATTAAGGTATCACCTTTGGTTTCAATTATTATATCTTTTGTATAAACTTGATGATTTTGTTTCCCAATTGGATGCAGGCACTAGTCTAATATTGGATCCATCTCCCCATCATATTAATACACTCATAAAATATTAATACAAATATCTTTTTTGTTTTATCCATTCTAGTGTGTTCCCATTGCCACATTTGAAAGTATATAATAATATAAGGGGCTATCATAAAAAACATTTTTAGACACTCACATGGTAGATCATTTGTTTCAATAAGGTCCTTAACCTTGAGTTCCCCAAACTAGTATATAGGCACCAAGTGACAACTAGAATAGGGGTGTATACTATGCAATGGGTATGGTTTGTGTGAATATGAGTATTGCGCTTCTATGGTGGTATCTATCACAAAAACTTAAGTAAACCTATGTTGGTTCAGTAGAGCCACAAGTGAAGGAGGTCTTACCCACCTCAATAATTGGTCCTTAGTTTCCCAGCCTGAATATAGGTTTTGTGGACATTCTTCCCAATTTTAACACCCCTAGCACTTAGAAGCTATCCAACCTTAGGGATTTGGGACCTACAACTCATATCACCAATAGTTAGATCTATTTTTCTATTATTAAGTTTCATGGTGTGGCCTCCAAGCAAGACTTTTATAAATGAGAAAAAAACTAACTAGGAAAGTAAGGGTTGGTTTATTCATTCCATTAGGGGTTTAGGAAATGGTTATATTTATTATACCTTTATCTCATCTAACCATAAGTCTCTCTCCAATATGATCCTAGAATATATATGAACAAATTTGCTAGCTTCAAGCTTAAGATTTTAATTTCCATCTTAGCCTCAATATCAAAATATCTAACATGGCTACAATCCCCCCACCTTAACCTTGCTTCTCATCCCTTATTTGTGTGATATATTTTGTCAACTTGGTAGTGTTATTTAGTTCAAAAATAAATTTATTAAATTCCATATAGCATCATAAATTGTCACCCTTGACAATTTCACATTATGTTTTGCTCCCCCTTAAGTGCATGGGCCTAATTGAGCCCCTAATTTCCTAAATTATGTATTATATGGCCCAATTTTAACAATTATTGATAAAATTGCAAGCAAAAACATATGCATTCATCTAATACTTTTCCCTCGACACCTTAATTTCTAAAAAATAGGGTTGGGACACATATGACTTGGGAAAATTAGTCCCTCTATTTTGGCCCTGAATTCAAATATGTCGGTGTTGACACTTTATTTTTTGTAATTCACAAGTCCAAAGTCAGATATTGAGATTTAATTTGTGGGAAATTATAATAATTGCATATAAATACCTATTTATTGCATTATTTTAAATCTATCTAGCAATTATTGGATAAATTATTGTCAAGAGCATTATCAAGCAAGTCAAGAGTGAATTTTCAGTGATTTATTGTAGCAATTCACGATCCAAGCATCATGTCAAATCATATGTGATTTTATGCATGTTTATGTTATCATTGTTTGTGAAGTATAACCCCTTTGTAGGTCTCCAAGCAATTCAAGCAAGCAAGATCCAAGCGTTGAGGAGATGTGTATGAATTCAGTCCTTTAAGGAAGCCATCAAAGGGTGGTGAGTTGCATCACTTTATGGATTCATCATTCCTTTTATCATTTATCCCTATCCCTCAAAAAGATAGGTTTCCTATCATTGACATTACCATTGTGGAAGTGGAAACACTAACATGGGGTTTGACTAAGGCAAGCCCCTAAATGACACAACCCTTCCTCTCTCTTTGAATGTGAAAGCTCCAGGTTTGGAGAATATCGGAGGATTAATTGTCCATTGTTTCAATCAAAACCCCGACCCTTAACAACTCATAGAAACTCAATTATAGAAATATTTGAGAATAATCTGACAAATTTGTAGATGAAAACAAAAAGCTCTGATCTGGCATCGAAGGACTGTGAAAATAGATCTAAAATCTCTCTACAAAGACATATACACCCTAGATGAATTAGTCCTCCAAAATAAGCTTTAAATATGCAAGACAAGAATCATAGAGCAGACAGAGTGTTACATGTCCCAATTTGCAGATCCAAAAAAGTCTACAAGGACACATACGCCCATGGTGAATTAGTCCTCCATTTTTAGCTCCAGATTCATACCACGGGTGCATAATTTCTTGTTAAGTCCTTTTAAATTGTCTAAATTTGTCTGTGAATTTTTGTGTGTGTTGTATTTGTATTAGAATAGTAGATTGCATCATTAGGTTAATAATATCATTGTATTTTTTCCCAAATCCATTCCAAGTTTGGTTAATGGTTGGTTGACTCACCTTTTAGGTTGTAAGGCAATCCTATATCTTGTCCAAATCCATCAAACCCTCGCTACCTAAAATCCTACATGAAATGTTTAGGATAAGTGCCTAAACCCTAGGGTTTCACTTTTTCTACATTTCATTCCCAAACTTTGTTCTCAAATTCTTGCATGTGTGGAGTCTGACTTCTCTCAACTCTTATACCAAGTTTCAAAGTTTTGTATCACATTAAGTATCTAAACAAGCCTAATGATTATTTATACTATTTTTATGAGTCTCATCTCATCTATTAATGTATTGTTTGAAAAATCCATCCCATTACCCAATTCTCCCTTAGCTACAAAACATATTCTTCTCCCTTTTCAAATAACACTAAAATCCCTTCTTCCTTGGTGCATCCCATTTATCCCTCTAATTAAAAACCTCTACTAGCTCCTCTTCCTACCTTATCTAAGCCTCCACCTCATTCTCCCTCACCCTCTACTCAAAATGGACCTCTCTTTAGTAAACCCACTATTTCCTACACCCTCTCCTCTAAGGTTGTTGTATAAAATGATGGTTGCAAACTTTTCAAGTGCAAGAAGGATCCCCTCCACATCCCTAACTAATCCAACCATGTTTCTTATTACTCTAATTATGCCTTCTCACCATCCTACCCTGTCCTCATTTCTACTCTCCTTGTGTACTCTCTCCCCCTTCCTCCCCTGAGGATTCTTAGGTAATCTCTTCAAGGCTAACCAATTTTTTAATCCCCCTAAGGATTAGTACATTACCACCTTTCTTCCCAAATAAATGTCTCATAGTCTTAGAGTGTCATCCCTAATTATAATTTTTAGGTTAATATGGCCACATTTCCCTACCATATTAACACCCTTCTTCACTATGAAGTTAAAATAATTACTTTAATTAGATGTTGGTCAACACTCCTTATGCCAAGAAGCTTAAAATCATTACCCTCTAATTATATGTTGGTCTACACTCCTTGTGTCAAGAAGCCCATTTTATCCACATTGACCACCTTGATATAATGGGCTTGTAGTTTTAAGGTTGACTTCATGGACAACCAAATACATTGTCTCCTTTGGCTCCAAATCCTCCAAAAATGATGACTAGTCCTTACTTCTCATCTAATGCTAAATATTAGTTTTTTCTTAGTCTATACTCCTCATAGCCCAAGTGAATGCATTTCCTTATGGGTTTGATTCACACTAATGTTTCCACTATCAAGTAGGTGTTTTAGGGGACTTTAATATGATTGAACACCCTTGGTGATAGTTGGGGTGGTACCTCTTAACCATCTTAAGATTTTTTTAAATTTTAAACCCTCACTTGTAACTCTTTGGATATTTTAATCCAATCTATTATCATTTCATCACACAATCCATTGATTGGTTCATCTAGTACAATGTAGAGAAGTGAATCATTTTAAATTGAACCAATTACATTTTTTATGTATCTTTAGTAGTCTCCTCTTTCTTCCCTCAACTATTGGTCACCATCCCTACCATAACCTCACCACAACCTTGTGAGTTCATATTCCAATTTTAATATTCTTAAATATTTCTACTTTTCCTAAATCATCATCTCTACCCTTCAAATCAACATATTTCACTTAAGTCATCCATATTGTATTGTTGCATTATTTACTACTTAGAATGTTAAATCAAGACCCACTCACATTGTTTGTTGTATCATATTCCTTAAGGACTATGGTTACTTAAGTGTCAAAATTCCAACACCTAGGGAAGTCTCTTCAAGGCCAATCAAGAAGTAAAACTTTGTTGGTGACATCTCCCATTAGTGTCTCTCTATAGCAAGAAAGTGTGTACATTAAATATTAACTACATCAACTTAAAATGTACAAGGTATTTGGAGCTTAAGTGTGGAATTTCCTTCTATAGATCAAAGATGGGTACTTTGGCATAGAGTTACTTTTAATATATAAAACACAAGCATAATCAAGAAAATATTATAATACCATAATTTTGACAACCAAGTGCATTTAGATATCACTAAGATTATGGGTGCCTTATTTACCCACCATAAATAACTCTTCTCAAATTATCTCTAATTGATCCTCTTATGTAAAAGCTTGAATACATGGTTAGTATTTATATCTAGAGGAAAATTAATGCTAGAAATAGTATATTCCTTGATCATTTTCTTACTTTGGAGAAACTATAAATTATAATCTATCACATGAACTCCAATAAAAATCGTTATTTATGGTATTCATAAAAAATTATTCTAGGCCCTTTGGAATCACATTTAAAAATACTTCCACCTTATCTAATTGAGGCACTATACACTAGTTCACTTGGTCTTGTTATTAATCAAGGATTGACCAAATTGACCCCTAAAGGAAAAAATAAAGAAACTATTGAAGGTTGGTGAACTATTACTTTGCTCAACACTTCCTATAAGTTTATTGTAAAATTAATTGCACTACAGATCAAACACACTACCTAAGAAAATTTTCAACCAAAATAAACCAAATTCCTTGGGGGATGCTTCATTATTTTCAATTTGGTACTAGATTGGGATTCTATTGAACATGCACAATAATTATCTCATGCTTCTCTCCTTGTTAAGCTATACTTCAATAAAATCTACAAAATAAATCATTGAAAGTCCATCTACAAAATATTTCAATAGCTTGGATTTAGGCCCATACATCTCAGATCATGTTAAACTTATTGTTACTAATGTTGATGCTAGGTTGGTGGCCAATGGTGTCCTCCCCAAATAACCTCTTTAGAATTCCATCCACCAATGCTTCACACTAACACCATATCTATATGTTCTCTCTATGGATGATTTCAACTACATTTTGTAACTTTCCCACACTCAAAATCTCATTAGTAGTAAATTATTTTATATCATTATAGATCTATCCTTAATTCCAATTTTACAAATAACACCCCTTGTTCATTAGAAAATATCCTAAATTTCCAACTAAAAGGAAATTTACAACCATTTATGCTAATTTCCACATAACCCAAATAGAGAAAATCATGCAAACAAGTACTCAAAATCCATATGTAAAAGAATAGACAATATACAATAAAATATGGAACAATAAATACCCTAGGGAAACCCTCAAGAGGGAAAAACCTAGCCTCTAAAATCATCTATCACTCATATTATTCAAAAATAAAATCATTACAATACATCTTTAGAGTCTCCATGAATACCTCTAAAACATCAAGCTTTCTACATACACTACATGTGAACAAGCATGTAATAACACATTCTATGTCATGCTTCAAACCCTCACATGTGCAACCTGTAAGAGAAGCCCACACAAGCCAACCCCAAAATGACCAACCTTAGACAAATACACATGTGCTTGTTGCAATAGCTACAAGATTCCAAAAAACCACCAAGTGGTATTACATAAACCATGTGACTAATACAATGAGATTAAAAAACCATTTCCTCCCTCATTTAATTTTGGTACTAAGTTTTCCCAATATTAAATATTTTCCCATTGTGCAAACCCACATTACATATTTATCCCAATGTTACATACAACGTATAAAGTGGCCCATGAATGTCTAACCCATGTGATGGACACATCTCTAGATCCTATAGGTGCACCATAAATAATATTAATTTATATTATAACATTATGCAAGGTGAACGCCACACCTTTTCCTAACACCAAAACTCATGGTGCGCTTGACCTCTATTGTTTTGTCTTAGTTTCACAACTATACATACATAATACAATGTTCTTTGTAACTCAACTTGATCTCCCTCTTTCGTGAAATAATTTACAATATAAGTACATTCAACATATTGTGATCACCCACCACATTGGTATTAATTTTGTTTTAGGTGTTAACTACATGATATGTAGAAATATTTATAAATGAAACTCAAGCTCAGGTTGATGTCCTAGAGCAAACATTTTATTTCTATGGCTAGCTAAATTCAAGTGGAAATAAGATCTTGATTGTTATTCATGTGTATATTGATTCCTATTAGATTCTTTCCAAGTCTTGCTAATAATAGTTAAATCATATTTGATTCAAAGCTTCATATGGTATTAATAGGACAACAAAAGAGGTCTCCATTATATTCAAACCAAAGAAAAGGGGGAACTTCTTGATTAATAAACAGATAAATCATTATCTTGTAGGCTATACCTTATTGGAAGAATCATATGTGACATTGCATCTCCATTTCATAGACTCGAGGTCTTAGGTAATGTTTTTTGGAAGGTCAACATTATTATGGTCCTCTTCTTCAAAACACAAGCCTTGCCACATATTAATAACATATAGAGTGTATGATAGACTATTTCCCCATAAATTTAATAACATGGTCATATCTTTGCCTTGGTCTCATCTTCAATACCTCTTCAATTTTCTAGAACCAACTAGATCAATTATTTACCTCTTACTTTGATACCACAAAAGATGGTGCCCATATTTTTTTTAAGGGTATTCACACTTCTAATGATTTGTGCACTAGAACCATTCCCACTTCTCTTGGAAATCTTGGCTTTAGCTATAATGTGATTTTTACCTTCAACACATTGATCATCTCACACTTCAATAGCTCTAAATGATTATCTCCCCATCTTTATTATTCAATATTTTTCCTTCCACCCCTACCAAATTTCTCAAAAGAATATATGTATCCCTCTAGTTATCCATTTACAAGATCCCCTCTCAAACTCACTCATTTCTCTCTCCTCTCCTCTCTTCCTCTTAGTCCTCTGCTTAATTTGACACGACGTTTCTCACACTATTCTTCAACTTGTTCTACTTGTATACTATGTATGACAAGCTGAGGCCACTTCGCAATATTAACTTACCACCTAGAATCTCCTTCATTTCAACCTCCCAATTAGTAATTGGATTCTCCAAAACTCCTTTCTTGTCCATTATTCCACTAATATTATACCTTCAAGTATTTGTTTGGTTATTTTTCTTATTCTCATCTTCTTTTGTTTTCACTTTCCTCATCCATCTCTATTGGAATTATTCTTATATCATCTATAAAATATATTTTACTTGGCCTCTCCATCTCCTACAACATGGTTTCAAAAAAAGAAGACAATTGATTATTGATTTCGTCCAGAAATCACATTGTATATTGTCTTATTTTTTCATGCATATTATCCTCTTGAAGTGGAATTACAAATGCTTTCCCCTAACTTCTCTTTGAAGATGACATGTATTTCTATCCCTATCCACGAAAGCACAACCACATTCAAATATCTCACCACCTAAATCACTAATATTTAAGATCAACTAAACTTACTTGAATCCAAATGGGATAGTAGAGATGCTTGTTGAATGCACAAGACAAATGAGAGGGTAGGGGGGGTGAGTTAGTTGTTCATTAAAACATCAAAACCCTCATTAATATTCAGATCCATAATTTTTTTTAATAAAATTCAGTCTATTAGAATGATTTAGCATAAAATCAAATAACATAAACTAAAACACATCAACACCATGCACAATAAAACATTATATTTACGTGGAAAGCGCAAGAAGGGAAAACCATGGTGAAGATTAGCCCACAATATAAAGTAATTACAACACCGAATACAATAGGCTCATCGTTGGAGGGTTCACTTCCCAAAAGAAAGAAGGGCTCACTGCTAGTGGCTCACTACCAAAATTATAGAAAAGAAGAAAGAAGAATGTTACAATGAGAAATACATCTCAATGCAATAGAAAATTCCACCACAACATCACCAACACATTCATAGCCTTTCTTAAGGTTGTAGACACCTGCTCACTACGTCCAGTAGTCTAACTCATTAAAGCTCACATTGCACTTCACAAATTTGCACTTCATAACTCTACAATTCACATCACACATTATCTTCTTTGTACACACATCCTCCATCAATGCAACACTTATTTATACCATCTTCAACCTTGAAAACATTCTCTAAGGTCAACTATGCACCTCAACCCTACAAATTCAAATTAGGTCCATACCAAAACATTCTCATGGTCGAAAGGAATGAAGGAAGACCTCATCACACCTTAACTTGGACCTAAATCCACATATACATGCCACACCATGCTTCCACAATCACCGAAGAAAATCCGCAATTAGTGTAAACACCCAAGGTCAACTGAACTTATGTAAACACTATCAAATAATTAAGTACACACTTCCTTTAATCTTGAGATAACTCACAGACAACAAACATCACTTGAACATAATCTAGAATATTCCACAAACACCTTAAAATCCAAAACATTCCTTCACAACAAATTTCACCTAAAGAATGTACACACCCAGTACTCTCATATGAATCTTCCACACACTGTAACTCAAGAAATCAAATTGCAGAGTAGAAAACCATGAAAAAAATTCAACCAAAGATAGATATGAACCTTACCAGTACATTTCCAAAATCGCAAGACCTTAAACCAAACTACGAAGAAATACAGAGCAAAACCATTTCTCCCAAACACTACTGCAATACAAAGTTCACACACTAGTCAACACAAAATTATTTGCACAACGATCTAGACCAATAAACTCTGGATATAACACTTATGAACACCTTTGATCAACATATCCAAATTACACAAGCAAATCTTTAACATAGAAGAAATGCAAGCAAAACTAAAACACCACTCTATATGCCATACTACCACTCAACCACATTGTTTCTTCTTTTATTCAAATTTTATCAAAATCACTTGGAAACCAGGTACTAGAAACACATTCTCATTATCTTCAACACTTCCTCAACACCACAAAACCATATATAACACATCAACTCAACCATACAACATCCACAAATAGAATCTTTTTAAAGCAATACTAGAGGTTGACACCAGTAACACTTACTAATGACAACATAATGAAACTAATCAAAGTATCATTGTAACTTCTCAATCACCAAAAATATGAACTAGTTGGCATCAATGACAACAACAACTACTCATACTTACAACAATATCCCCCCTTTTCATTGATGGTAACACATGATGTGAAAAACCACCAACAAACATATTTTCCACTTTTACTTTCTCTCCTCCTTAACCTACTACTCTCCTTTTTCAAATTACTATTTCTCCCCCTTTAAAATCAATGGTAAAGGATATAATATATCTCTCTCTCACTCTCCCCCTTTGACATTAATTATACTTGTACTTGGTCACTACTACTCTGCATACTCCCCCTTAGGAGCACATAAAAAACTATACCAACTAGCAACCACCACACATATCCTTTAACACAGTTGAATAAAGACAACACCAACCTACACCAACACTTACTCACCTCTGATTGCAATAATGCCACTACCTACTCCCCTTGAGAGGTAGCCTCCAACATCAATCCAAAACAAAGAATGAATCTTGAGGTCCATTGGATTGATGCATATACTTATGCATCTGGTTCAATGGAGGGGAAAATAACCCCTAACTTCTCCCAGAGAGAATCAAAAGTATCATTAGGAAGATCCCTAGTAAATATTTCAGCAACCTGATCCTTTGTAGGCACATACTCAAGCTTCACTTTATTCTCTGCAACCTTCTCTCTCAAAAAGTGATATCGAATTGAGATATGTTTTGTCCTTGAGTGAATTACCAGATTATTTGAAATGTTAATAACAGTTGTATTGTCATAAAAGATAGAAATTGGTTCATCATATACAACTCTGATATCCTTTAAAGTTTTCCTCATCCACAATACCTATGTGCAACAAGATGTTGTTGCAATGTATTCTACCTCTACAGTAGATAAGGAAATTGAATCTTGTTTTTTGCTTAGCCAAGACACCAATTTGTATCTAAGAAAGAATGCACCACCACTTGTAATTTTCCTATCATCTACACAACCTACCCAATCTGAATCTATATAATCACTCAGAGAGAAATCAGTGTCCTTTGGATACCACAAGACATGTTTTGGAGTGCCCTTCAAGTATCTGAATATTCTCTTCATTGCTGCAATATGTGACTCTCTAGAATCTTCTTGAAATCTAACCACTAGATAAACTACATGCATGATATCTGCTCTAGTAGTAGTTAGGTATAGAATTCCTCCAATCATTGATCTATACTTTCTCTAATCAGCCTTAGGAGATTCATCATTCTTTCTTAGCTTGCAACCAGTAACCATAAGAGTACATACCAGTTTAGAGTCTTCCATTCTAAAACTTCATCAACATTTCCAAGTGACATATTTTGATTTTGAAATGAATATATATTTATTTGTCTAATTAATTTGTATTCCAAGGAATAAATTCATCTCCCCAAACATAGAAATCTCAAACTCTTTATGCATCTCTTTTACAAATCTCTTTCACATTACTTCATTACCTCCAAATATTATGTCATCAATGTATACAACCACAATCAAGATTTGATCTTTTTCAACCTTAAAGTAAAGATTACTATCTACAATACCTTTATTGAATCCTTTTTGTAACAAGTACCTATCCAACCTTGCATACCAAGCTCTGAGAGCTTGCTTCAGTCCATATAATGCCTTCTTCAATCTATAGACTGTTGTGCATATTTTGCACACACGCCCCGTCGTAGGCAGGGACCCTCTTTTTCGCTCCCGACGGGTTGCTTTGCTCCCATCTTGTTTTGCGTGCACCTCATTTTTCTGTCCTAGTTGGTCAATGTGCCCTTCAAAGTCTCATTTTTGGTTGACCATATTTTGCCCCTAAAATAAAAAATTGCTAAGTCTTGGGTTTTTCGGGCTTCACCCCCTCGCTCGCTCGATTCACTTTTTCCTTCATTTTTTGACTTTGGGGATAGGTTTCCTGTGGATGTTGGATGTTTTTGTGGTGCCTAAGTGAACTGACAAGGCTTCATTAAGTTTCAGGAAGTTGCAAAAGTTTCAAAGCAGCATTCCTGCAGCAGCATTTCTAGAACAACATTTTGGGCTCACGTCTTTGGAACGTCCAAGCACTCCTTCGATTTGAAAATGGACTTTGACCCAGATGGTAAAATTGGATCTTATCCTCCCTTGACCTTTCAAATTTCAAATTTGCAGCTGGGAGGTACCAGCCGGAGTTCCATGCTCTATCAGTCGTTTTCAAAACAACATTTCGGGCTCACATCTTCGGAACATCCAAGCGCTCCTTCGATTTAAAAATGGACTTCAACCCAGATGGTAAAATTGGATTTTATCCTCCCTTGACCTTTTAAATTTCAAATTTTCAGCCGGGAGGTACCACCCAGAGTTCCATGCTTTGTCAACCGTTTTCAAAACAACATTTCCAGAACAACATTCTGGGCTTACGTCTCCGGAAAGTCCAAGCGCTCCTTTGATTTGAAAACGGACTTCGACCCAGATGGTAAAATTGGATCTTATCCTCCCTTGACCTTTCAAATTTCAAATTTGCAGTCAAGAGGCACCATCCGAAGTTCCATGCTCTGTTAGCCATTTTCAAAACAACATTTCCATAACGACATTCTGGGCTCACGTCTCCGAAACGTCCAACCGCTCCTTCGATTTGAAAACGAAATTTGACCCTAATGGTAAAATTGGATCTTATCCTCCCTTGACCTTTCAAATTTCAAATTTGCAGTCGGGAGGTACCATTTGGAGTTCCATGCTCTGTCAGCTGTTTTCAAAACAACATTTCCAGAACAACATTCCGAGCTCACGTCTTCGGAACGTCCAAGCGCTCCTCTGATTTGAAAAACGAACTTCAACCCAAATGGTAAAACTGGATCTTATCCTCCTTTGACCTTTCAAATTTCAAATTTTCAGCCAGGAGATACCATCCAGAGTTCCATGCTCTGTCAGTCGTTTTCAAAACAACATTTCTAGAACAACATTCTAGGCTCACGTCTCCAGAACATCCAAGCGCTCCTCTGATTTGAAACGGACTTCGACCTAGATGGTAAAATTGGATCTTATTCTCCCTTGACCTTTCAAATTTCAAATTTGTAGTCGGGAGGTACCATCCAAAGTTCCATGCTCTGTCAGCCATTTTCAAAACAACATTATGGGCTCACATCTCCGGAACATCCAGTTGCTCCTCCAATTTGAAAACGGACTTCAACCTAGATGGTAAAATTGGATCTTATCCTCCCTTGACCTTTCAAATTTCAAATTTGCAGACGGGGGGTACCATTCGGAGTTCTATGCTCTGTCAACCGTTTTCAAAACAACATTTCCAGAACGACATTTCGGGCTCACATCTCCGGAACGTCCAAGCGCTCCTCTGATTTGAAAACAGACTTCGACCCAGATGGTAAAATTTGATATTATCCTCCCTTGACCTTTCAAATTTCAAATTTCCAGTCGGAAGGTACCATCCGGGTCGCCATGCCCTATTCGCCATTTTCAAAACAACATTTCGGCCTCTCATTTCCGGTTTCAAGAAGCCTACCATGGGTCCATCAACAAAACTATTTGATCCAATGAGGAATGTTGAAATTCCATCAAGAAGAAGGTAGATTTCAGTCAATTTCAGCTACAATAAAAGGGAAATCAACTAGAAGACAAAACTGCTACAGTGACTAGCCACTACAAAACAAAATAGGAAAAAGATAAAGATGTATTTTAAATTGTTGAATATTGTGGGGTAGGTGAAGCCCTAATGTAATTGAATATGAGCCACACAATGTAAATCAATCCTAGCCATTCATTTGGGCTTTGGAAAACTATAAATAGGGGTCTCCCCCTCATTTGTAAAGGGTTGGAGAGCTATTGTAAAAATATCTTGCAGCAATAGAAAGCAACATTGCATGATCTATGGGTGTTACTTTTGAGTTTTCTCATTATGTGTGCTTGGTTCTACCTTCCAAGTTAGTTTTAGTTGTAGTTTCTTGAATGGAAGTGGTAATGGTGATTGTTGTTATAGTATTTGATGAATTTCCAGCCCATACTTTTGGCACTTGTTGATGGCAAGCTGCTGTGCAAAGTTAGACTAGGCTTCTTTATTTGATTGCTGCAACTTAGTTCATTTGCATGTTCATGATGTGTGTATGCAAACTGAAAATCTGCAATCCTTAGAAGATTGCACTGGTTTTGTGTAACTGTAGGATCCTCTTGGCCAAGCAAAACCCAATTTAGGGAGTTTGTCTACTGTAGCAGCCTCCATGATCACTGTTCATTCATAGTTTTAGATCCAGGAATATTTCTCTTCCCTGCCCTTTTTCCTTTTTTTTTTAATAAGTAGCCTTAGGCAAGGTTCATTTCACATTATAAAGCTAAATCCAATGATAAAATGGAGTTCAAGACTGTTGTTTGAATATGCAACAAATGCACAACAACTCTCCCATCTTAAAAACTCCATTTGCTGATCCAACTTTCCCACTTTGTAACTCATTCGTAAGTCCACCTTGTGATTCCAACAAATCACATAAATCAACTAAGATATTCCAAGCACCGTCAAGACCTGACATCCGAGAGACCTTGGGATAGTGTTCTGCAATTTGATTGTGGAAGATTGTTTTTCAAGAGAGGTAATGCACCTACGCATTACCTGTGTTGAGAAGTGCATAAAAACACCATCAACATAGACCATATCTGGTTTGTCTAATAACTGAAATCCTTTCGGTTGTTCAATGTATACCTCTTTTTCCAACTCACCATTTAAAAAATTAGACTTCACATCCATTTGATAAAATTTGAATTCTTTATGTGTTACAAAAGCCAAAACATTTTGATAGCTTCCATTCTTGCCATCGAAGAAAATTTCCCCTCAAAATCTATTCCTTCTACTTGTGAGTAGCCCTTACACACAAGTCTTGCCTGGTTTCTTAGTCCATTCTCATTTAGTTTTTTCAGAATACCCACTTAGTTCCAAATACATTCTTGTTTGATGGTCTAGGGACAAGTTCTTAAGTCCGATTCTTCTCAATTTGTATTAGTTCTTTTTCTATAGCCTTGATCCAATACTCATTCTTTCATGCTTCAATCGCTTTTATAGGCTCAAATTTTAGCTTCCATTATTTCCATCGAAGAAAATGTCTCCTCAAAATCTATTCCTTCTACTTATGAGTAGCCCTTACACATAAGCCTTGTCTTGTTTCTTACTACTTCTCCATTCTCATTTAGTTTGTTTTGGAATACCCACTTAGTTCCACTTACATTCTTGTTTGTTGGTCTTGGGACAAGTTCCCAAGTTTTATTCTTCTCTATCTGCATTAGTTCTTCTTCCATAGCCTTGATCCAATACTCATCCTTGCATGCTTCAATCACTTTTGTAGGTTCAACTTTAGAAATTAAACATAGGTTTACCTGTTCTTCAGTCATAGCAGCTTTTATCCTTGTCAAAACACATTTGTTCTTGTCACCAATGATATGATATTCAAAATGATTCTTCTACACATACTTAGGAGTCTTAGGGATCCTTTTTGAATCTTCTTCCTCTTCAATATGAACTTCTTTCTCCTTAACTTCATCTTTGCCATTTCCTTTGCAAGAGGACTCATTTGTTTCATACATATCAATCACCACAAAGTTCTTTTGTAAGTCTTCATCCATTTGACACTTGCACTCTCAACAATCTTCTTCAGCCTCTTGTTGTAACATTGATAAGATTTGATTTTAGTAGAATATCCAAGGAAGATACCTTCATCAAATATTGTATCAAAATTTCCTAAGTTCTCTTCATCTCTTATGATATAGAATTTTCTTCCAAACACTCTAAAGTATTTGACAGTAGGGATCCTTCCATACCACAACCCAAGGATTCTTTGCATTGTTAGCTCTTGCTTGTACTTTGTTAAGTATGTAGACTGTAGTATGTATTGCTTCTCTCCAGTAGAATTCCAGTAGGTTTGCTTCTTTCATCATTGTTCTTATAGCTTGGACTAAATAGTCCTATTCTTTCTTTCAACCACTCCATTTTACCGAAGAGTCCTAGGGGAAAATGAATGCCTCTTTTTTCCATGATTCCCATAAAAAATGTTAAACTCATTGGAGGTGAATTCTCCACCTTTTTTAGACCTCAAATTTTTTATTTTCATATCCATTTCATTTTCAACCATAACTTTGAATGCTTTAAACTTATCTAGTGCTTCTAATTTGTTTTTGAGAAAAGTAACCCATGTCATTCTAGAGTAATCATAAATTAATAGAATAAAATACCTATCACCTTGAATAATTCTTACTCTGGTAGGACCACAAATATTTTTATGCACCAATTCCAATAATTCGGTAGTAGATTGATCTTTGACTTTGAAACTTCTTCTTGCTTGCTTATGAATCTAGCACTCCTTGCAGACCACATTGATGGGCTTTGTAATCTTTGGTAGATCTCTCTCAGCTTGAACTAAACTGATCCTCACTAGGCTATCAAAATTGATGTGACACATCCTTCTATACCATAGCCAAATCTGATTAATTTAAGTCATAAAGCAATGAACATCAACACCTTTAAGTTGATAAACATTTCCATCTATCCTTCTTCCAGCAACAACCATAATTTGGAGCCTTTTTTGATCTCACATCCATCATCCTTAAACTTAAGATTATATCCTTTGCTACACATTTGTCCAACACTCAAGAGCTTATGCCTTAAACCCTTAACATAAAGGACATCATCTATATTATGCTTGCCATAAAAAAATGATTGAACCTTTCTCACATGTCCTAGCAGATATATCATCACCAAACTTAATTAGACCTCCTTCATATTTCTCAAGTTTAATAAACTTAATTTTATCATAGGTCATATGATTTGAGCATCCACTATCAATGATCCAATAGCTCTTCTCCTCTCTAGCATGAAAATAAGTCACCATAGTTCCTTCAATATTATGACTTGATTTTAGAGAACTTTCCTTCATACATCTCTTAGAATTAGCAAAGTTAGATTCAAAATTTATATCCATGAAAAAGCTTTCACTATCCTCATCATCTGCATAACCAAATTCATCATCAGATATACTGGCATCTTCTCTAACATAATAACTTTTCTTAATTGTTTTACCTTTGTTCTCCTTATTTTGTCATTTAAGGCTCTATTTGGACATCTTGAAGCATAATGACCCATCTTTCCACAACTAAAACACTTAAAAGACAACTTACCTATGTACTTTCCATTACCCTTTTTCATTCTCCTCACAAAGTTTTCTTCTAGATCATCAAGATCATCTTAATCTGATTCCTCTATCTTTTCTGATTTGCTAGCACTAAAAGCAATCTCAACTTTTGCATTACTTAGACCAAATTCTCTCATTTCAAAAGTAGATAAAGCACCATACAACTAACCTCTAGTATATTTGCTTAATTCCTGAGCTTCCTCAATAGCAAAAACTTTATGACTATAAGCTTTAGGAAGAGTTCTCATTACCTTCTTTACCACTTCTTCTTCTTCAAGCTTTCCACCAAGACCTCTGATGGAGTTGACAATCTCATCCACTTTATACATGTAGCTTATAATATTTTCATCTTATGGTGTCTGTATGTTCTCAAATATGATCTTTAGATTTTGCATCTTAGCTTGCTTGACATTATCATCTCCTTTATAAATGTCTTCCAAATTTGTCCAGATCTCTTTAGCAATTTTCATATTCATAATTTTCACAAGTTTAGTATTAGAAATACCACTTAAAAGAGCATATATTGATTTTCCATGATTTTCATAGGCCTTGATCTCATCATCAGTACTCAAACCATTTGTAGGAATAGTGTATCCAGTCACAATAGGCTTCCAAACTCCATATCCAAGGGATATCGGAAAACCTTCCATCCTTGTCTTCCAAAATGCATAATCTAATCCATCAAACAAAGGAGCCTCCTTCTTAATGTACATCAATAGAACACTAGATTTACATGGAAAATCCAAGAAGGGAAAAATAATGGTGAGGATTAGCTCACAATATAAAGTAATTGCAACACTGAATACAATATGTTCATCGTCGAAGGGCTCACTGCCTAAAAGAAAGAAAGGCTCACTGCCAAATTATAGAAAATAAGAAAGAAGAGTGTTACAGTGATAAATCCATCTCAATGCAAAAAAAAAATCCACCACAACATCACTGACACATTCACAAGCTTTTTGAAGATTGTAGACACCTTCTGCTCATTGCTTCCAATAGTCTAACCCATTAATGCTTGCATTGCACTTCACAACTCTACATTTCACATCATACACATTACCTTCTCTATACACACATAGTCCATCAACACAACACTTATTTATACTATCTTCAACCTTGAAAAAATTCTCCAAGGTCGGCTATACACCTCAACTATGCAAATTCAAATTAGGTTGGCACCAAAACATTCCCGCAGTGGAAAGGAATTAAGGTCAACCTCATCATACCTTAACTTGGACCTAAATCCACATATACATGTCATACCATGCTTCCATAATCACCAAAGAAAATCCACAATTAGTGTAAACACCCAAGGTCGGTCAAACCTATGCAAACACTATCAAAGAATTAAGTACACACTTCCTTTAATCTTGAGACAATTCACAAAAAACAAACATCACTTGAACACAATCTGGATATTCCAGAAACACCTTGAAATATAACAAATTCCTTCGCAACAACTTTCACCTGAAGAATGTACACACCCAATATTCTCAGATAATATTCCACACATTGTAACTCAGGAAATCAACTTATAGAGCACAAAACCACAAACAACTTCAATCGAAGGTAGATATGAACCTTATCAACACATTTCTAGAACTGTAAGACCAAAAACAAAATTGTAGAGAAATTTGTAGCAAAACCATTTCTCTCAAACACCGCTGGAATACACAATTCACACACTAGTGAACACAATTTTTCTTTGCACAACAACCCAGACCAAGAAACTCTAGATATAACACTTATAAATGAGGAGATCTTCAACACACAAGTAGATCTTCAACACAAAATAAATGAGGAGAAAAACTAGAACACCACTCAACCACACTGCTTCTTTTATTCAAATTTTATCATAAGCACTTGGAAAACAAGCACCAAAAACATATTATAATTATCTTCAACACTTCCTCAACATCACCAAACTAGCTACAACACAACAACTCAACCATACAACATCCATAAACAAAATCTTGTCAAAGCAACACTAGAGATTGACACCAGTAACACTTACTAACGACAACATAATGAAACTAATCAAAAGATCATCACATCTTCTCAATCACCAACAGTATGAACTGGTTGACATCAATAACAACACCAACTACTCATACTTGCAACAATGCTAAGATGGAAAAAAATAACAAAGAGTACCACATTGTTCTCCACTCTTAGAGATAACCTTCATAATGAAGGTTCATTGAACTAGGCCAACGACCACAACACCAAGAATGTGTAATCCATGAGAAATAAAATCATTGATTAATTTGATGTTTCCACTTAATGGTCCATCATGCAATATATCAAATCATAGTACTAATTTTTATTTTTCATAAACAAGAGTACTTTGTGCTCATTTTTGTTGTTGTTTATTGATTGTTCATACTTGCATATGATGGATTTGATTTCATTATTTTTCCATGTTAGCTTAAATTGAAATATGCTTCGTTCTTCTTAGAATATTATTCATAAAATCTACAAATCATTTTATGTTTTAATTAAATTAAATTTATTCCAAAAAAATATGTGATAGTTAGATCCAAAGATTTTCTAACTATGTATTTTTTGAGTAGTAAATATTTTTAAATGTGTCAAATTTTAATATCAAACATTTCTAATTATGTTATGTGATCATCATTTTAATGATTGTATGAATAATATGGTATAATTTTAAAAGGTGATACCAAAATTCACATTTTTTTCCAAAACCTTTACAACTCAAAATTAGACACTATATTAATTTTTAATTTTCAAACTTATGTCGACTATGTATGCATCTTATAAATAAATTTACCATTTTTAAAGTGTTTTCACATCCAATTCCTATATTTTATGTCCATATGGCTATATTTATGCATTTTTTTTCATAAAATATAATCGATTAGGAATATATCACATCAAAATGAGAAATTTTGGAAAAATCATTGAAATATTATAACTGTACATACCTCAAGCTTATAATATTTTTCTTAATAAACTATGCCTTATAATTTGAATGGAAAACCGTTACAATTTTTTCTTGATAGGCAGGGTAGATGTCAAACTATCATAACTTGAGGTTGTGAAATTTAAGATATACTAAAATTTGACCTTTTTCAGTACTATTAATGATTGTATCATATTATAATGCGGATAAATATTTAAACTAGCTAACAATATTAAGCTAAGATCTCTACATGTTAAATTTTATCCATCAACACTAAATATATATCAAATCATATTAATTCTTGCTAAGCAATTAGTGCCATGGAATCCAAGATACCTAGGATGTACACCTATTCCTTTCGTACCTAATGGATGTATAGTTAATCATTTTTTATTAAGTTGATCCTCGATTATTTTTAAGAAGTGCTACTTAGGATTTACATTATTTTATTTCTGATGATTCTACTATGTATATAAAACATACCAATCATCAACTCATCTTAATAATAATCATTACAAATAAGATAACAAGGTATAAATAGTGATTCAAGTAACACATTTCCTTATAAATGAATGCTGACACCTTAGATACATTTTTATTATTCTAAGCTCTACAAAGTTGTGTTCAAGTTATATTATGCTAACACAAAGATGACCAAAAACATAATATATTCACTTAACTTAGATTAAGAAGAATAATTACATTACATATATTATTGTACAAGTCAACTTACTAATTACTAATCCCTTTATCTATATTAAATGTACCAAATAGTTATTTAACTTGGATACCATTATAAAAATTTCATCAAGTATATTTTTTGTTCATCCATATCATAGTAAAATCATGGTTTCATGATTAATAGTTTGATAATAGTTATGAAACAATAAGAACAATTGACACAATAATTCACTTCATCTACTAATTACAATATACCTAAATTGCATTTATTGTCAAATTTGCACCATAATAGATTATAATATTTCAATAGCATAAACATTAAGTATAGTGCCTTGGACCTACATCATGGTGGTAAATCAATCAACTATTTTCTTTACATATGAATAATTTAATGAAATTAATGACTAATGACTATGCCAACAATATGCTTGGGTTTTGATATTTCATAACACACAAGAAAAAGAACTAAGACAGAGAAAAATGGAAGAGAAAGAGAGAGAGAATCATTGGAGTGCTTTTCTACCAACCATATAGCCATAAAACTCCCTCATATTCCAAACCCAAAAGGTGGGACAATACATTTTGTGGACGGTGTCACAAAAGTGTACCACTAGGAAGAAATTAGAAACAAGTGTAGATGAAAAAAATGAATTTTATATATAAAAAATACATCACATAATATATCCCCTTGCCCAAGGTTTAAAATAACATATGTGTAGTCCTTAACTCACCATCTACAATAATAAATCAACTCATTCTAATTCCACGTAATTAATGGTATTGACCTTAACTCATCATGCACAACAATCAAGTAAATACAACAAAATATGACCTTCTCTTCTCTATCCATATATGCCATATGAATGTAACAATATTCATAATTTCTTTCCTATGCAATATGCTCATGGATACCAACTTTGATTATGCATACTCTATTAGATATGGTAGAAAGATTGCATGAGGCCCCATAAGCCTTGACATTATTTTTAGTTATTTAGGAGACTTGACAAGATATAAATTTTGATTGAACAATCACCTTATTTTCATGTGTATTCATTCAAAGAACTCAACCAGATACAAAGTTTTTTTTCTTGCTTTTTGTCATTTACTTCAGAAAACCAGAAACTCTTCACATTAAACATTCATTAAACCTCTCCAAACATGGCTGGAAACGCTTCTCTCATTGAACTTCTCACACCTCATAACTATCATACATAGAAGGCATTCATGACACGTCTTCTCATATCAAAGGGCTTGTGGTCCTGTTTAGATGTGGTTCAATCAGTTTTGACACGAGCATTTGAGGTTATGCAACATAGAAATAAGATGGATGAGGCTATGGGTTTAATTTCCTTACATGTTTCAGACAACTTGTTTCATCTTGATGGGTGTAACAGTCCTCTTGAAATGTGGACCAAGTTCAATGATTTATTTGGTACCATCAATCAGTTTCATGCACTTTAGATTGATGTAGAAGTTGTCAAAACCAACTTCAGAGTCCAAGAACACCTGCATGCAAAGAGATACATGTCACAGGGAAGAGAATGGAGAAAAAAACAAGAGAGGGTTTGAAGCTCTATTATATGAAAGATATATTAATAGAAACAAATAAAATGCATTATTCACAAAGATCAATCCTTATAAGGAGATCATGCAAACCTAAAAGCTAGACATTTAATAATTAAAAGAATTATTAAATGTCACAAATATTCAACTTAAGTGAAATCTTAAGAAAGAAATAAAGGTAACTTAATTAGCATAATTAAGTTAAAACCTTTACTCCAACACCCCCCCTTAAGATGAACAAGAGTGCAGATACAAACATGTGCAAGAAAGCTTGTTGTTTCATCTTGATGGGTGTAACAGTCCTCTTGAAATGTGGACCAAGTTCAATGATTTATTTGGTACCATCAATCAGTTATGTGCACTATAGATTGAGGCAGAGTTGACTTCACTTGTACCTAATTCTTTTCGCTCCATTGAGGACTTTCTAATGAAATTCAAACAACAAAGATCTCTTCTATAGGGTTGTGGTAAGGTTAAGACTGATACAAAGTGTATTTACCTAATTTTATCAAAGCTTCATGGGAACTTTCAGATATTCTTATCTACCTTCCATTCCACTATGGATGCTTTGGGCACTCGATTTACCATGCGAACTTTTGAGGTGTTCTGCAATCGGTTGACTCGAGAGAAAGCCAAGCTCACACCATTGGATTCTCTCACAGGATCAAAGAAACAAGCATTGGTTGCTCAGACATCAAAAGGAAAGAAGAAACAAAAACTAAAGACCAAGACAAATTCAGTTGGCAGTAAGACTTCCTCCAAGCCACCTCCAAATTCAGATTCAAAACCAAGGCACAATCCAAAACAAGGAAAATCTTCGAAGTCTGGTGAGTCTTCCTCCAAGACTAAGAAGTATTCAGGTGATCCTTGTAGTTTTTGTGGGAAGGAAGGACATCCAATTTACAGGTGTTGGAAATGATTAGAGGCTTTAGAGGAAGCCATGCAACAACATCACCTCACCTCACCTCCTCCTCCTTCCTCTTCTACAGGGAAAGGACATGCTCTTTTTGCACGAGATGTACCTTCAGGATCTACCTAGATTGTTGAATTTGGTGCTTCACACCATATGAATCACTCACAGGAGATAGTCACCGCCCTTGCCCATAGTGATACTTCATAGATTGTAGTTGGTGACTCAGCACAACTTTCAATTATAGGTGTAGACATCCAAATTTGATCACTTCTATATGATCAAAATCATCTACTCTATTCATCTATTTCATTAATAGTGATTAAATAATTAATTTAATCATTATTTCATTTTCTTCCTAAGGTTCCTAAAGTATGTAATTGAATAATTAAATACTTTACCTTACACCTTTTCTTCTCTAAATTAAATAAATAGGACAATTTATTAATTTAGTCACTTAACCTTTTTGATTAAAAAACAATTTTTAATTCCTCATTTTCTCTCTCCTTGTCACATTCTCCATAATCCTCTTTTAATCCAGATTAAATTAATTAATCTGTGATTAGGATGTGCACCACTTAATCAAGATTAATGTCACATCCTCCATAATCTCCCACTGGCTTCTAATCTATCATTAATTATCCTAATCCTGTGTTTGCACAACCTTAATCAAGGTCATTAGCCTAATTGGTACCTTAGTCAACTCTCCCCATCCTCCAAGGAATTTTTAATTCCTTTATATTCACCCAAGGCTCCTCTCTTCCCCATGTGAATTTTTAATTCACATTTTATTCTTCCAAGGTTTACCCTATCCCTATGCAAATGTGACTTGCCATTTTACATGTGCCCAAGGCTTCTAGAACCTTGGACTTGTCACATCTCTCACATGTGGCAAATCCCCACCTTTTTGGAAACCCTCTCTTATCCACTAGATTCTTCCAATCATTATGAATTTTTAATTCACTTTTATTCCTCCAAGGAATCTTCTCATCCCCCAAGGTACCTACAAGGTACTTGTCCTTCTCTTCCACCTCATTTCCACATGATTTCACCCTAAGACATCTCACATTCCACATGTCAAGATGTGAGGGCTTGTGAGTCCTCAACTCACCATAGCCCTTCATCTTGATCTTGTTGGATCAATCTCAACCGTTGAATTCTCTAGAGAATTTCAATTATCCTATAAATACCCCATCATTTCTCCTATTTTGGGGATCAAGTCTTTTGCTACCAAACTCTTGCCAAATTGTCATTTGTAGCATTTTAGCTTTTCCATAGTATTTCTCATCAAATCCATCTTGCATCTTGCATCCACTTCACTCCATTGCCATCCAAGGAGCACACAAGACATCCAAAGATCAAGGGCCAACCAAGGAAGAAGCAACATGAAGGTATAACAATCAACAATCAATTTGTTTATCTTGCTTTCATGCTATCTATTTCTTAGGATAATCATTGAGGTGCCCTTTTCTTATGTTAGTTCTTCTTATTGCATCATTTTAGCATCTCACATTAGGACTTGACATTTTAAAAGGATCACAACAGATTTTGGTACTGTTTCTTTGGATGGTGGTTGTCTATAGGATGTTCTTTTGGTTCCTGCCATTTCTACAAACCTCCTTTCCATTTATCAGATTTTCCATTCTAGCACTGGTAAGACAATAGAGTTCTCACCGCATGACATGGTTATTCAAGATCTTCATGATCCTGATTTGGTTGTTGCTACTGGGAGTACATATCTCGAGACTCGCTTATACAGGTTTGATGTCTTTGAGAGTTTAGACAGTTCATGCTTTCTCTTATAGCACATGTAGACACAATGAGC
This sequence comes from Sequoiadendron giganteum, assembly GCA_007115665.2. Classification (NCBI taxonomy): domain Eukaryota; kingdom Viridiplantae; phylum Streptophyta; class Pinopsida; order Cupressales; family Cupressaceae; genus Sequoiadendron; species Sequoiadendron giganteum. The sequence goes on along the minus strand of CM021103.1, from coordinate 92,113,289 downwards.
AAGCTTTGGCATGAGCATTTTGACCATGTCAATTACATATATCTTCAGTAGATGAGTACACAGGCACTTATGATTGGGCTTCCACAGATATCTTGTACTGATGGTGTTTGTCGAGGATGTGCTCTTGGTAAGCATCACCGAGATCCTTTTCCTACGGGTAGAGCCTCATGTGCTAAGGCACCTTTGGAGTTGGTTCACAGTGATCTTATGTCTTTTTCCACTCCTTTTTTTGGTGCTAGATATGTGCTCACTTTTATAGACGACTTCTCCAGGTGTACACGGGTGTACTTTTTGAAGTACAAGTATGATGTCTTTGATTCATTTCAAATCTTTAAGACATTTGTGGAGAAGCAGTCTGGACTTTCTATTAGGAGGATACACATCGATAATGGGGGGAGTATTTTAATCAATCTTTCAGAGATTTTTGCATTGAGCATGGTTTACAACATCAGTTTACAATTCCATACACCCCTCAGAAGAACGGTGTTGCTGAGAGAAAAAATAGAACTTTACGGGAGATGGCCAATTGTATGATACAATCTTGAGCTATGGATGCTTCTTTTTGGGTTGAGGTAGTCGATTGTGCCAATTACATTTAGAATTGGATGCCTCATAAGGCATTGTAACACATGACTCCTAAGGAGGCTTGGACTCATGTCAAGCCTGATGTTTCTGCATTCCGAGTTTTTGGTAGTGAGGCTTGGGCATTTATTCCGGATGCTCAGAGGAAAGCCATGGAGAGGAAGAGCCGACCACTCAGATTTGTTGGCTACTATGAGGATGTTAAGGTATACAGGTTGTTTGATCCTGATTTTAGAGAGGTCTTGTTTAGGTGAGATGTCCAATTTGATGAGCGCTACCCTCAAATAGATCCTCCATCACCAGCTTCTCCCTCACTGCCTACTACATCCTCTCAACCTCTTGAGGATTATATATCTTCTGAGGATGCTACAAATGATGACCTACCATATCCACCACCACCAAATACTCAACATTTTCCCAAGTGGGCTCATGTTACTGTTGAGGCAGCTGGACCTTTGGCAGGTGATCCTTTAGATACTCGTTGTACTCATGCTCAAATAGAAAGTACTAGTCTTTTGAGTCATGCCATTTCAGATGATCCTCAGAAGTTTTCAGAGGTGACAAGTTACCTTGAGTAGGATAGGGCCATGGATGAGGAGTATTCTTCTTTGATGAAGAATCACACTTGGGAACTTTGTCCTCTTCTGAAAGGGAGAAAGTTGGTTCGGTGCAAGTGGGTGTACCGTACTAAGTATGTTGCAAATGGTTCGATTGATAAGTACAAAGAAAGTCTTGTTGCAAAGGGGTTTTCTCAGGTGGAGGGTATTGATTACTCTGAAACCTTTGCTCTTGTCGCCAAGATGAACTCTATTCACCTTGTACTCTCCTTTGCAACTTCTCAGGGATGGACATTGTTTCAAATGGATGTGAAGAGCGCTTTCTTGCACGGGGACCTACATGAGGAGATATATATGAAGCAACCTCAAGGTTTTGTGCAAGAATCTTCTTTGGTTTATAGAATTCGACGATCATTGTATGGTCTCAAACAAGCCCCTCGGGCTTGGTATGAGAAGATGGACTCCTTTCTGTTTGCTTCTCACTTCACACGTTGTCATTCTGATCCCATAGTGTACATTCAATGTCATGAGGGTGATATTTTGATACTTGTGCTATATGTTGATGATCTCATTATTACAGGTAGCTCATCCTCCATGATTCAGAGTGTTCAACGAGCTTTGATGGAGCAGTTTGAGATGACAGATCTTGGTCTTCTGCATTTTTTGTGGGCCTGTAGGTTATTCAGTCTTCGGATGGGATTTCCATACTTTAGATAAATTATGCTCTTGATTTTCTCTATTGATTTGGCATGCTTGATTGCAAGCCTTCCCCCACACCATTTCAATCAGGTGTTGTTTTGTCTACCACTTGCACTAATCCTTCAGTAGACCCCACTTTATATAGGCAGTTGGTTGACAGTTTGTTGTACCTAACACACTCACGTCTTGATCTTTCCTTTGCGGTTGGAATTATCTCTTGTTTCTCCCATGATCCTCATGAGAGTCATTGGCAAGCTGCTAAACGTATCTTGAGGTACATTTGGGGCACCACTTTTTATGGAATTCACTATACATCAGGAGCTCCTCACATTGTTGGCTTCACAGACTCAGATTGGGCTGGCGATGTCAATGATCGAAAATCTACTTCTGGCTTTGTTTTTGTTTTGGTTCTAGTCTTATCACATGGTCTTGCAAGAAGCAGTCTGCTATTGCATTATCATCTACAAAGGCTAAGTACCAAACAACTGTGCTAGCTAGTCAAGAGATTTTATGGCTTCGACAGTTGATGACTGAGTTTGGTTTTCCTCTTGATAGTCCCACTACTCTTTGGTGTGACAATCAAAGTGTTATTCACATTCCCACAACCCAATGGAGCATCAACAGACTAAGCACATTGAGATCCACATGCACTTCATCAGATAGTTGATTCAGGATGGTTCTCTCATCTTGGAGTACATTCCTATAGAGGAGTAGGTTGCATACATCTTCACTAAACCTTTGGCATCACCGCGCTATCTTCAGTTGCACTCCATGCTCGGGGTGAAGGAAGTTGTCCTTGGGGGGTCTCAGTGAGGCCTTCCTTCATGTTTTTTTTTCAGCATGCTTTTTCCATCTATTTTGGAGAAGAGTTTTTCCCACGTGGTTTTCTCTTTTACTCCACTTTACAAATATTTGGTTGTGATTGGGTACCTCATTTGGCCTAGTTGTCAGGACCCAAATTTACTTTCATGCATTGTAGTTACCTTTTCTTTCTTGCACATGTTTGTAGCTACACTCTTGTTCATCTTAAGGGGGTGTTAGAGTAAAGGTTTTAACTTAATTAAGTTACCTTTATTCCTTTCTTACGATTTTACTTAAGTTGCATATTTGTGATCCACTCTACCTGTAGTGCACGAAACTGATTGATGGTACCAAATAAATCATTGAACTTGGTCCACATTTCAAGAGGATTGTTACACCCATCAAGATGAAACAACAAGTTGTCTGAAACATGTAAGGAAATCAAACCCATAGCCTCATCCATCTTATTTTTATGTTGCATAACCTCAAATTCCCATGTCAAAACTGGTTGAACCGCATCTAAATAGGACCACAACCCCTTTGATCTGAGAAGACATGTCATGAATGCCTTCCATGTATAATAGTTATGAGGTGTGAGAAGTTCAACGGAAGAAGAGTTTTTGGCCATGTTTGGAGAGGTTTAATGAATTTTTAATGTGAAAATTTTCTATTTTTTTGAAGTAAATGACATAAAGCAAGAAAAAAAACTCCCCCCACAATGCAAGAAACCAAACCCCAGTAGTGATTTTTCAGCGAAAAAGGCAAGAAAAAGAAAAAAAGGCTTCAGACTGAATCTTGTGTACCTGGTTATTTTTCTAGAAAAAATAATAGAATATCTGAATAGAGCGCGAGAAGAGCTTTCCGACGCCTATTCGTTTGCGAAAAACAGAGCAAAAATGACAAAATTATGCCCCCGTAGTGCAAAAAAAATCATCTGACTTTGATTGCGAAAAAAGGCAACCAAACTATAAAATTTTGGATAAAATCCTACACCATCATGATGGGCTTGGATCTAGCTTTCCAATTCCTATTTTCGTTCGAAAATATGAGCTAAAACGCCTGAGATATGCTCATTTTATTGAAAGTACCTCCAAAATGCTCAAATAGGCCTCCTTCAAGCCCTGGGGGCTAAAACATTTTTGACCCCTGGTCCTATCAGTGACCAGGGGGATAGCACCTAGGGCTTGGTAGTGGAGCCCCTAGTCATCTATACAACCATTGGCTGGGGCTTAAGCAACCGACAGGGCTGGGACTAGCTCCTGGTCCCCACGTGATCACGACCTGGGGGCGGCGGGGCTTATGCCTGGGAGTGGCAACGAAGGTGGTTACCACTGGCGGCACTACGGTGGCTGGTGGCCGCCACGTGGTGGGAGGGTGGCGGTCTCCATTTTAACTAGCGGTGTAAAAAAATTCACAAGAACTTTGTTTTATTTTTAATTTTTTAAATTTTTTTTGCCTCGTTCTACGTTCCCCGGGGCCAATTTTTTTTTGCCTTGTGGTTCAATTGTGGCCAAAATGGATGAACTTTATATGAAATAGGGGTTTTTAGGCATTTCAAACTCAACAACTAGGTCCGTTTGGGCCTAAAATGAACCCAAAGAACGAAGTATGCTGGATCCACAAAAAATCAAACTGAAAACCTGTGAAAGTCAAATCAAACCCTCGTAGCTCCAAATTCTTCAAAACAAGAACAAGCCGCAGCAGGTCCACGCTTTGATACCATGTAGAAGTTGTAAAAACTAACTTTAGAGTCCAAGAACACCTACATGCAAAGAGATACCTGTCACAAGGAAGAGAATGGAGAAAAAAGTAAGAGAGGGTTTGAAGCTCTGTAATATGAAAGATATATTAACATAAAAAAATAGAATGCATTATTTACAAAGATCGATCCTTAAAAGGAGATCATGCAAACCTAAAAGCTAGACATTTAATAATTAAAATAATTATTAAATGTCACAAATATGCAATTGAAGTGAAATCTTAAGAAAGGAATAAAGGTAACTTAATTAACATAATTAAGTTAAAACCTTTACTCTAACACAATCACCTTATTTTCATGTGTATTCATTCAAAGAACTCAACCAAATTAGATGAGGCCCATATAAGTCCCTCCATTTTATTCAAATTCTTGAATGACTAAACACAACAAAATAACATGAATTCAAACACAACTAAAAACATAATTTCATATATTTAAATCTATCACAACATAGACTATGTACATATACCAACATAGGTCATATGAATTCTAGAATAAATATGGATTTTAAAATTTATTTTTACCCCAAAAAAGGTGAATCAAAACTATAGGTCGGAATTATCAACATATAAATACACAATGTCTAGCTTTTCAATATTTCATGCTTTAAGATGCTCAAATTTGGTACTAAAAAAGAGACCAATAACCCCACTAAAAATGTGGCTTGATATATTAAATATCAAATCAAGGTTCATGATGTCAACCAATACTAAATCTCAACATAGAATATTAGCTTTTCGCTTACCACAATCTCATGATAATATTTAACAAGAATTCAATAGCTAAAGCATGAAGTTCAACATCACCAAGAAAGATTGGCATTACATTTCCAAATGAATGCCTTATTACTTATCACTATCATATCAACCTTTATCATGATGCTCCAAGGTTGAAAACTCAACCTAGTCCTATTCCTATTAGGGTTTGTTGAGTTTTATTAATGCAATGATTATTATACTAGGACAAGTGTTCAGTCCTTTTATGGATTCATTTTTTTTTTGAAATAAAGTGAATTAATTTGAAGGATAGAAATATAATTAAAGAGTGTTGTATACATCTAGAGTTCATTGTTCATTGAATACAAAAACAAATGTAAGTAATAGTGATATTACAACTCAATATTTAGTTACCTTGTTAGAATTAGGCTAACAAGACACACTTCCTTCTTTATCAAAATGAACTAGACCCCATCTTTAGTTTCTAACAATGATCATTAGCCCATATCCCACTATAATGAGCTAGCTCACATCTCACTTGCAATACATAGATGGCATGGCTTAAACCAAAGTCAACCTCAACATCCCAGGGTTTTGTTGTATCAATAAAATTCAAGCCCATTAATCTCATATGCAAGAACCTTGAATAAAATAATGCTACAAATGCCTATAAGCTAAGTACATATAGCAATGACTAAAATTTCCTATCCATATTGTATTGTTGTTCCCACCTAAGAGTGTTAACAAGGATATTTGGGTGAGATGAAAACCAATACCAACATCATATCATAATTTTAAATGATACTATCACACACTAGGATAATATGAATACATTAGATACGACTCTAGCAACCCCACAATGCCTCCAACCCATGGTTTTTCCCTTCCACTAGAGAAATAACAAAAACAAAGAAAACAAACAATGAAAAGAATCCTTTCTTCTTCCTTTTTGTTGCCCAATCATCTTAAATATCCACAACATTCTATCTTTTTCTATAAATTTCCAATCACACTAACAATCTTTGGAAATTATCTATATAAGGCCTCTTATAGTGAGTGAGTTGTACTATTAAGGCTTTTCCCTCGATCAAATCTATTAAAAATGCCATGTACTTAGGGTTTTCAATAATAAAATTTATATTTACTTCTCTTCATTAGACATAAAAGGTGTTAAGAGAAAATATTGCTTACAAATATATATTGGAGAGTTTGGTAGGCCAAAATCTAGTGAATTTTCCTACCATTCTATCATGCCTTTCTAAAAACTTAAATATTGATAATTATCTTTCCAGAGTTTAGCATAGGATGAAATTTCATTATTAAGTATTGGAAATCTTAAGTCAAGACACCATGGTCAAAATAATTAATACACCCATGCACACATGCATACAAACTTAATATAAATAGAACTACCAAATCAACACAATACAAGTCATAGCAACAAAAAAAACCAATTAATATAGACAAAAAACAACCCAAGTGACACAAAATGACATTGAAAAACAATTAAAATGACATAAATGATGTCAACACAATTGACCAAAATGATAACTTAACTAACAAGCAATACGAAAAATCTAAACACATATATGCTAGCAAACAAGTAATGACTAGTGATAGTCAACTCACATAAAATATCTCAACCAAGTATGACACAAACAAACCTATTGCACTTGTCTTTATTTTTGTCCATGTCACCATACTGATGTGAGGACATCCTCCCCCATGAATCTCTACATCATTAGGGATGTGAACTCACAAATCAAAGCCGAAACAAACTAGTCTAAATATATTACACTATTAAAAAAAAATCATAAATACGTATTAACTTATGAACATCAATAAAGCCAATCAAATTCAACTAGAACAAAATTCAATTAAAAATGACATAATAACAATTCATAGTAAGTGATGAAATATAACCATATCTCCTAGTCCATCATTTTTTAACGATCACCCATAGTTTTTCATAAAATTAATATGAACAAAAGAATTATTTAATGAAATCAATTGAAAGTATTACATAAACAAAATATTTCATTGTCATTTTTTTGTAAGGGTAACTAGGGACATGATTGACTATCCAACCCCTTACTTGAATGCGACACCCTTTAATGAATGTTTAAACATTTCAACTTGTCCATGATTTAATAATCATATAGACACTAAAACCCCACTAACAAAGAGTCCATCAAATAATAGGTCACACAATAGGCATTCAACAAACATTGCATCAAATGCCATACCATCGTAGAAAAAGATTTGAACCTTAATTACAAATAGCAATAAAAGCAAAACAAACCGTACCCTTACTACACAACACCATAACAACTATTGACACATGGTCCACTATTAAATCCTTATAAATCATAACGAAACATCCTTTGAATTAAATAGATTTTGGTCTTGAACCTTTTACTATGTGGCCACATTTTTCTAAATATTTGTACCAATTAAAAGAGCATAGAAAGAAGTAGAGGCAATTAAATCACTTTTACCTTTAAGAACATGCTAAACCTTTACCCAATCCACATGTTTTTTCTTAATGGAAAATGTGTCTTCCTCTTTTGGACTCGTTGAAATAAGATAAAGTAATAACAATAAAGTATGATTTGACATTTTTTTTCCCTTGGAAAGATGACTAAAGTTGAGCCTTGTTGGGAGAAAGTTGGCAAGCAAAAGGAATGCATGTTCATGAGAAACCCCTTATGATCAAATGCCAGAAACTTCATGTGGTCCTAATGGACATTTCTCACTAGTCTAGGTCATTGGTTAGGGTCCATAAGGATATCTTCTGCAACAACCATAAGGGGTAGGACCCACATGTACCAAATTGTGAGATAATACATTATTTTTGCACCCCATGAAGAATTTGTTTTAACCTACAACTTGCCTTGTCAAATTGTTCGTTGTGAGGAAAACAACCACTTTTATTACAAAGTTTAGTAAGTTTAGACAGTTGCTTCCCAATTTGGTTCTCTTTAGTTGTCTTTTCCTCAAATCTCAGGGCATTTTGATACGGTTGGTGACAAAACATATTATTAGATTTTTGTCCTAGGAAGACAACTTAATTATCTTAATTGTATGTTATGAGACTTTAAGCATATTTAAAACCTTAATCATTGGCAAAAGAATGGGTTCTCCCGACCCCACGCATGTGCAGGCATTTACTCCCAACACTAAAATAAAGAAGAAAATTATAAAAAATCAAATGCCAACAAAACACATAAATGCTTAAAAGATCTTAGGATTTGGATACAGTTTCTTCACGTCCACATTATTGAATAAAAAATAGGTTTATTATAGTCCAATCATGTATGCAGATAAAATCTTAAAGCCAAAGTCTTTCATGTGCCAGCGTTTTTTTTGAATTATTAATGACTTGGTAGAGCTTAGGAATAAGCCTAAGCATTGTTTTTATATCGAGGAAAGTTCTAGAGATTAGAAAGTTATATGAAGATCAGAGTTATAGCTGAGAAAGGTTAGAGTATAGAATTAAAACAAATATTTGTGTTAAAAAAAATAAGAAAGTCTTAGTGTGAAACTTTTGAATGACAATTTTTATCTCATATTTTTATGGGGTTGTTTAAATGTGTTTTATGTTTATATTTATGCAGTTGAGTGTATTCATGCAAAAAAATATTATGAGAAAAAGGATAATTTAGAATCTTTCTCTATTTTAAATACAAATTTAAAATGATTGTTTAAAAATAAGAATAAAAATTAAATATTCATGGGGCCACCAGCTTCACAAATGATTGCTAAATAAGTTGAACAATAGATGCTAGCCAAAATAAGCTAGGCAGCCTCATGGGGACCTGCCCTTAGTGAAGTACACAAATTTTATGGATGATAATACATTATTTGCAAGGAGAAATTAATTAAAATAATTTGCATATGGGATGCTATAATAGCTCCCAATAGGTACTAATAAATGATTTAAGTGTAGGAGAAGTGATTTATTATTAACATAAAGAATAATCAATTTTAGAATACTCCTTAGATCAAAAGACTTACTGTAATGGTCTAAATATTATTTATTTTACTATAAACACAATATGTACTAATTTTGAATCCATAATAAAAATAAAAGAATTATACTTATCCAAAATACAAGTTACCTCTAAAAAGTTTTTATATTTAACCAAGAACTTTTGAAGAGCTTAAGTAACTATTCTATACAACTATACTAATAATTTATAATGTGTAGTTTTCATTTGGAATAGTAGTGGATCTAGGGCCATGACAAGAATACAAATTCAAAAATCCAATACTTTTTAATCCAAAGGTTTTTAGTGAGCAATGAAAAACTACACTACATAAAAAAAAAGGATGTACACAATTTTATAGCTCATGATGTTGTGGAGGTGCTCCTTGCATGCAAAATGCTCCTTCCAATAAATTATTGTGACATTTCCACTTTTAAGTTACCATTTTTGGTTTTGATTCTAGTTTGGATTTGTAGGAATAATTTGGGTTTAGATTCATTTTGGATTCATCCATACAAAAACACATTAAAAATCATATACATATAAATATTTACAACTTAAAACAAGATATTAAATTTATTTTTTAATATTAAAATAATATAATTATTATTCATCATCATTATACATTATCACATCATTATCAAATTAATAAAATAAATGAATAATAAATAATAAAACTAAAAAATATTAATATTCATATTTAAAATTTAGAATGTAAATAAAATTTAACTTAAAACTATCTTAAATTTTTAAGGGTTTCATTAGTAAATTTTTTGTTGCCATAGGGACCTACGCAAAAGGCTTAGAAAATAAAAAAGTGGGCGTAGTTTTAAAAATTCTTTATGAGGCATGTTCAAATAGCCCAAGTTATACCTAGAGAAAATTCAATTTGGACGAAAAATAAAACAAGAGTGTGGTACAAGTGCCTCATTCACTATCTTACACATCAATTATAGTGGTCACAACACCATGAAGGCTAATTATCTGTTTATTTTATAATTATCAATATCCTTCTTCCCTATTTATTTTTCAACCAGAAAAACTCACATTCCTTCACTCATTTACACAATTTGAACATAATAAAAGGTCAAAAAATTGATCCAACTCTTGGGAATTCATGTTTACAATAGTTATAGTACACACACACCCTTCCATGATGTTAGGATGGAGATAGGTATGAGAAATGAATCAATTTAATGCTAAAAACTCTTCAATTTCCCTTAAATATATGTCTTATAATGTAAACTTCCCACTTTAAATAGTAGGAATTCATTAAGGTATTGTCTTATTTTCTACTTCATTTGTATGTTCACCACCTACAAAAGAAAAAATTCATATTATTCACTTTACACTTAATTTTTATTGCTAAAAATTGCACAAAAAGCCTCAAAGATGGTTTAGACCATCTTGAGCACCCTCCAATACACTTCACCAACTATCATGCAACAATAATCATCAATTTTACCTTGAAAGGGTCTCCTCACCACTTGAAAATTTAGTTAACTCATAAAGTGATCATTTAGGACCATTATAGTCCAACTTGAATTAAACCTATTTTCAAATCACACCTCCCTCACCAAGAGGCTTTTGGTCCCTCAAAGCCTAGGTGTTGATCAAATGTGGGGATCTCCTTCCCACGATCTTTTGAAACCTTAATAAAACATAAAAATATGATAACACATCGACACATGTGAAAACAAGTCATGAAAATCGACTAACCACATAGATACACTTCGATAAATCCTTAAAAGGAAAGAAAAAAATATAAGATTGAGCTCTAGCTCCTCATGTCACTAGTATGTAGTCAATTACAAATGTTTCCAATGTCCAATGGATGAATTGGAACCCTTTAGATATAATTATAGTGAGATCTCGAGACATGCAAATGGCCATTGTACCATGAAAATCTTATCTTCTTTTTTGCAACTATTAAAATTTGAACATAATGGAGTTATAATTTAGACAAATCCCTTGCAAAAATTATTTCAGTGCTCTTAAGATTTTCCCACATTCATCCTTGGTGCCATAATGACGTCCAAAAATTTGAAAGTTGAATCAAGGGATCAAAACCCTTCAAATTGCACATTTTGTCCAATATGTATGAAAATGTTTATTGATGAGCTTTAGTAGTCACCAAATTGTTGGGTGGTTATATAATTTCTAGGGTGATTATTCAATGACTAGGGCGAATACAAAACCGCCTCTTGTAGGAAACTAATGGTTTTTTCACCGTTTAATTTGTGCTCAAGTTTGACATTTGATCTCTTTTATTTTTTGATATCCTTTTGATGATCTTTGAATCATCCCAAGACTACCTCTAGTCGAAGAATAAACACACTAACTTCAAAACCATCTAAGAGAGGAATAAAATGTAAGCATAATCCTAAGACAACTTCTCAACGAGAAACAACACCAACTAATTTGATGGTCATACTACTCGAATCCATTTTAAAGACCAATTAGTTGTAAGACAATTCCAAAAACTATGTTAAACATGTTCAAGCCCAAAACACATTAATGGTATAAGAGATCTATTGAAGTTAAGGAAAACAAAGTCTATCATCAATTAGAAGATTTAAGTGTAAAAGTTTCCAAAACAAAAAAGAGCATTAGCATCAACTTTAGAGTAGTAATGATAAGTAATAAGTTTAATAGAAAAAATATAGAGTACCTAAGTCATTTTCAAAAGTGGTTGTAGCATATAATATTAGTTTTAGTAGAAATAATGACGACTACAAAATTTTTTTTAGGTAATTTACCACTCAATTTCTACATAGATTGGAGTGCTATGTTCATTTGATCAACAATCTAGTTTCCAATGTGATAATATTTTGGATGTGTCATAATCTAACTTTTATTTTGCAAGTGGAACAATATTACTTAGGTAGACATTATCTCCATCTTCCAAAAAAGACCCTCTTAGTCTTTTTCGAAAGATAGCAAACTACTCGATATATTTTCTCAAATCTATATTGACACGTAAGATTTATGCAAAACATATGCAAGATTCACTATCTAAAATGATAATTTTCATTTAAATTTATGTATACTATCATTCTATATAATATTTTTGTATACATAAGAATATATAATTACAAGCAAATTTATAATCTAATTTAATGTACATTCCTTTTATTCTGGATGAATGCTTTTACTTCTCATAATTTTAATAACTTATTTTCTTAATTATAATTCCAACATTATTAAATTAAAAAAAACTTAAAACCAAAATTGTACTCAATGAAGAACAAATATGCTCCTAGTCTTTATAGTTTGGCGTTAAAAGGCTTAGCATTTATATGTTCCATTAATGATTGAAGTGGGTGAGTAATAGTATTCTCAAATTTAGATGGGAAGGACATCATTAGAGGGCGATTTCATGCCAATATGAAATCATTGCCCATGTGCTTTGATTCTTAACAGCTTTATGATATTACGTGCCAAACGTGTAGATAACAGAAGTGTTCACTAAAGTTAACTCAAATTTCTAAACGTACAAAGTACTCATGATTATGTGGGTATCTTAAATAAAATATTCTACAAATAAAGGCCTATAAATGCATCAATATACATACTCATATTCCTTTGTACCTGACTAGATAGTGGGAGACACCTTTGTGCACTAATGAAATGAGAGACCTTGGTATGTTCTTTCTAGAGGTAATTTGCATTTTGGATGAAGTCTAATTATTACAGATTTGAATTTGATGTATAGTGTGTTTATAGTAGAATAAATGATATTTAGATTAGTGTTTTTGGTTTGAGGAGTATTTGAGGTTGGTTTTTGTTTATGTTAATGATAATTTTTAATTTAGATCATTTATTAGTACGTATTATGGTAGATATTGTAGTGTTTAATATGTAAATTATTTTAATTAGTTTGTCAAGTATCAAACAATCGTTTTTTTTAAATTTTCTTGTCAATATAAGTAATATTGAAAAAAATGTGATTGGGTGTTGAGTTTACCTTCTTATTGTAGCCTTCACGTGAATCAATATATAGATTAAATACCACAATTAATATGTTCCGTACCAAAAATCAAATCAAATCTATATGCCCCATACCCTAAATCAAATCAAATTAAATATGTGTCATAAAAGTCAAATACTATTTATTATAGCCTCTTATGAGGTTTGGCATTCTAAAGTGTAGAAAATATATAAATGGTAGAAAATCTTATTGATTATATTAAAAAAATGAATGAAAAGATTTAAGCTATTTTTCAATTTTAGGAGCAATTATAGGCCAAAAGCATTTGATTTCTCCTTCTAAGTTGTTTTAGCATTCCAAGTTGTTGAAAAGACTTAAACATTAGAAAATATTATCGATTACAATTAAAAAATAGATGGAAAGAGACTTGTGTATTTTTAATTTTTTGTGCATCTATATGTTAAAAGTGTTCAATTTCTCCTTTTGAGTTATGTTGAACTCAAGGTTTTGGGATTTATTTAAAAGAACGAACACATAAATGTTGGAGATGGCATGAGATGTAATAAGAGACCTTGATAGAAACTAGTTGGTTGTTGCTTTTGAACTAGGTTAACTTTGAATTTTCTCTTTTCCTTTTGTTGACATGTTCATTTCATCTTCATAAATTAGATGGTTTGATAAAAGAATATTAAAGATACCTTGAGTTCAAATCTATATTCTCTACATCATACCATTACCATGAGCCTTTTTTCTTTCATGACATTAAGCCAATTTCATCTATTTTTCTTTTTTGTCCACCTCAATCTATAACAAACCTTTAGCTTTAGCTTGTGAAGTATTTCAAACATGAAGATGCTTGTATCAACATTCTTCCTTTCTTTAATTTGTATTGAATGGTACTCTTCTAACACTACTAGACAACCCGCGTATGGCATACTAAATGCTTTTGATGACCTAAGATTTTTTGCACCTGCTCATGCTTCTACTTCTACTACATCCTCATTGGAATGAGTTGTGTATTGAGATTTTGAGTAGTGGGTTTTAGTGGGACGAGTGGAGTACAATTTCTTGAAAGTTTTTAAAGCCTTTTCAATAAATTAATTTTGTGTATATCCTACAATCATGGCATTCCATGAGACCTCATTTCTTCGAGGCCTTTTATTAAATAAATCATGTGCCTTGTCTATGCTTTCACATTTTGAATACATGTCTTTAAGGACCATAGTTGTAAATTTAACATCTGAAAAAACCCCCTCCCTTTATTCTTTGACGTATGTCCATACACTATTCCAAAACTCATTTTTGGCATAGGTAGAGGATATTTGTACAGTTTTTGGAATTTGGATTTACACCTATCAATTGTATTTGTTTGAATGTTTTTAAATCCTTTCAATTGTTAGTTTGAAAATTGTTATTATATAACTAGTTATTGTCCTACCTAGTTAGTTTTATTCGCACTACACTTAAGCTCACTTAGACAAACTTCTTTATTTTTGTCTCACCTCACAAGGAATTTACACATCTCCTCACACTAGTCTTGAGTGTTCCCACATGTGTCTCATATTTGGAGGGGCAGTCAAACTTTTAGTCCTACTTTCTTATCTCCTCATCCTTACCTTTATATGCAAGGTTTCTTTGTATATTTTACATTTATATGATAATATTATTTGTGTGGAAGTTCTTGGATCTTGCAAGTTGATCTTGGTTACTTCAACATGGTATTAGGGCAAGCTTGCAAATCCCTTTTCAAATAGTCTTGAATTATGTAAGGGTTTTGGGTCCTTACTTTCATATAGTGTGTTAGAGAGAAAAATTGACCTCACAGTTGTGCTAAAAAGGCCCAAAAACCTATATTTTCATACAAAGCACTATAAGTTTTGGAGACAAGTTTTTTGACATTTTTGGGAGGGCATCCATTGGATGCCATATGAAATTTTGTACTAAATGTATGGACATGTACAATTATATATTCATATGATTATCCTACCATATTCTCATCAAATTTGTTTTGGTTTCTATGCTTGTGCAAGGTTTGCATTAGCTCTAGGGTGACATTTTAACAAAATATTTAAAAATATTTTATTTTATTTTGTAGGTTACAACCCTATGTAAGAATAATGTTAGTTGGTACCCTACACATGGTTGACACTTATGGACATGGGGATGGTCGCAAGGGACTCAACCCTTGGACCCACCTAGTCCTTTATGGGCTTAACTGTAAGGGAGCTGCCAAAAAATGCACCACAATAACTTAGCCCACATGTCACCACCTCTTGCCCGGATTTAGTCAACGTGTCATCACGGCCTAGTCCATGCACCATTGCTTCTTGCCCAGTGCCACCTAGCCTCTCCACTTCTTGGGTGTCACCATCATTGCTAACTTGGGTGGCATTGCCTTATGACCACCACAAAGCCACTAGGGCTAGTATAATACTCCTTAAAAGGGACTTTTTAAAATTTTTTTGGCATAACATGAGCATATGAAGTCAATTTTTTAACTTCTTATATGCATTGAAAAATATTTTTGAGTACTTCACCATAGTGGTGAAATTATTTTATTATTTTTATATTTGTGAATGGCATTTTAGTTTGAACCTCCCTATTACTTATATTTTTTGACATGACATAACTTTTGCCCATGATATCAAAGTCATTTTTTTAAATTTATAAAAAAAAACAAGGATTCTTATTGTAATATTAAAAATTTAATTTGGATTTTTTTAATAATATCATGTTATAAATGATTCATTTAAGCTTTAATTTTGTGCATTTTTTAGTACAAACACCTTGTAATTTATTGGGGGCTCCACTTTATTCAATATTCTATATGGGGAGTCATAAGACACATGTTTAGTGCCTATTTATCTTTTTTAGTGTAGTTCATAATGGCTTAAACTAAGACAATTGAACCCTTGATTCACAATAATCAAAGGAAAAATTGTTGAAAAATAAGGTGAAGGAAAGATAAAATATGAACTTATGCAAGTGAACTCAGATCTGGAAATCATATTTAAACATGTGATTGCAACATACATCACAATGTAAAAACAACAAACAAAATTTGACACTAGATTTACGTGGAGAAACCCTTTTGGGAAAAAATCCACAAGAGAAAAGAGGGAAAGTATATTATTAATCTTCAAATGAGAGTACACAATAATACACTCTAGACATAAAACTCAACATAAAACTACCATCTCATGGCTCCAATTTATAGAAATTATGGGAGGTAAAACCACAAATGGTAAACCAAAACAAGAGGTACAAACCATATGCAAAAAACCCTCACCCCTCTTCATGGACAACCAAAAGACATAATAAAATATTAAATGGAATTACAAGACTCCCACATGGGTTCCTAGCCCATAGCCTATCCAACTCCTAACTTTTCAGATGCTTTGACGACCTTTCCAATACCCAATGGAACACCAACAAACACCTTTTCTTCTCCAATCTTGAGTACCCCATCCAATAACTTCCAAATTCCAACATGGACACCTAAGAAATATGCCTTATCCATTTTTGATGTGTAACCTCCACCAAAATTAAATCCTCTCTTTAAAATATAATTACAACATGCCAAAATTTAATCCAAGGAATGTGGATAAATATAAATGACATATTCAATTATAAAGTTAATGTCACCTTATCCTAACATTCTCCTACTTTACATTATACATTATAATTACATCTAAGAGATATAAATAATAAAATCAAGAACAATGATCAAGGCCCATGTCCTTCCTGCACCAAGATAACTTATCTATTGTCACTAGCTTCATAAGAGAATCTGCAACATTATCTAAAGTGTTAACCTTTTCAATCAATACTTTACCATTCTTAACCATCTCTCACAAAAAGTAACACTAAATATCAACATGCTTAGTACAAGCATCATACATAGTATTGTTGGTCAAACAAATAACACTTTGATTGTCACATCCAATCCTCACTATCTTATAATTAAAGCCAATGCCATTACCAAGCCTCTGTAACCATACTACCTCCTTAGAGGCATGCTTAGCAGCTATATACTCTGCCTCAGTGGTGGAAAATATAACCGCAGGCTACCTCTTACTCATCCAACTCACTGCACCTCCAAAAAAAAAAAAACATAGCCACTGGTGGACCTTTGACTATCCAAGTCGGTACCCAATCTACATCAACAAACCCCACCCCTGTATATCCAATGACTTGACCACGCCATTAGTACCATGATAAACCTAATAGTAATTAGAAGTACCTCATAAATATCTAAACACCCTTTTAACAAAAGTCTAATGCTCTCTACCACAGTTAGACATAAACCTGCTTAGAACTCCCACTATTTGGGCTATATTTGGTCTAGCGTAAACCATTGCATACATCAAACTACCAACAAAACTAGCATAAGGAACTGTAGACATATCCTCAAAATCATCATCAA
Source organism: Sequoiadendron giganteum (assembly GCA_007115665.2). NCBI lineage: Eukaryota > Viridiplantae > Streptophyta > Pinopsida > Cupressales > Cupressaceae > Sequoiadendron > Sequoiadendron giganteum. Next base: position 92,095,829 of record CM021103.1, on the reverse strand, counting down.
AATTAGGACACATATCTAAGCTCAAATTAGTACCATTTGGAAATGGAATACTAACTAGCTTATAGTCATGCATATTAAACCTCTGCAAAATGGTATCAACATACTTACTCTGACTTAGCCAAAGCTTTTTGTGATCCAAATCTCTTATGATCTCCATTCCAAGAATATATTTTGCAGCTCGCAAGTCCTTTATATAAAATGTGTTAGAAAGTTATGTCTTGAGATCATTAATCAGCACCTTGCTGTTACTAATAAATAACACATCATCAACATACACGAAAATAATTAGAATTTGATCATCAATAACCTTAATGTACACACAATGATCCTCCTCACTCCTAAAAAAACCCAAATTCAATGCAAAAACATCAAACTTATGGTACCACATCCTGGGTATCTATTTCAAACCATATAAAGATCTCTTCAACCTGCAAACCAAACCAATTGTTCTTTTCCTTCCACAATAAAACCATCAGACTATCCAATATAAATTTCCTCGTCAATATCTCCATGCAAGAAAATAATTTTAACATTCATTTTCTATATTTGAAAATCACAAGTAACAAAAATAGATAATAGGAATATAGTAGAATTCAATTTAGCAACAAGAGAGGAAACCTCACCAAAATCAACTCCCTCTCTCTGGGAGTATCCCTTAGCCACTAATTTGGCTTTGTACAACTCTAATTGACCATCTTCTCCAAATTTATTTTTAAATACCCACTTGCAACCAATGGGATTCCTTCCTTTAGGAAAACTAACAAGATACTAGGTGTCACAACTATTCAAATCCATTACCTTTTCTTGCATGGCCTACAACCAAGACTCACTTTCCTCTAAATAGAGAGCCTCCCTGAAAGATCTAGGTTCATTATCAGTACTCAACAAAGAAAATACACAATAAAAAATATGATCTAGGCTATACCTGTCAATTGGATTATGTTGTCTTGTGGACTTCCTCAAGGTAGGAGTAATGGGTTCTACCTATTCTTCTTCTTTTGTGTGCTCATCATACACATCATTTGAACTATCCGAACTCTCTTCTTCTCCATCCTCAAATCCATCGATTGTTCTTCCACATGTGTATCTTCCTGCTTCTCAATATTTGTCTCAAAGTGCACTATCTTTGTCTTATCTTTGTCCTTTTGTTGTTCTTCTCCCAAGTAAGCTCTAAACTCCTTGAAAATCATATCTCTAGAAAATATTATTTTACATGTTAGATGATTCCAAAGATTATAACCTTTTACATTCTCACCGTAACCAACAAAGATGCATTTATGAGATTTTGAATCTAGTTTAGATCTCTTCACTTGAGGAACATGAACAAAAGCCTCACAACTAAAGACCCTTAAGTGTAAAATAAAAGGTATTCTACCTATCCACACTTCATAAAGAGTTTTATCAATAATAGCTAAATAAAGAGATCTATTAATCAAATAGCACGTAGTACCAACCGCTTCTTCCTAAAAGCATCTATCAATCTTATCATGACTCAACATGCTCCTAGATCTTCACATCAAGGTTCGGTTCATTATTTCTGCTACCCCATTTTGTTGGGGAGTATAAGGAGTAGACTTTTGTTGAACAATACCTACATTCTTACATAAATTATCAAATTTTCTGGAATAATATTCACCCCCATTATCATATCTCAACACTTTTATCTTATATTATGTTTGCTTCTCAACTAAGGCCTTAAATTCCTTAAACTTAGTGAAAAATTTAGATTTAGAATGCATAAAATAAATCCATGTGTATCTTGAGACATCATAAATGAATGAGACATAATACCAAGATTTACCCAAAGACTCAACATCCACGGGTCCACATACATCTAAATGAATGATCTCTAATAATCTCTTTACCTTATTAGTCATCAATGAAGGTCAAAATATATCAGGCTCTACTGAAATATGACTATAGAAATGGACCAACAAAATCAATATGTATCAACTCTAAACTTTGTGAGGCTCTCCAAGCTTTTCCTTTGTCAAATTTATCTTCAGGATGCTTTCCAAGAATGTATCCTTGATAAAAACCATTAAAAAAATGAACTATAGGAAATCTTGTAACCATGTCCTATTGATTGAGCTGTTGCAAATAGTGGTAATTCAAATGGCCAAATTGTTGAAGCCAAAAATTACTGACATCATCTAAATGAGTGAGTAGAATAGATAAATGTGGATCAAGAATAAAGTGAGAGAAAAAAAAATCCAAGACTGATGATCTTCTCTCTTAATAGCAACTATAGAACCATTGTACAACTCACGAATCACCACTGAATCAAGAGAAAAATCAACTTGCTTATCTATACCTATGTGAGTTATTGATAGATTGATAGGATATTAGTTGACAATTAGGGAACACAAAGAACATATTGAAATGTGCAATCCCCCATATTAAGAGACCCTCTCCCACACACCTCAATAGGAGTGTTGTCACCCATCAAAATGGAAGGTATAGTACACGTATCCAAAGATGCAATTTTTCCTTCAGATGAAGCCATGTACTTGAATCAAGAAACCATGTAGACTATGGAGAAGAAACTACTATAAGGTCCTTTCCCTTTCCTTTCCCCTTGTAGTAGTAGAAGTATCCCTTTTTCCTTAGTTTGGGAATGAATAATTAATATTAAAACGAACTTAATGTTGCCTTGATTTAGTGTTGTAATGTGTTTTACACATTCACATTAAGTTTAGGGCCCTTTTAAACTAAATGGAATTAATTGTACCTTATTTAGGGTGTTGTAAAGTGTATCTTTATACTTTCACACTAATCTAGGGCTTTATTAATTAATTGAGGTTAATTTGCCTTAGTTGGCCCCTTTAATTCAAATCCAAGCCTAATAAAATACAAATTTTGAGGGATAAAGCTCGACATTCATAAATGCCATAACACAACATTTAATTTTTGAAGGTGTGTGTCCTAGGTTAGTGACCTAGGACCCATTCGCCACATGGCGAATGAGTCCTCATTAGGTCCTAGGACCCTATTTTCACATGATCTTTCACATTGTCTGAAGTGTGTCCTAGCTAAGTGAGCTAGGACCCATTCGCCACATGGGGAATGGGTCCTCACTTAGACCTAGGACCCCTCTTTGAAATATGTTTTTGGTGGTATTTTAGTGATTTCAAATTCAAGATCTGATGTTGGCTTGTCTTTTTTAAATTTCAGGAATTAATCTTAAGTTATGTATAAATATAAGGTTATTTCACATAGTTTCATCTAAGCTTTCACGTGTTCGAGTCCTAATAGAAAATTTATGAGATCAAGAGTTCAAAAGAGCATTTCTAGGGCATTCGAGAGCAAATTATTGAAGATTATTGCAACAATCAAGATCCATTTCATCATGTCAAAGGCATAATGCATCCTGCATGTTGTTGAGCTAATGTGTTGACGTAGCATTTCAAGATCAATTCAAGCATATTCAAAGCATTGTTTCATATCAAGTGTCATGATCAATATCTACATTCATTGAGGCTACTTCATGCAAAATTACTGATCTGTACTCCAAGACCTTTCAATTGAGGTGTGGTGAATTGTTACACATTGTTTGTTCATTCATCATTCCTTTATGCATTGTTTCATTACAAGGTTTAATTTACCTAAACAGGGTTTGACCAAGGAAAAAATCTATTCCCTAACAAACAACATTTTCTCTCCTTTGATGTGTGATTGTAGGTTTTAGGTTGAAGATCATTTGGAGAGAAAAATTGGAGAAAGTTGCAAAGTTGTGAAAGTTGTCACTTTTCTTGCAAAATCATGGAAATTGAGCTACAAAATTTATTTTCGGGTTTTCAACAGTCTCTGACTAGGATTTAGGAGTACAGACATTGAATAACATAACCCAAAAATTGATTTTCTAGGACCCTAACTAGGACCCATTCGCCATAGGGCGAATGAGTCCTCAGTGAGGCCCGAAAAAACACTTTTTGCAATAGGTACACAACATTTGACCCTCTTAAAACCTGCCTTTTGATTTCTATATTGGTTAGGTTTAATTTATGTTACTCATTTATGCATTCTAACCCTCATAATTGAATGAAAAATAGGAGAATATGAGGTTCATCATTTTGTTAATTCATTTTGGTGAAACCCTATTTTTCGATGGTTCATTATGGCGAACACAACCTTTTGAGCATTGTAGTTTTCTGATTTTGGAGTCCTTTTCATCCTAGATTTAGATCTTGCATTCATTTTCATTGAATTAGATCTCATTTAGGGCGTCTAATTTGCATCTCATTAAGGGTTTTAGGATTGCATATTTTGCATTCTTTAAATATGAAAAATACAAAAACATCAGTCATCTTGCATATCATTTACATCATATAAACTTGCATTTGAAAATTAAAAAAAAATTGCATATCAAAATAGGTGTTTTAGGTCATCATTTTGTCACATTTTCAACTTGCATTTCACATTACATCCTACTGAAAATCAACTTGAAACTTACTGTAGCAAACCCAAATATGAAAACCATTGGAAAACACCTAAAAATATGTAAAAATCAGTTTCAAAACCCCTATCTAGGACCCATTCGCCATAGGGTGAAGAATCCCTAATCAAACTATAATCTGCATTTTTTTAAATTAAATTTTTCATTTTTGTGCTTCTATTTGCTGCTTTCAGATCTCTGTTACATTTTGCTGAGTTTTTGTTTCAATATTTTCATTATATTTAGCTTAATTTGGTACATTTAGTGCATTGTCTAATTTCAAAATTGCATTTACAAGATTTCATTTTTAGATTATTGCATAGTGTAATAAGAAAATTACCCTGTTTAGAATCTAAAAATTATATTTACACATTTCATTTTAGGTCATTGCATTGCATTTTAAGCCTCTTTCCATTTTGGGTTTATACACTAGGTTTGTGAAACTTGCATGAGCTTGACAACTTGGTGTCCTATTAGCAATACTATTGTGAGACGTAGTTCGAGACTCATGTCATCCTGCGATACATCATTTGCTATGGATCTTGGGTTTTCTAACTCTCTTTCTAATAGTGTTGATAATCAACCCCCTATGGATCATACCATGCATACCTCATTTCCAATGACTTCCCTTCCTATAACCAACGTGCATGATGTTCATTTCTCGCAAGAAAACATACAAATACTAGATGAAAGGCTAGAAAGTTATAAGACACTGTGCTTACTGAAAGTATAAACATTAGTATGATTCCTACTTTACAAAATATGAGGAAAATGCTTAAAATTGCATGCGAAACACAAATTGTCAGTAGACTCAACTGCTTCCTTCATGGGAACTTAAACAAAAAATAGAATAATAACATACATGCCTCAATCAACTTTTTCAAAGATAAACCTCGTAAGGGCTCAACCAAAATGCCTCTTGATATTGCTTTCTCATAAAAAGATATACTAAAACATGCACCCGATGGTCCTTTTTACATAGCTAGAAGAATCAATGGCAAGCCTACTAATGGGATATTAATTGATCCCATCTATGTAGAGAACGTGATCACTAAATGATTTTAATTTATGCATGAACTCTATCAAGATACATATGACAAATTGAAAGCATAGATCAAAACATATAATGGTTTTGCTTGTCCTACGATGGGCTCGATAAATCTCCCTTTAAAAGTCAGAATTAAATGTCCCATTCACCATCATCCCATCGTCGAACCAATTTCATTTGAAGTTAGGATACCCATGGCTTCGCTCCATGAATATCATCCTGTCGGTTGTGCATAAATATTTAAAATTTCCCTTTGGCAATGAAATCTTTACTGTGCATCATAGTGGATTTAATCCTATGTCTTCCTATGGGAACTTTTCATTGCATTTATTTTGGCCTGAGCCTATTGAACCTATTAGACCTCATGAGGACTACGTTTTCAAATCATATCAGAAGTTTAAGGAAAAGTGTATAGCAAAACTATCCCTTAGAAATATGTTGCAACCCGTGATTGAGTCACCTATCGTTGAAAAAACCATGATTGAACCAACATCCCTTCCAAATATCCAAGAGCAACCTATGACAAATTATCCTACCATTTCTTATAAGAGATCCCAAGACAATCAAAACAATCCTGTTGTGCCTCCTAAAGTCAAACTAGTTTACAAAGCTAAAGAGAAAGTGATTGGACAATCTCCCATGGTTCCTTCTGTCCCTTCCCTAAGAGAAGAGAAGAAACCTATGGCTAAAAAACACACTCCTACACAAACTCAAATTGACAACAGATTGAAACAAAATTGAAATTCTAGAGAGCATAGGTGTAGATGTTGTGCTATTGCTCGTATAATACAAACTAAAGAAGAAAAGAGCAACATAGAAAATTAAAATCCTAACTTGCCTAAAGCAATGCATGATGATTCTTTACCTTCACTGCAACGTAAACAAGAACCTTCTAGAGACATTATCATTCGACCTCCTATTGTGATTAATCTAGATGATGACATTGATATTGTAAAGATTGATGAACAAGTGCATAATGAGTTGAATTCATTATTTTCCTCTTCTATGAGCTTAAATGAAAAATATCCTAAAAGGAATGTTGAACTTGGTGCTTCCCATAGTTCGGCACTTTATGTTGTCCCTTTGTCTAGTTGTCTGCCTTCCATATATACTGATAGAGATTGGGATGCAAACAATCTACTATAGGTTGACTCGCACGTTCCTTACTAGTCTTTTGAATTATTTTCTTTTTCATGTTCTTTATGTGATTGTATGTGCGTAATGTGCTCCCCCATGTTGTTTCATTTGATGTATCTCTCTCTCTCTCTCTCTCTCTCTCTCTCTCTCTCTTCATGCACATTCCTCTATTTGTATCTACATTCTTCTCTATGTCGTAAACATTTTTTCCTTTTCATTTGTCTTGTGTTTTCCTTTTGGGGATGATGCAAGGCATCAAGACATTCAGGTCTCTTCCATGCTGACCCGAAAGGCTTTTTCTTTTTTTTTTCACTCTCTATGTGCCATTCTTCTAGTTCTATGAGTATTTGGGGAATGATGACAATTACGAGCTCTATAACAACATTGTAGCAAAGATATACTGACCCCGAATCCATAGATCACTTATGTATTTTTGGGGGAAACCCCTCCCTCCTTTTTCATGACGTAGCTTTATTTCAGAGATACTTGACTTGGCATAGGGTTTTTCGAGGAAAGCTCTCATTTCTTAGGAGTAAACATCGGCTACTTTAAAAAAATTTCTCATAGCAATGGTGTTAGCATCCACTTTAAAGTGGGGGCATATATCAATAATATCTTTCAACATTTTGCATATTTCATGGTGTGATTTTCTTTTTTCTTGTGATGCATCCTTTTCTTGGTGGTGTCATTGGGTTTGATGTCCTCCAAGAGTGTGATATTTCTTCACGTACGACTTTCCTCTTAGTGGTGATGTGCCATACTGCATTCCCTAAGTTGTGAGTCTTTTACTCTTGACATGTCCTCTCTTGGAGACATTAGGCATGATGATCCCTAAGAAGAAGACCTTACACGAACGAAGTGAAATCCATTTGAACAAAAAGCTTTACTAGCATTATTGTTCATAAGTGTTTGGCATAACACAACTTGCTAACTTTGTGAAGCTCAAAACCCTAATTCAAGGCCACCTAGCATAACACACCTTGCTTGCTTGTGGAGCCTTGCCATATGCATAGGTGCTTAGCATAACCCATCTTGTTAAGCACAAATCAAGAATGTGAGTGGCACTCTATCGGAGTTATCAGAGGGATAGCTTTGGTATGGTAAATACAGTGAGAGCCTACACAGAGGCATGGCTTTCTCACTAAGCCAATTTTTTGAGGGAAAACTCACCTAGTGGATAGCTTGAGAGTGAGTGCGCACATTGTTTGCATAGTGGACATCGAGTCCTACTTGTGAACGTTCTTTGGAAAAATAGCTGAGATGTGTTCCACATCGCGTTGGATAATCGAGGCTTGATCCTCCCCCCTTTTCTTGGAAAAACATCTAAGATGTGTTCCACATCGCGTTGGATAGTTAAGGATTGATCCACCTCCATTTTCTTCTTGGTCTTTGATGTTGTATGATTGTGTATCTTTTTCATTGCTGCATTCATAAGTGTGTTGAATGTCTACTTTAGTGTGAGTTTGACATGGGGTCAAACTCTCACTAAAGTGGGGGAAAAATGTAGTAACAAAAAAAATCCCTTTTTCCTTAGTTTGGGAATGAAAAATTAATATTAAAATGAACTTAATGTTGCCTTGATTTAGTGTTGTAAGGTGTTTTACACATTCACATTAAGTTTAGGGCCCTTTTAAACTAAATGGACTTAATTGTGCCTTATTTAGGGTGTTGTAAAGTGTATCTTTACACTTTCACACTAATCTAGGGGTAGGTGCGAAAAGATGGAGGGCCAAATTTAAAAAAAGTTCTGATAGATCATAATGCGAGCACATTATGGTTTGGTGTGCCGAGCCTAAGGCTCGACCACACTGAGCCTATTATGTGGTTGTGTTGTAATGTGAGCATGAAATAACACACTAACATTATGAGCTATTAAAACCAAAAAAAAAAGGAAATCGAGCTCATTTGCGTTGTGACTATTTTTTTCTGCCTGTGGCCAAAAGCCCTTCTTTTGCACGCTCACATTTTGGGAGGAGTGAATCTTGCAATTTTTTCATCAATTTTTTGCTATTTCATCGCCAGGATGCTGCCATGTCGATGGGGAGCTCGAAGAGGTAAGGATTGTTTGTTTTTTGTTGTGAATTTTTTAGTTTTAAGTTTTTTTATATTCATTTGTTGAATTTGTAGGGGATGATAATGATCCTAGAAACCCTCCTAAAAATCGTCAACAACCAGAGAACAACAACATGAAGAAAATCCTCAAGTTGAACAACCACAACAACAATCTCCTCCACCAATCCCTCAACATCGTCCTGGAACTCAACAAAATTTAATGAGTGAAATTAAAAACAATAAAAATAAAATTGAGGAGTTAATCACGAGGTTGAACGATCCAAACAGTTCAACCATGGAAATAAAAACACTTACAAATTCACTTAAAGAAATGTTAAAAAATGTAGATGCAATCAACAAACAATTAAGTGGTTGGAAAGGTAGGAGGCAGGCAACTAGGAATTTTTATTGGGATAAATTATCATATAAAGATGTAAAAGATCTAAAAATCACAAAATTAGATTTGTGCTCATTATTCACTAACCCATGCACAAATCAAAATATTAGCCTCAATGCGAAGAGGTTTCCTATCCATTGGTGCCACCACCAATAGATTAGGAACTTTTTTTGGGTGGTACATGGTTTTTGATTACCCACCATGCAACAGTTGCGAAGTCACACAATATTTCCTAAGGAAACTATACTGTGAATTCGTCCTAAAAAAATCTTGAATTATTTTGATATGAGGGACTTCCATGGGAGAGGTGGGGGGTTAGCTCAAGATAGACCCGGTGCACAACAAGATCCTAGGCGGCAAGTGAGATGACCTCTCGCTAGGCTGCCTCATGAGCACATTGTCATCCCTTCCATCGAGAAGGAGAGTGCCCAGGTAGACACTTTGTAGGTCATCAGCTCTTTGACCCAGAGTCTCATCCAACATGCCAACCCTATACTACAACGTCATCCAAGGGAGTCTTTGAGTGGTGGGATTTGATCCCATTTGTGTCAGGCTTGCAGGGTGACTTGTTCATATGAGCCCACCGACACTCAGGAGGCTGCTACACAGGATACGTCTACAGCTATGGAGATGGCGAGGGCAACTATTATTTTGAATGAGGCTTATGGCATCGGTACTCAGGTAAATTTTAGCATGTTCATTGAATTTAATTTATTAAATTTCAATTTTGAAATGCAAGATTAGCTAATTTAGTTTTATGATTTTAATAAAATTTCAGGTTCACAGGGTTGATACTCGATACACCAACCCTACACCCACTTATTACTCCATTGCATCTATCGTTGAGGTATGTAACTAGTAAACAATTATAAATTTATTACATGTTAATAGAATTATTATATGAATGGTATTCAAATATTTGATTTTGGATGTTGAATAGGATAATATTAGAGGTTTCATGAGAACACCTCCTAATGCCAGTGGATTTAGACAAACCTACACATAGGTAATAGAATAAAGAGTTTAAGTAATGAATTTTACTTAATAGATTTGTGTAGTTTATATTTATATCATTGATTACATTGCATTTCACATCTTTCAAACTCAAAGCATTACTTGACATTCAATAACTAATAACTAAATGTTGATAGATGAAAAAATTTCAACTACAATATAGTTGTTTAGAAAGTCAACGTAAGCAGTGATGCAATTACTTCACATAGCATAAGTAATAAGTAGGAACAACTTCCAATTTCATTTTCTTGTCATGGAATTCCATGAGACCACTTTTTACTGAGGCATCTTTTCAAACAATTCACTACCTTGTCTATGCTATGGATGCTTGGAAGAAATATATGAAAGAATAATAGTAAGCAATAGCATAGACAAGGAAATGATTTGTTTGAAAAAATTCCTCAAATAAATGTGGTCTCATGACCTAATGTCCATCACCATGAGACCCAATTTCTTTGAGGCATTTTTTCAAACAACTCACCGCCTTTTCTATGCTACCACATTTTCCATACATGTCTACCAAAGAATTTTATCAAAAAATTAATTTCCTTGCTGCTATAGCTAAAAGCCTAAAAAATGTGCTTTCCAACAAACTATGGATGCTTGGAAAAAATATATCAAAACATAATAGTAAGCAATAGCATAGACAAGGTAGTGAGTAGTTTGAAAAAATCTCAAAGAAATGCAGTCTCATGGTGATGGAATGGCATTCCATCACCATGAGACAAGATTTCTTTGAGGCATTTTTTAAAACAAATCACCACCTTTTCTATGCTATCACATTTTCCATACATGTGTACCAAAGAATTTTATCAAACTACTCACTTCCTTGCTACTATGGCTAAAAGCCTAAAATAGGTGCTTTCCAACAAACTATGGATGCTTGGAAAAAATCTATCAAAGCATAATAGTAAGCAATATCATAGTCAAGGCAATGAGTAGTATGAAAAAATTCCTTGAATAAATGTGGTCTCATGGTGATGAAATTCCATTCCATTTCCATGAGAACACATTTATCCGAGGCATTTTTTCAAACAACCCATTGCCTGAAGAATAGAAACCAACCGTTTAGCCAAAATTCCCCTCCAAATTTTTTCAAGGTCCTCATCCTCATCCTCAATTTACCAATCCATGGAACCTTCCACATTTTATTCCACTTGTTCATGTCCCCACCCCTCCCTCTTCATGTCATGATCACGCTCCATCTCATAACCAAGACCACACTATACCATCCACCCCATCCCAACATAATACCATAGAGAAGGCAATGAATTGTTTGAAAAAGTGCCTCAAAGAAATGCAGTCTTATGATGATGGAATTCCATGACACATTTGTTTGTAATGGCATTCCATCACCATGAGACCCAATTTCTTTGAGGCATTTTTTCAAATAGTTCACTGCCTTCTCTATGCTGCCATAGTTATCATATTTATAAATGTTTACGAAATCATTTTATCAAATGGTTCAACGCCTTGCTGCTATGGGTAAAAGCCTAAAAATAGGTTCTTTTGAACAAGCTATGGATAGGGAAAATAGTAAGCATGATAGTCAAGAATATATAGTTTGATAAGTACTCAATTTTTTTTTCATTATCTCATACATTATAAGCCATGACATGGATCGTTATTGTAGTTTTCGTGATTGAACAATTTGTTGTTTTATTTTTAGATGTTGAAAGCGGATACACCTCCAAATGTTCATAGGGAAATGGAGCTCGGTGTTTCATCTACTATAGAATCCTTGATGGCTCTCATAGAGGAGGTATGAGGCAGATTACTAAATTTCAATTTACATTCGTTGTTATAGTTGTTAGGTAGTGAAAAATCAAACCATTATTGATTCATAGTTTAATTTCTCTTTGGATAGTTTCTACAGGGCTTTAGCACGCCACAACATGGGCATGCAAATATTTCCCTCAAGGAGAGAGATCGTCTATTGGTGGTAAGTGATTATTTTGTTAAATATATCATTTTTTATAATGTAATTTCTATATATTAATGTCTTTACTTCTTATTGTAATAGATAAACTTTGAACAGGAACTAAACCCTAGGAGGAGCACTAGGAGCACTCCTCAGCCTTAGAATAAATGAGTGACAAACCTATCGCCATCCGACTGACAAGCAAAGGGAAATAATTTATTTCGAGAGGATGCAAAGCAATGAATTTTGATTCTAGAGCCCTTTGTTGTATGCCTATATGAAATTTTTGTACATATTTTGTATATATTTTATACTTATATCGACATATATTGATGTATGCTTACATGACTATTTGGTTAATACAAATATTTTTTTATCGATGGTGTCCATATTTGCATTATAAATCCATGGTTCAATAGATATGATTTACGTGTATTCAAGTGTATACTTTACAACTTACGTGTATACTTTGTGACTTACGTGTATTCTAATGTATAGTTTGTGACTTATGTGTTTTCATGTGTATACCTTGTATTCATGCATATAATTTGTATTAATTTTTGTATACTATGTATTCATGTGTATACTTCAAGGCTTACGTGTTTTTGAGTACTTGTGCTTCCCTTATTCACATGTATGCTTGGCTTATTCACGTGTATACTTATTAACTGGTTAGCCCTAACATTGATCATTATTGTCATTCATGGTTTGTCTTGAATATTTGCTGATTGATGCTAAACAACTTTATTAGTTGATGTTAAACAACTTTATTAGTTGATGTTAAACAGCTTCAATATTTATAGGAATACTAGTAGAGTTACAAATTACAAAATTGCACAAATTGAAAAGAAAATATTAACTGTAAATAAATGCACCGATTATTAACTTGATAATTGATTAAGAATGAGTATAATATATATCAAGAGATGAGCCTTCTAGAATGACAATTGTCAACTAGAAAATAGGAAAAGCATTCCCAATACTTTGAAAGTAATAATCCACCCAAAATTGCAATGGGAGAGAAGGCTTATTTAAGATCCTTGAGCAATGTATTTCTTAATGCTCCCTTTTTCTTACATATCTCAATTCAATTTAATCCAAATATTTCCATGAAATGATTTATCTAAAAGAAAAAAAACACATTTTTAATTTGTATTCCATGAGATGTTTCATAAAAATATTCTAGTATATTTAATATTTTGATTGGAACAACTCAATTAAGCAAAGGATACATAATCTTCACAACACTTGTAAAACATAATATTCGTAGTAGATGATGAGTAGTTAACTTCTGGACACATTATCATACAAACATTTATCTTGAATAGTCTTTAAAAATTTATACAACATAATCCTCACAATACAAAATGAATTGTTATGTTCTTGATCCATCACCATATAAACACGTCGAAAGATGTATATGTCAACTTTTTGCAATATTATTTCTTGTTTACGAAATGGACTTGGGAGAAAGCTTTATAATTTATAATACAAATAAGAAATGGACTCAAGGGTGAAAAATTTATTTATCACACCATATAATAAATATACGCGAGAGCATCACTTGTTTCTCTTAGACTCCAATTTTCAAACATAACAAATCATTTCAAATGAAAATGACAAAATGCTTCACAACCAAAGTTTTTAATTGAGGAAAAATAAAATGTTTCCAAGTTCCATCATTGTACACATTTACAATTGGTTGTATATTGTTGTAAGGGAAAGGAGGATAATTAAAAAACATCTTGTGATTTGTAGACTCGAGGATGATCATATGCTTTTTGTGTGGAAAACTTAGACTTCTCAAATGTCGTGTGAATATTTCTCTTTTCAATTGTTTTGCATGCCATCATAAGGGATCGAGCCGGTTAAATGTAGCTCAAAGTGATTCTATGTGTTTGGGTGTGAAAGAGGACCATGCCTAGCATAAATGTACCCATCTAGATGCATTGGAACAGTCCATTTGGCCACATGAGTTGCAAAATGAAATTTGCACCACTTTGCAACTTTACACTACTTGCATTTGACACTTTTTCCATTAAGTGAAAACTGGACACCATGAGAAAATGACTCTGAGATAAAAAAAATCGAGAGAGGTTATTATAGAGGGGCCCAATGTGATCCCGTAGGCTCAGATGAAGAATTCATAAGCATCATGATTTTTGAGTAATAGCCCGTCAAAGATTGCTACCCTTTTGCACTTTGGACCCTTAAGGGATTGAGCCGATTGAATGTAGCTTAGAGTGATTCAGCATGTTTGGGTGTGAAAGAGGACCATGGCTATCATAAATGTACCCATTCAGATGCATTGGAACAATCTGTTTGGTTACACAAGTTGCAAAATGAAAGTTGCACCACTTTGCAACTTTACATGCTTGCATTTGACACTTTTTCCATCAAGTGAAAACTGGACTCCACGAGAAAATGACTCCAAAATAACAAAAACCAAGAGAGGTTATTGTAGAGGGGCCCAACACAATATCATAGGCTCAAATGGAGAGTTTTTAAGCATCATAGTTTTTGAGTAATAACCCATCAAATATTGCTGCCCTTTTGCACTTTGGACCCTTAAGGGATCGAGCCGGTTGAACGTAGCTCAGAGCGATTCAACATGTTTGGATGTGAAAGAGGACCATGCCTAGCATAAACCCACCCATTCAGATGTGTTGGAACAGTCCGTTTGGTCACACGAGTTGCAAAACAAAAGTTGTACCAATTTGCAACTTTACATTGCTTGCATTTGGCACTTTTCTATCAAGTGAAAACTGGACACCATAGGAAAATGACTCTGAGATAACAAAAATCAAGAGAGGTTATTGTAGAGGGGCCCAATGTGATCAGATAAAGAGTTCATAAGCATCACAGTTTCTGAGTAATAGCTTGTCAAAGATTATTGCCCTTTTGCACTTTGGACCCTTAAGGGATCGGGTCGGTTGAACATAGCTCAAAGTGATTCAACATGTTTGGATACGAAAGAGGACCATGCCTAGTGTAAAAGTACCCATTCAGACGCGTTGGAATAGTCCATTTGGTCACAGGAGTTGAAAAAATAAAGTTGCACCACTTTGCAACTTTACACTACTTGCATTTGACACTTTTTCCATCACGTGAAAACTGGACACAAGAAGAAAATGACTCCAAGATAACAAAAATTGAAAGAAGTTATTATAGAGGGGCCCAACATGATCCTATGGGATTAGACGGAGAGTTTGTAAGAATCACAATTTCCAAGTAATAGCCTGTCAAAGATTGCTGCCCTTTTGCACTTTGGACCCTTAAGGGATCGAGCCGATTGAACATAGCTCAGAGTGATTCAACGTGTTTGGGTGTGAAAGAGGACCATTCCTAGCGTAAACGTGCCCATCTAGACGTGTTGGAATAGTTTTTTTGGTCACACAAGTTACAGAACGAAAGTTGCACCACTTTGCAACTTTAGACTGCTTGCATTTGACACTTTTTCCATCAAATGAAAACTGGACACCACGAGAAAACGACTCTGAGATAACAAAAACCAAGAGAGGTTATTTTAGAGGGGCCCAACATGATCCTGTAGGATCAAATGAAGAGTTCATGAGAATCATGGTTTCTGAGTAATATCCCATCAAAGATTGTTGTCCTTTTGCACTTTGGACCTTTAAGGGATCGAGCTGGTTGAACGTAGTTCAAAGTGATTCGTGGTGTTTGGGTGTGAAAGAAGACCATGCCTAATGTAAACGTACCCATCTAGATGCATTGGAACAATCTGTTTGGAAACACGAGTTGCAAAATGAAACTTGCACCACTTTGCAACTTTAAACTATTTGCATTTGACACTTTTTCTATCAAGTGAAAACTGGACACCACGGGAAAATGACTCTGAGATAACAAAAATTGAGAGAGGTTATTGTAGAGGAGCCCAACACGATCCCGTGGGCTCAGATGAAGAGTTCATAAGAATCATTGCTTTTGAGTAATAGCCCATCAAATATTGCCGCCCTTTTGCACTTTGGACCCTTAAGGGATCAAGCCGGTTGAACATAGCTCAAAGCGATTCAGTGTGTTTGGGTGCAAAAGAGGACCATGCCTAGCATAAACCCACCCATCTAGATGCGTTGGAATAGTTAGTTTGGTCACACAAGTTGTAGAACGAAAGTTGTACCACTTTGCAATTTTACACTACTTGCAATTGACACTTTTCCCATCAAGTCAAAACTAGACACCATGGAAAAATGACTCCAAAATAACAAAAAAATGAGAGAGGTTATTTTAGAGGTGTCCTACGTGATCTTGATGCCTTAGAAGGAATGCTTGTAACTAACATGGTATTCGAGTAACAAGCTGTCAAAGATTTCTACCCTTTTACAATTTGAACTGTTAAGCGATTACGTTGCATGAATTACAAATGTTTGAGGGCAGCAATAAATTTAAAAATTTGAGTAAATATCATTACAAGTGTTTATTTGAATAGAATGTATGCTATATTGATATTGATATATAATCATTAGGTTGATTTGTTTTAATAAATGAAGTTTCTATAATAAGTTAGTCAATTGGTGCTAGTTATAATAGGGAGAGAATAAAAGAAGAAGAAAATGATTAGTAACCATCAATGGTTATTACACTCACTATATTAATAATATGATGTTTACTCCTAATTCTTCTGTTTGTACTACAATTATCTAATATGCTTCATACACCGTTCTGAAATCCAAGTGCTTGTACTTGTAGGCACAATGCCTTAGGTACTTTATTTTCACAGATCTTTTACATTTTGTCACTCATACATTTGAGATTCTCTTATAATGTCTACATCATAGGTGATCATGATGAGGTTAAATTAAAATGAATAACTTGAGATTCCCTCGCTAAGCTTCACACGCTCTTTTATAATGACTTCAAATCAGAATTGAGATTTGTCAAGATCATCAAAATAAGGATATTGCATTGCTTTTTTGGCTGAGATTCTCTTGGATGGCTCATAAATCAACATTTTCTGCAAGGAGACACCAATCAATTTTTAGTAGTTTACTTACAAATAGGCAAAGTAAAAGAAGAAAATGAAAGAGAATCCAAAATGGAAATGAAATAAAAATAGATGGAAGACACTTACAAACAACAAATCCACACCATTTGGTTCCAACTCGGGAACAACAAGGCATACATCTTGATGCTTCCATTGAGGATAGGCATGCCAGTCTCTCAACTTAGTCACTCCTGATCTTCATTGGGAGTTCCAAGATACCTATTGCACACAACACCTCTCATGAATAGAATAACTTGAAATTCGAGATGCTCTTATAATGTCTACATCATAGGTGCTCATGATAAGGTTAACTTCAAATGAATAACTTGAAATTACCTCACCAAGCTTCACACACACTTTTATAATGGCTTAAAATCATAATTGAGATTTGTCAAGATCATCAAAATAAGGATGTTTCATTGATTTTTTGGCTAAGATTCTCTTGGATGGCTCATAAATCAACATTTTCTGCAAGGGGACACCAATCAATTTTTAGTAGGTTACTTACAAATAGGAAAAGTGAAAAAAAGAAGATAAAAGAACATCCAAAATGGAAATGAAATGAAAATAGATGGAAGGTGTAAGTTTGAATAAGTAACAAGTTAAATAACACTTCTTAATGAAACATTATATCAAAGATTCAAAAATTAATCTATTTAAAAGAGCAGAAACTTGAAAACGTCTCATTGTTTCCTATCTCTAAAGATTTATTAAGTTACAGGAAGCTCTTAGATTTGATAAGCTCTGTGACTGTTAAAATGCCAATCTAAAGAACAAAATGATGTTGGATACAATGATCAAATCCTATATGATAATATCTAAATGATAAAAGAAGCTAATTTAATCTATTGCTAACATGAAAACTATGATGAAAGCTACAGTATGCAGCCATGACATGAAATCTAATGCTATTGCTAAAATGCTTGATGCTTGATGCTTTCCTGCAGAGTAAGTTTGCATAAAGTTGGGATCCATTCTTTGTTGTACGAGGCTGTATTTATAGATTTCCCAACAACACATTTGCACAGGGGCAGCAAATAGAGGCTTGGATTCGATCTGGAGGATTGAAGGGTGAGAGATTGAAAGGCTATAGCTGATTATGGGAATGGTTCCTCCCCATGAAAACACCAGGGAAGAGGGTAGGAAGGATCAGAGGGAGAAGATTGAGAGGATTGCTTGCAAGCTTTCCCGTGAATGCCATTTGCATTAAATTAGACATAGGATATTTAATTTTATTGGTGAGATATGATGAATTGTATAATTTGAATATTTTGGATTTTATTCAAATTTAGGAAGAAATAAGATATTTAAATTTAATAAAATAAACTATAGAAGTCTATTTATTAAATATGGAAGAAAATGAATAATTAAATAAAATAAAGTATGTGAACCTGTTTATTTAATTTAGATAGAATGATGTAATAATTAAATAACACAAACTATTGAAGTTGTATATTTAATTAAGGAATAGATGAGTTATGATGTGAATTATTTAAATAATTTTATTTATTTATTTAATAGTAGATGAATTTAATTATGACAATTAAATAAAACAAAGTAAAATTTGTTTATTTAATTAAGACAAAAATAGTAGAATAAAGATTGAAGAATTTAAGAGGAACTATACAAATAAATATTTCTATTTATTTAATAGTAGATGAAATAAAGGGTTAATTAATCAAATAATTCATATTTAATTAATTATATTCTCCAAACCATTTTTAGGTGTATACATTTTACCCCTCTTTGAAGTGATGTGTTTATGCATTGCTTCAAATAAATTTTTGTTGCTACTGCCAGTATCGAGGAAAAAAATTCAGTATGCCCCAGACTTTGATTTTTAGGTGATTGATGATAATATGCCCCCTCGGGAGATAAATTCATGATTTTTTTTATTTTTTCAATTTTTTTTTTAATGATTTTCATGATTTTTTGATGATTTGATGAAAAAATGATAGTAAAATAATTTATCTCCCGATAATTGATATGAAAAGTATGTCCCTTGATGAATTTTAATTAATCTCCCAATAAAATTAATTAAAATTATAAAAATCCCACCATAAATCCACCTTTAATAACATATAAAAGGTCAAAAGGGTCTTTTTCAAATTCATTTGTGCATTTGACCTTTGAAAACTTTGTGAGAGAGATATTTGTGACACTTCGAGTAAGATGTCGACTCCTTACCACACCCACCGGTTCGAGTGAGTGCGACTTCATCAGTGCCCGACAGCTTACGGACCTCCGGTACGTACCCCTAGACCTCCTCGTAATTCATGTTTTTGTCATTTTTTGTTCTTTTTCCGTTTTTAATGTTTTTCATAGTTTTAGCGCTTCAAGTTTGTGCTGTAGTGCTTTTACACTCTAGTGTAGCACTTTTAGGATATGTTTTAGTGCTTTTGAAAATTAGTGCTTCCATTAGGTTTTTTAGTGCTTTGATAAGCTAATTTAGCATTTTGGCAAATTCGTGCTAGGATAGGATAGTTTAGCGCTTCGAGCATTTAAATTAGCGCTTTGAGATGATTAGTACAATGGTAGGATAGATTAGCGCTTCCAATGATTAATTTAGCGCTTCGAGGATTTTAGCACTTTGAGCAACTGTTTCAGTGCTTTGACCTCCTGAAATAGCACTTTGAGTGATATGGCACTTTGATAAACTATTTTAGTGCTTTTGACTAATGAAATAGCACTTCTGATATTTTAGCACTTTGAATGCCTATTTTAGTACATCCAAGTCAGATTCGCAAAATTTTTCAAATTTTAAACTTGATTTTTTCTATTCTGATTGTGTCAACCCATTGGTTTGATATGATTTGATGATCTAAATAACCCTAATGATTGATTCTGATGATTGATAGATAAGAATTATTCTCATGATAGGTGAGGAATAATCTCATTTGTGATGAACCTCATGATAGGCGAGGTTGATTTTGATAAATTGACCTCATGTTAGGTGAAGTACAATTTAGATTGATAATGATGACCTCATGATAGGTGAGGTTTGGTGATGTTTGCTCATGAATTTTGATAAAAAATTCATACCAAGAGCTGATTAGATTTGATAGTATAATGACATGTGATATTTGACATAGTGTACTGATTTTGAATATTTCATGATGATAGGAGTCTTTGGATAATCTCTAGATTCGAGAGCGTTTCCCATGGACATTTGATTTGATTCCACAGTTGACACCAGATGAGACACAAATTATTGTTCGGTGTGGAATTGCTTCTCTTCTTGACATGCCCTAGATTAGGATTAATCGGGGTCTTCTCACAGCTTTAGCCGAGTGGTGGCACAATGATCATAACACCTTCCACTTACCCACTGGTGAGATGAATATTACCCCAAAGGATGTCTGGCGTATTTTGAAGATACCATTTGTTGGAGAGGTCATTGTGTATGATTCACAGGAGGTGGGCGGGATAGATGCTCTTCGTAGGGTTTATCAAGATGAGCATATTGCTGGGGTGTGGATTCCATGACAGGAGATGGTGGATTCGTATGCCACCCTACCTTCAGTTTTGGTAGGATTTATTGGAGGGTTCCTTTGTTGTGATCGCAGGTCAAAGGGACTATCTATTGGATGGGGCCGTGTACTTGAGAGTATGATTGTGCATGGGACTAGATATTCTTGGGGGATATGCATGCTGGCACATCTATATCATGAATTGCATTTAGCTGTTTATTTGAGAGGGAAAAGCTTATCATCAGGAGCTACCTTGCTTCAGGTATGGGCATGGGAGCACATTGCTGTCACGTGACCAGTGCTAGTTCGAGATAGGCTTGCTACTAGGCCATATGTTTTCAGATATAGAGGCTGACTTACCCAGTCTAGGATGGGTAAGTTGGAGCATTGAAGGCATGTACTAGATGACTTAGAGGCAATGAACTAGCGCCCATATCTGGATTGTGAGCATTGGGATGAGGATAATGCAAAGATGGGTTACATGTGTGATTCTATGTACTTGATTGGCCAGACCTGCTTTATCTTAGAGAGATTCCTACTACGGAGGGTCTATAGACAGTATGGTATTGTGCAGTGCATGCCCCAGGGCGTTGCACATTATGCCTGACGTCAGAGTGATGTAGCAGATTGGGGGCCACATTTATCCTATGATACCTTAGTAGACGGATACCACACCTTACAACCTTCAGCCTGGGACATTCGCCGTGATATTATAGGGGCACAAATGATAGAGGAGTATGCTGCTTTTCTTGCTTTAATCCATGCCCTCAGATCACCATTCCTGATGAGCCAACACCATTACCTGTAGAGGAGGATGTTGTGGTTGCATGTGGTCAACGACAGAGATGAGTGGAGGATGTGGTGGAGGAGCAGGCTGTAGATGTTAAGGCAGAGGATGTGGGTAGAGAGGATGATGTTGATATTGAGGATGTGGAGGGTAGTGGTGAGGGGGATGATAGTGGTAGTGAGGATAGTGGGGAGAGTAGCAGTGGTGAGAGTAGTAGCGATGATGGAGATGATAGAGGGGATAGTGGAAGGGGTGTGGTAGTAGGCAGTACAGGTCCATCCACTAGTGTGCCTTGTAAGAGGCAAGTAGTGGAGACATCTTCCTTAGAGCATTAGACGTAGATTTCCAATCTTCAGGTACAAATTCAGACTTTGCAGGGGCAGCTTGTGCAGGTTCAGGGGTTACTTGTGTAGACACAAACACAACTACAGTCTCAGGCACAAGCTTTGAAACAGGTACAAGGCCAGTTGGCAGCTGCGTAGACACAGATTTCCACACTGATGACAAAGAGGGATAGTGCCAGGCAGATCGCAGAGCGGGCACAGGCGACTGTGGATAATTTACAACGGATTACCGATGGTACTGGTGTTGGCAACTATATGAGGGAGGTTCTCTGTGTCGGCTGAGAGGCGGAGTTTTATAGAGGTCATTATCATGATGTAGTTCCTACTGAGTAGAGAGTGAGTTATGCTCCTTCACGGTTAGGCAGGACACATACCAGGACTATCAGTGAGGGTGTGACCCGACCTCCTCGTAGAGATCCAGGAGGTCCCGGTCCATTTGGTGGTGGTGGAGGTACTGGTCCTGTGATGCTTGCATCATCTGGCAGTAGTAGATCCTAGATGCTGTTATGATTTTGTGTTGTTTTTGAGACATGATGTATACTTCGATCTAGCCAGTTTTGATGATATATCTCCCTTATTTCAAACTTCATTGTATACTTGACATTGATGTTTTATACGATTTACATGATATGCAACAGACTATTATTGATCTATGATGGGCTATTATGATTCTATGATGGATGCATTCATTTGCCATGTTCTAGATGCCATGTGATGATTTACTTGATTCTAGATGATCATGTGATATGCTATGGTTTATGATGGTCTATTTAATGAATGATGTATGGATGTATGATATCGATGTATGGATGCATGATTATTTTCTTTTTATATGATGATCATCTTTATACATGAATGTGGATGTAATGATGTGATGCAAATAGGATGTATGTTCCTATGTTGATATAAATGTGAAAATAGATGATGTATGATATAAATTATGAATTGATGGAAATGCAATAATATGATGTAATAATAAAATAAAGAATGATGAATGGATGTATGATGTATGATGATCGATGGATGAATAATGTATTTTAATGTATGTTAGTAATGTATTGATAATAAAATGTGAATGGATAATGTGATGACTTGATGTAATGATAATGAAATATAAATGGAGAATGCAATGATATGATATGCGAGAAATAATTAGTGGATGGATGAAAAATGCAGTGATATGATTTAGTTTTGAAATTTTCTTTTAGAAATTTTATATGATATGGAGAAATATGATATGATGAATGCAAAATGATTTGATTAAAATGTATGAATGATGAATAGAAAATGATTTCTAATGTGAAAAATGTTGATGCAACTACATGGTTGCGATGATGTTTTTGTTTATGTCAAGTATACTCAATCTTTTATGAGAAATGATAATCATCAATTTGAATTTTTCACAAACTTTTGTTAGACATACTCTGCAGATGTAAAAACTATTTATGAATGCAATCTAATTTTATCATGCAACTATATGTAAAAAAAGTTGGCATTTTAATAGTACTTTTTGTGCTTTGTATCATCATAGAGCTTTAAAAATGTTGAAAGTAAGTACAAACATCAAAGGTATATTTTAGACCAATGATGACCTGAGTATTACTCTCATGATTTTTGATATTGCAAGTGAACACAAGCATCTATGTATAATTGAACCGAGATGACCTGAGAATTTCTTGAGTAAACAGATAAAGATCAATCATTTTAGTGTGTGAATTCTGAATGTCATCAGTGATACATTTGTAGAGCACATCCCACAACAATTCACACATTAAATAATTAATTCACAAACAACAGACAAATGAAAATACCATTCTTCTTCCTAGCTTCTCTAGTTCAATACATCATCGAGTTAATTTAAAGAAATGATAACAAATAATAAAAAATACAACATATCCAACCTTTACTTAAAGTGTTTCAATCATTATTCAGATTAGATCATCCGTCCTAATTTTGTGATGTTTTTGTTATTTTCTGAGATTTTGAATCAAACCTAACCTAATGACCTATCCTAGGGGCCTCGGGGGCTGATCAAAGATTAGCCTTGCCTACGTTATAAACGTAGAGACCACATAGTTCGACTGACACAGACTCATGTTTTTGACTTTTTGAAACTGACTCTTTTGACCTGTTTTTGATTTTTCTGCTGTCATATGTGGATGTCCAAAGTGTTTCAGATAGTGATTGATGTTCCATGTTGGTTGCATTTTGATCATTGTTTTTGTTGTGTTTTTGCTAAGGTTGTTGTTTTATTACCCCCAGTGATGTATAGATGTTGCCCTCAAGCCAGGGTGAGACATGACCATTTGCAATGATATGATAATGGATACAAAGTGATGGTGAAAGTAATGACCATGAAATGTATCAATAGATGGAAAAGCTGGTTAAATCACAAATAGTGCCTATTTCTAGGTTTTCACTATATGTTTTATTGCACTTTTTCATTTTTTTTATTTTTTTTGTATTTTTCTCTTTTCTTATTTTCTTTTTTTTTGTATTTTGAACCATGCACTAGGTGATTCAAGTGTAGAATCTCCTAAGATGAATGTTTTTTAGAGGTTCATCAAAAAAATCCCCTTCAGGTGTTGACAGTTGATAAGTGCTTGATCCATAAACTGATATGATGACAAAGGGACCTAGCCAATTAGGTTCAAACTTCCCTTTCTTTTCTTTGTCTTGCTAATTTCTAGGGTTCTCTTTTAGGACCAAATAACCAACCTGAAAGAATCTAGGCTTTATCCTATGATTGTATCTCCTTGAAATTCTCTGTTGGTATGCCGTTAGATGATTGACAACTTGTTGATGATGCTCATCCAATAGTTCCAGTTCTTGAAGCCTAGATACTCTATAGTCCTCATCTGAAATGATTCCTTTTAGTGACATAGAGAGTGATGGAATCTCTACCTCAATGGGTAGTATGGCCTCTGATCCATATACCAAGGCATATGGTGTAGCTCCTATTAGTGTTCTGATGATGGTTCTATAGGCCCATAGTGCAGGATTAAGCTGAACATGCCAATCACGTCCAACATAGTTAACCATTTTCTTGAGTATTTTCAGAATTGTCTTGTTAGAGTCCTTTGGCTGGCCATTTCCTTGAGGATAATACGGTGTTGAGAAACGATGTTGGATATGAATTTTTTCACACAATTCCTGGACATCTTGGTTTTTAAATGATCATCCATTATTAGTGATAATGGACTGAGGTATGCCATACTGACAGATTATGTAGTTCAATATGAATGACGAGATCTATTTTCCAATGATGGTTGTGAGAGGAATGTTGGAGTTGAGAAAATACAACTTCAAAGGAGCCCAGTGATCTTTGCAAGCAAGAATACCTGTTACAAGGAGAAGCAAAGAGAAGCAACAAAGAACACCATAAAATGCTCAAAGATGTGGAGCTCTATATTCACCAATGTGTAAAATGAATAATCATCATATATAGGTCAAAGAAACCCTAGGCTTGCACAGAGGATAAGGATTGCAAAATATCTTATCCACAAAGGATAATATTTACAAATATCTTATCCATTATTATGCACCTAAAGTTAGCTTAAGTGTAAAAGAGATAAAAGTGAACTTTAAATAATTAAACAAATATTGTTTAATTAATAAAGTAAATAACCAATTACTCTAACACCCCCCCTTAAGCTAGACTTAGGGAGAAGCTAAAACCTAGAAGAGACTTTTGAAAGCAAAAGCAATGGGTCCCAGAAACTAGGCCTAATCAGGTACCCAAATACAAGGAAATCTCTATAAAGTGGAGAAATAGAGAAAACCACATGGGAAAAACTCTACTCCAAAAGAGATGCAAGTGAAGGACGAAGAAGCCTCCAAACAAGAATGAAGGATGAAGAAGCCTCCAATCAAGAAGAAATTGTCCCAAAAGATAGGAACAAAGGATGAATGCCACAAAAGCATGAAGAAACTGCAAACTCTATCGAAGAATGACTGCTGAAATGCTAAAACAAGAACCTCCGCTGAAAATAGATGATGATTAGGAACAAATACTATATACAGAGGAACAAATGTTGTATACATAGCTCACTCCAACAAAACCAAGGAAGCATTAACACCAACAGTAGAAACCCCCCCATAATGCTGACAAGGAAGAGGTATGACAGGTACTCTGCAATGAAATGCCTGAATGTAGTGCATGAAGAAGAATCAAGAACATCTGAATGTACAAACATGAAAGTACAAGCAGATATAAAGGGTGTGCAAACAAAGGCACACACACATGAGGTTGTTTTTGTGAAAGGGACACTCACTTGACATAGGTATGATTGCAAACAAAGGCACACACATGAGGTTGTTTTCGTGGAAGGGACACTCACTTGACATAGGTATGATTGCAAACAAAGGCATAACATCAACCCCCCCATGGAACTTTATAACATAGTGCAAGTACAATAAGGCACAAATCATTGTGCAAGAATTCTAAAAATACTCATACAAAGCTGAGGCACTTTATTTTAGTGCGTTTACAGATGATAAAAAAACATGCAATGTGAGCCCATAAGGTCCAAAAAGGACAACAGCAAGAAGAAGGATTTCTGGAAAAAACCAAAAATCAAATTTAGAAACCACTTACACCACTGTGAAGATCTCGAAACTAGCTTTCCGACGATATCTTGTTTGCCCATTTTCGACATCGTACACAAAAATTATGTCGAGAACACTGAAGGCAACACCCAAAAAGAAGAGCTGAATTTGATTGGAAATAACAAGGAACTATGAAAAAAATATCCAAAAAATACCTGCACCACTGAAAAGTGCTCTTAATCCTCTTTTCGATGATATCTCGTTTGCCCGATTTCGACACTGTGGGCAAAAGTTATGGCCTCGGGAGTGAAAAAATAAAGTTCTGACTTTGACTGGAAAAAATGACTGCAAAATGGAAAAATCAGAAAAAATTACTAGTACCACTGGAACGGCGCCGGAACCAGCTTTTCGATGATATCTCATTTTTGAAAATCCGAGAAAAAATGCCCATTTTACGCCCGATTTAGTGCAAGCTGCTCAAAAAGGTAAAATAAAACTTACACAGCCAACAACCTCATGTGTGTGTGCCTTTGTTTGCACACGCTTTATATTTGCTTGTACTTTCATGTTTGCACATTCAAATGTTCTTGATTCTTCTTCATGCACTACATTTAGGCATTTCATTGCAGAGTACCTGTCATACCTCTTCCTTGTCAGCATTACGGGGGGGTTTCTACTGTTGGTGTTAATGCTTCCTTGGTTTTGTTGGAGTGAGCTATGTATAAAACATTTGTTAAATGAATAATCATCATATATAGGTCAAAGAAACCCTAGGCTTGCACAGAGGATAAGGATTGCAAAATATCTTATCCACAAAGGATAAGATTTACAAATATCTTATCCACAGAGGATAAGTATTGCAAAATATCTTATCCACAAAGGATAAGATTTACAAATATCTTATCCATAGAGGATAAGGATTGTAAAATATCTTATCCATTATTATGCACCTAAAGTTAGCTTAAGTGTAAAAGAGATAAAAGGGAACTTTAAATAATTAAATAAATATTGTTTAATTAATAAAGTAAATAACCAATTACTCTAACAAGGAATTGCTTCTATCCATTTTGTAAAGTATTATGTCATTGTGATTATGAACTTGTGTCCATTGGATGAAGACAAATTTATCTTTCCTACCAAGTCTAGTCCCCGTTGACAAAAGGGCCATGTTGATGTGAATGGGTGTAATTCTTGAGCTGGTGCGTGGATCAAATTACTATGAATCTGACACTTTTGGAACTTCTTGACAAACTGATAAGACTCCTTCTCCATACTTGGCCAGTAATACCCTAAACGAAGGAGTTTCTTTGCTAGAGTTATACCACTTGAATGAGTTCCACAAATACCTTCATGAACCTCACGCAAGGCTATCTCAGATTTGTTATGTTCTAAACATCGAAGGAGAGTACCATCTAGACCTCGACGATAAAGTATGTTGGGTGGATTGGCAGATGAAGTTGCATTTTTGGTTTCTGGAAAGATTAGGAGGAAGGATGTTGTCTTTTAGGTACGCATAGGTCTTTTCATAGATGGAGGATTCAACGACATCAAAATGGTATATGGTTTGGGATTTTGAACTATTATAAGAAGGATTAGATACTTGTTCTACCATAAACTCATAACGACCACATTTCTCTGGTAATTGCAAAAGAGAAGCAATTATCGCCATAGCATCCGTCGCTTTGTTTTCTGCCCTTAGAATTTGCTCAAATTTGATATTGACAAAGTATTGTTTGAGATCATCAATCAATTGCTTATAGGGCATAAAATTCTCATCTTTCATTCGATATTTGTCATTTACTTGATAAATGACTAGTTGAGAATCCCCATATACTTGTAACTCTGTGATTTTCCATTCAATTGCCACTTTGATGCCAATGATTAATGCCTCATACTTTTCCACATTATTGGTACATGGAAACATTAGTTTATAAGACTTTGGGATGGTGTGTCCTTGGGGTGTAATGAACAATATTCCTGCACCAGATCCTCTTTGTGTATATGATCCATCAAAGTAAAGTATCCATTGTTGTGTTGTTACTGTAAGAATGTCTGCATTAGGAAACTCCATTGTCACAGGATGATCATTAGTTAAAGGAGCTTCGGCTAATTGTTTAGTGATCACTTGACCTTTGATGGCTCTTCTTTCCACATACTAAATATCAAACTCACTTAAAAGCATGACCCATTTGGCCAGTCTACCTGTTAAAGCA
Source organism: Sequoiadendron giganteum (assembly GCA_007115665.2). Lineage (NCBI taxonomy): Eukaryota > Viridiplantae > Streptophyta > Pinopsida > Cupressales > Cupressaceae > Sequoiadendron > Sequoiadendron giganteum. The sequence continues at coordinate 92,067,461 of CM021103.1, read as the reverse complement.
ACCTTACTAAGTAAATATTTTAATGGGTCAATTTTTGCTATGAGCTTGATTGTGTGAGTCAACATGTAATGCTGCAACTCATGGGTAGAAAATACCACTCCCAAACAATATTTCTTAATGAAGGTATAATTTATTTCATAGCCATTCAAAGTTCTCTTGATGTAGTAAATGGCTTGTTCACTTCCTTCATAATCTTCTTGTGCCAACAGTGCTCCTAAAGAAATATCTGTTGTTGCAATGTATAGTATTAAAGGTCTTCCTTCTATAGATGGCATGAGAATAGGTGGCGACGTCAGATATTGCTTTATTTGGTTGAAAGTTGTTTCACACCCTTGATCCCATTTGAACACAACATTCTTATGCAATAGATGATTAAATAGGTGACTTTTGTCTGCCAACTGGAAGATAAATCTCCTGATTGATTGTAGCCTTCCTTGTAGTGACCTTAGTTGATTGATGTTCCTAGGTGGTGGCATTTCCATTATTTCCTTTACCTTTGCTGGATCTAATTCAATACCTTTTTCTGAGACTATGTATCTTAGGAGTTTTGTTGATGTAACCCCAAAGACACATTTCTTAGTGTTTAGTCTGACATTGAAATTTTCGAGCCCTGTGAAAATTTTGTCTAGGATATTTAGATATCCTTCTCTGGAATATGACTTAGCTAGAATATCATCCACACAATCCTCCATAAAGGTATGCATCATATCATGGAAGATAGTGGTCATTGCTCTTTGATAAGTTGCCCCTGTATTTTTCAACCCGAAGGGCATGACATTCCAGCAAAAGGTTCCCCATGGACATGTGAATACAGTTTTCTCCTGATTTTCCGGTGCTATCTTGATTTGGTTGTAGCCGGAGAAACCATCCATTATTGATAACATGGCCTACCCTTCTGTTAAGTCCACGATGATGTCAATATTAGGCAAGGGGAAATCATCCTTGGGGCAAGCCTTATTTAGATCCCTGAAATTTGTACATATCCTGATACTATTATCCGGCTTTGATATATGTACAATATTTGATATCCATCTGACATAATCAATAGACCTAATGAATCGTGCATCCAATAACTTCTTTAGCTCAACTTTTACCATCAATGCAATATGTGGATGCATCTTCCTTAATTTTTGTTTTACAGGTTTGATTCCAGTAGGCAAAGACAAATGATGCATTAAAAGATTTGGGTCTAAACCTGGCATATCAGAGTATGGCCAAGCAAAGTTAATGCTTCTTTCTTCAAAGAATTTGATAAATTCAGGTCTTTCTTGTTCTGTCATAGATTCTGCCAGATGTAAAATCTTTGCTCTTTCTTCTGTGCCAATTTTTACAGACTGTGTAGGTTCCACCAGAACTGATGATCTTTCATGATAATTTTCTAGAAGGGTGTGAAATCTCCCATCTTTTAGTGCCTCAGAGAGGTTTTCACCATCCGATGCATTCTTTATTTTTCTTTTTTCAAGATCTAATGCTGCCATAGAATGGTTTTCACCATTAGATCCATTTTTCCTATGTTCTATTTTGCAATTGGAAGATTTGACACCCTCCTGTCGAACCACGTTTTTATGAGATTTATGGATAGAACTTGTATCAGGTTCGTCACAACAAAGGAAATTTATGATAGCATCATCATTTGCAAAGATGGGTACATTTATAGGTTCAATGGGTTCCCAGTCAATAAGTTCAGGATGGAATAAGGGCAGGAAGTCATCGGATTGACTTGGGTTAATGGCGGTAAGGGTTCAGATAGTTATGTCATCAAAGTTGTCATTAGGGATGTCAAGGTCAATGATGTTACTTTCCTCGAGATTATCTAGTTCACTCGATGTCTGTTCATCCTCACTTGAGTCATCGATATGTTGCGATTCTAATACAAGTGGTCTAGACCCCGAGCTCTGTCCCTCCTCACGTGTAGGTGTATATTGTTTTATGACATCAATTTGGACATCCGTGTAAGATACATCAGAATATAGATCCCATTCATTTTCATTGGAATCTGTTTCAAAGCTATCTCTTACTTGAAGGATTCTTTCAACTTGCTTCTTAGTTATTTCTTGTTTTTCTTCTTCTGAGTAACCCAGTCATGTCTTATCCTTTGAATAAAGAGTAAGAGGCTGAATGTGTTCTATGATGCCTTCTTTCCTTTTTCCAACAGGTCCCTGTCCTTCATAACACTTTTTTTTCTAAAATAGCCTTTCCTTTGCCATACTTATCTTTCTTGATGCTAATGTTTGTTGATGTCAATGTTTCTTCATCTTTGTACAGCCAATCGAGGATAACTTTGTCTTCTGATTCATCCTATATAGTACCGAATTTCACAAATATTTCCTCTAGAACTATGGCAGGTTGTGATGGTTGTCATTTTATCATTGATGGTTGTCCATATGACTTTGGCGATGACATCAATTGTGAAAGATTAAGAGACTCCTCAATAGATTATCGTCCCGTGCCTTTGTCTGTTGGACCTTTTCTTGGAATTTCTGTGATAAAGAATTTAGAGGATCCTTATTGTTTGTTAATGTAGATTCAACAACACTTGTATCTTTTGATTTATCCTTTTTCTCCACCCACTTGGATGTAATGTTTGGATTTTTTTCACTATCTGACGAATTTGAAGTGCATGCTTCCCTATTGTGAGGCACAAAGGTGTCTTGAGAAGTTTTGAGTGTGTTACAATGTTGAGGATTGTTATAATCTGCTGATATAGTCACCTCTTGTCCATTAACTGGAAATTTCAAACATTAGTGATAGGTCGAAGGTACTGCCTACATTTCGTGAATCCACAGACGTCCTAAGAGTATATTGTAGGTTAACTCTTTTTCTAGTACCTGACATGCTATTATTTTCACCATTGGTCCCACTTGAATGGGCAACACAATCAATCCTTTAGAAGATCTCTCTTCCTCATCATAAGCCTTTATTGTCATTTTTCTTCGAGCATCAATAGCATTATTTGAATACCCTAGTGCATGGATTAACTTTAAAGTACATATATTTCAGCTAGCTACCCCATCTATTAGGACCCTTTTAACATGATGTTTGTGGATCAAAACTTCAATATGGAGGGCGGTGTTATGTGGATGATTAAGTGACACATCATCCTGTTCAGAGAATGATAGACAGTGTGGCGTGGTCACATTTCCCACCATAGCCTGGGATTGACAAACATCTAGGTTGTTGGGTACTGTGGTGGCAACAAGTGCTTGTTCTAAAACCTCCTTATGGGATGGTGATAGTTTAAGGATTTCAAGTATGGATATTTGCGCTGGTATTTTCTGAAGTTGGTCGACAATGTTGTATTGAATTGGAGGTGGAGTGGTGTTTTAGGTGCAACTCCCTTCAAAATTACCTTGGATTGCCCCCTTGTCATTACATTAACCGATTGATAGTCTTGTCTTTCTCTGATTTTTAAAACATTTATCTGATTGTCGGATATTTGTATGCTTGGGATTAGATCTAGTGGTATAATGTCATTGGTTTTGTTATTATCAATGTGATTACCAATGATAGTATCACTTTCTACTTCGGAAAAACAAAAGATTGTTTAACTAGGGTCTATTTAAGACTAAAAATTAGGGTTTTTTGACCTAATTTAGCCGTTCTACTAGGGTTCTGGACCCCCGCTCCAATTTTTGCCCGATCGAGGGCCGTTTTGCATCACTTTTTTGCGTTTTGGAATGTTTTTGGCATCCTGGACGTTTTATGGACCCGTTGGGCAGCTTGTCCTCTTTTTTCGTGAGATCACCCAAAAATCCAAATTTTCGTCCAATCTCTCGAGGGGGTAGCAGTGGGGCATCCAAAAACTTGATTTTTTAAAAAATTTTGATCATAGTAGTTTATTCTGTGAACCAATGCAACGAGTGCATTGCTTCAAAGAGGGGCAAAATGTAGACATAAAAAATATACAAGCTGAACCTACACACCTGATCCCGATCTTACTAACATTGTTTCTTCCTAAATCACCCCCTTTACTAATTAATTTAATTGAATAATCTTTATTTGATTAAATTCATCATATTTCCTCTCTTAATTAAATAAATCAATTTTATCTGATTAAGTCATTCTGCTTTATTAATTAAATTAATCATTTTGTTTAATTAATCCTATAGTTTCTCCTTTAATTAAATAATTTAATTTATTTAATTAAATCTCTAAGGTCATCTCTTTAAATCAGATAAATTAACCTTTATTTGGTCTATATTTAACATCAATCTCTTTAATTAAATAAATCAATCTTTATTTAATTAAATCCAAAATCATTTTCCTCTCAACTTTGATTTAAATAAATCCTAAAATCTAAGTCAAAATTGTCAAATCACCTAATTTCTACTTAATATGATCAAATCATGATTAAATCTAATCCTAATCACCTCAATCCTCTAGATTTTGCAACATGCACCAATAAATCAATTTAATTGATTTATTAAATCATCCATTTTCCCTCAACTTGACATCAAAAGGAAATATTCCACAAATTTAAAAAATCCCTCCAAAAGGGGATGAAGTAATTCCAACAAGGCATTAAAGGCCTCTTACATGTCCTTTGCCTTGAGCCAAGTGGCATTAACTCCATTTTCCTCTCCCTCCAACTTGTCATTTCACTAATTTTAAATTCCACCTAATTGCATTTATTTACATATTCATAAAAATGTGCTCATTCGTCCTCCAATCACATGTTGACAAGTGGCCTCCTTTCATTGGTTGGTCTATTATCCCGCATTCATCCATTTTTCTTATTCTTCCATTCTTGAAATCTATAAATATAGGGCTTCTCCTATTGAATTGATCATCCACAATCCAAGCAAGCTTATTATACACAATTTCATCCACAACTTCATCCATTGCATTTTGAATTTCATAATTTTGTATCAATATTATCAAGGTTTTGTGAAAATTGCATCAATGAATCAAGGATCTTCATCAAATCACATGAAGGAGTTGGGAAAGGGCCATTTCCTACACAAAAATGGCACCAATTCCCCCATGGGATTGAAGGCTTGCTCATTAGAATAGGATTTAATTGCTTTTATTATGTTGATCTTCATTTCTTTCCTATTTTGATATTGCAATCTAATTTTATGGGGAATGTTGCTTCTATCTTGCATTTGAATCTAATATTGTGTTTTTTCTGTGTTTATGTAGGTATAGGAACACCATTCACATTTTGGTAGTGTTCACATATTTGCGGGGAACCTATTGCTGGAGTATGATGCCATTTGGGCTGAAAAATGCAGGAGCAACTTATTAGAGAGCCATGACATTAATCTTTCACGATATGATCCATAAGACTATGGAAGATTATGTGGATGACATATTGGCTAAATCAAGGAAAAGATGAGACCACATACCAGCTCTGAGCTCCATTTTTGATAGGTTGGAAAAGTACAAGGTTCGACTTAACCCAAAGAAGCGCGTCTTCAGAGTGCAATCAAGCAAGCTCCTGGGGTATATCATGTCAATGAGAGGAATCAAGGTAGATCCTGCCAAAGTCAAGGAAATCCTCAAAATGGAAGCACCCAGGACATTAAAACAACTAAGAGGCCTACAAGGGAGACTCCATAATCAGATCATGATAGCAAAGGAAGACCAACTCAAAAAAATGTTCACATGTCTGTGGGGAACCTATTGCTGGAATATGATGCCATTTGGGCTGAAGAAGGCAGGAGCAACTTATCAGAGAGCCATGACATTAATCTTTCACGATATGATCCATAAGGCTATGGAAGATTATGTGGATGAAATATTGGCCAAATCAAGGAAAAGACAAGACCACATATCAGCTCTGAGCTCCATTTTTGATAGGTTGGAAAAGTACAAGGTTTTAATTAACCCATAGAAGTGCATCTTTGGAGTGCAATCAGACAAGCTCCTGGGTATATCGTGTCAACGATAGGAATCAAGGTAGATTCCACCAAAGTCAAGACAATCCTCAAAATGGAAGCACCTAGGACATTGAAACAACTAAAAGGCCTAGAAGGGAGGCTCCAGTCTATCTGCAGATTCATAGCACAACTGACAGACAAACAAATCCCATATTCTTATCTAGTCCACAAGTGGGTAGCATACAAATGGGATGAAAAATGTGATCAAGTGTTTAAAAAAATCAAGGAATACCTACTCACACCACCAATTGTAATGCCGCCAATTCTAGACAAACCATTGATCCTATACATATCAACAAAAATAGTAGCTCTCGACACTCTCTTAGCCCAACATGATGAAAACAGAAGGGAAAGAGCAATCTATTACATCAGCAGGACCATGGGAGGACATGAACTAAATTACACACCTATTAAGAAAGCTTGGTTAGCCATTGTGTTTGCAGCTCAAAAATTTAGACACTACATGTTGGCACATCAGATCAAGCTAATCACAAATATAGATCCACTCAAATACCTACTTTCCAAAGAAACTCTCATAGGATGAACGACTAAGTGGTTGACAGAGCATGACATTGAATATGTAGAGCGCAAGGCCATTAAAGGACAAGAAATTATGGATCAATTGGCAGAGGCACCTATATGTACAGAAAACCCACTTGTCTCAGAGTTCTCTGATGAACCAATTTTCAATCTAAGTGTAGCAGACCACTAGAAGATGTATTTTGATGGATCCTACACATGGCATGGGTTGGGAGCAGGAATTTTCTTCATCACTCCCCAAGGAGACTACATACCCAAATCCTACAAGCTGTCATTCTTATGCATGAATAACATAGTAGAGTATGAGGCTCTTGTCATAGGGCTAAGAATTACGGTGCAGTGGAAAATTATGGCCCTTAAGGTATATGGAGACTCTCAACTCATAATCAATCAAGTAAACAATGAATATCAAACAAAGGATGATAAAATTACTCCATACAGGAAATTGGTGGAGAGCCTCAAGGAGTCATTTATTGATATTACATTTGAATAGCTACCCAGAGAAAAAAATAGAGCAGTGGATGCAATGGCTACAATTGGATCACTCTTGGAAATCTTGCACAATGTCCCAAAACATGAATTCCTCGTAGAGCAGCTTCTTGTACTAGCATTTGAGGTACCAGAGTCTGAATTCGTGTGTGAAATCCTTGGTCCTGGTAATCCCTCGTATCATGAAATTTACACCTACTTGAGAATAGGAGTCCTTCCTGCTGACATAACCCCGAACCTCAAAAGAGCTTTTATCAAGAATTCATCTCATTTCGTCATCCTAGGAGAAACCCTCTACCGTAGGAGCATTGAAGGGACCCTATTACATTGCCTAAATACTGAGGAAGCCCTGACTGCTTTAACTGAGGTACACAACAAGATTTATGGTTCACACTCAAGCGGTATGAATTTGGCTAAGATATTATTGGCCCAGGATGGAAAGAGAAGGCATGAATTTGTCAAAATATGTTTGCAGTGTCAACAACATGGGGAGCTTATCCATGCACCATATCAAGAGCTTCATCCCATTGTTACACCTTGGCCCTTTTCACAGTGGGGGCTCGATCTCATCGGTAAAATCACCCCCACCTCATCCAATGGCCATAAATTCATCATCACCGCCATAGAGTACTTCATAAAGTGGGTTGAAACCATTCCCATGACCTACATAATAGGAAAGAAGGTATCTAAGTTCATCCTGAACTACCTTGTTTGCCGATACAGTGTCCCTCGAGCTATTATCTCTGATAATGGGACACCTTTCAAAAATTAGGATGTTGATGACCTTTGCCAAAAATTCAACATCCAAAATCGCTTTTCCACTCTGTATTACCCCCAAGGCAATGGCCAAACAAAAGCCACCAATAAAACCAGTCTGAAAATCCTTAAGAAAATAGTCAATGACATCGGTCGTGATTGGCATCTGCAGCTAAATCCCACCTTATGGGCTTATCACACAAGCATTCACACACCAACAGGTGCCACCCCATTCTCCCTGGTCTACGGATCAGAGGCCATCCTCCCCATTAAAATCAAGCTCTCATCCCTAAGGATATCACTGCAAAATCTCATTACAGATGAAGAATACCGGGTCTCACGACTAAATGAGCTAGAACTACTGGATGAGTGGCACCTCAAACACAAGTCTATCAAAATCACCTCAAACACAACTAAAACAAGAAAATCATGAGGCAAACCTTCCAAGTTGGCGAGCTAGTACTGAAGGAGAATTTAAAGAACATGCCAAATCCAAAGAGCAAAGGTAAGTTTGAGCCCAACTAGTTGGGACCTTTCTTCATCACTGCAAGTTACAAATCAAGAGCCTATCAGCTGTCAACGCCCAAAGGAAAACCTCTGTAGGAGCCCATGAACAACTCCCATCTCAAATTTTTTTATGCCTGATCTTTTAGGGGTAAAGCCAAAAATGGAAAAAAAATAAAAAAATCCATAAAAAAAAAAGGATTAAAAATAGAAAAGAAAAAAATCGTCCTCTAGTGAAAACCACTTCAGTGGCACTTTGGACAAGTACCTTGGTGAAAACTTGGAAAATAGGTGCTAAGTGTAAATAAAGCACTCCCCTTCCACCAAGATCTTCACGGCTTATTTTGCACACTCACTTATCCATTACATTCCATTTATCCTTCCATCATCCATCCGCATACGTATCATAGCTTGATCTTGTGTTCATATCATGATCCACCCTAGTACTACTTGACATATTCTTAAGGTTAGTTTTTCCTACCTGTATCGAAGTAGTCTATCACATCACACTGGGGGAATGTTCCTATACCTGCATCAGATCGGATTCATGTATATTCTTGTGATCTTCCTTAAAATAAGAAAAAACCCAAAAACATTAGAAACATCCAAAAATCCTAAACATTCCAAATATCAAAAATCTAAAAATCATACCAGTGGCGTCGTCATACCGAACTATGTCATATTTGAGCTTGAAGGTAGGTAAGGTTGATCTTTGATCATCCCTTGAGACAACCTACATCAATCCTTTAGGCGTCTGTTGCAATAAAATGGCAATCTGTTTGTCTATCTATCTCATCAGCAATCAAGTCAGTTGTTAGTCGAACTACATGGTCTCTGTGTATATAATGTAGGAAAGAATAATCTATTGATCAACTCTCAAGACCCCTAGGATAGGTCTTTAAGTTAGTCTCTTGGTCAAAATCTCAAAATACCAAAAACAACCTCAAAACTTTTTAAAATTCCAAAAGCATCCAAATATTGGAACAAACCCAAAAATCCATCCATCTCATTTAGTTTTTGCATGCAATAATCATCATTCATAATAAATCAATCATCATTTTCATCCTTTGGTAAGGCAATCAGAAGTAAGTCTAGCAGGTTTAAAGTAAAAGCTCAATCATCAAAGTCTCAAGTCTAGGTCAGTAAGTAAACAAGTTGGTCAACTCTCGGTATCAATAGCTTATCATCTAGTTAAATCTCACCATCACCTGATTACAACATGTCCTAGGATGCATCCTTCCTATAATGGAAATCAACATCACGCATCACCATAGTCTAGTCTTGGCTAGCGGTATGAAGAACATTAGCTTGTTTGTTTACTTTATCTTGGTGTTTTTTGACTTATCTTATTTCGTGCTCATTCCAAGGACCTCTTGATGATGCCTAATTGAAATTTTTAGAGAGCGTAGACATGGAATATATAAAAATTCATTTTGGTACACTTGATCCCGTTTACTAACAACATTTCTCCCAAAATCATACTCTCAACATTTCATCATATTCTATCTCTAAATGTAATAAATCATTATTCATTAAATTAAGTCTTCCTCCTCCAGTGATTAAATTAATCAGTTAATTTAATTAACCTTACATTTCTGTTTAATTAAATAATTCATTTTATTTGATTAAATTTCTAAAGTCTTCTCATTAAATTAAACCTTATTTGATTTAATCTAACATATTGCTCTTTAAGTTAAATAAATCAAATCATTTATTTAATAAATCACTTCCTCTCAAATTCTGATTTAAATTAATTCATCTATTTGATTCAAAATTGTCAAATCATCTAATTCTTCATTAAATTAATCAAATCTTTGATTAAGTTAATCCTTCTCACTAAAATCCTCTAGAGAATGCAACTTGCACAATAAATCAATTATTTTGATTTATTTAATTCTCTATTTTCCCTCACATAGCATCAAAAGGGAATATTCCCTCATTTGAATTCAAAAAGTCCAAATGGACTTGTACATCCAACAAGGCATTCACTCCTCTTACATGTCCTTGTGCATTGAGCCAAGTGGCATTTATTTTATTTATTTTTCCCTCTCACATGTCATTTCTCAAATTTGAAATACCACCTAATTGCATTTATCATGCACATTGACCAAAATGTGCTCATTCCTCAACCATTCACATTTTGACAAATGGCACTTGGCCATTGGATGTGGAATGATCCCACATTGCTCTATTTCACTCTCTTTTCCAGTTTGGAAATCTATAAATTGGAGGTTTCTCTCCTTATTTGATAACACACAACTTTGAGTAAACTTACTATACTCAAATTCATTTCAACATCCACAATTCAAGCAAGTATTCTATACTTCATTTCAAGAGACAACTTTGAGTAAACTTACTATGCTCAAATTCATCTTCATTCCACATCTTCATGCAAGGTTATTTTCTTCATTTGAGAATTAATCTTACTCATACCATCATTCAACTTGTTCAAGGATTGGGAAAGGGCTGCTTACTACACAACAAAGTGGCACCAATCCACTATGAGATAAAGGTTTAATTATATTTCTTATATGCTTTTGTTTAACTTGTTTTTCTACTCATTAGTTGCATATTTAGACATGATTAAGTATTTCACTAGGATGATAAATTTTTTGATTTAAACTAACTTTCATACTAACAACATGAAACTGTTTGAGTCGATCTTCCTGTAAATTTTAGCATCCATAGAGAGAAAGGAATGGGGCAACACTCATTATATTTTTATCTACTATGCTTGTTGGATATTCTTGTAAAATAACTTGGTCATATGTGCTTTGTTTGGTTTGTAGGGAAGGTGTTTTAGATGTCTTGTTGACCACATACCCTTTCACCATTCGTGGTATACATCGCCATACCGCGGCCTACCCTTCGACCACTCGCGGTACCGCAGTATCAATCTCCACCACTATTTTCGTTGTCTACCGTCTCTTACCGCACTACTATCGCCTTCTACCGTACCTGTCGCGGTAGAGTAGTACCCACCACGTCACTGCCGACTAACCCTCCCTTACCCACGGTAGCGTGGTAACCATCAACAGTCTTCGCCGCCTTACCGCGGTCTACCTGCTAACCCCCGCCGTAGCGCGGTAACCACCCACTGTCTTCACCGCCTTACCACGGTCTACTTGCTAACCCCCCATGGTATTGTAGTTAACCGCCATGGTCTTCACCCTCTCGGTCTCTCATGTTATCGCTGCCTGACTGTCACTTCCCCGTGGTAGAGTGATTAACCGCCGTCCTCACTATCACGATCATCTCAGTTGTCACCGCACTATCGCGGTCTCCCGCCTAACCGCTAGTGGTAGTGCAGTTAACTACCTCTTCACTATCACCGCATTACCGCGGTCTCCTGCCTAACCGCCAGTGGTAGCGCGGTAAACTTGTTAACCGCCATCACGTCCCTGTGGTCTTCTGCCTTCCCGCCTGCGGTATTGCGGTAAACCTGCTAACTGCCACCGCGTCACCGCGGTCTTCCATCCAACCACCCTTGGTATAGTGGTAGCGGTCTCGGCCGACTGTGTGAAGCCACCAACCGCGATACCGCAACCTACGGTAAAATAGTGGAAGGGATCAATTCGGGAAATAAACAGCTCTATAAGGAAATTTTTTGCATTTATAAGGGGGTTAAATGATTTTTTTTAGAGATGGTAATTTTTTTTAATAACTTATGATTAGGACATTAATACATGAGAGATTTTTATGAAATATTTTATTACCTTTGTATTTTCTTTTGAAGGTTGAACATTGGAATTGAGCCAAGACAAAACGAGATTGGGGAAATTCACAAAAGCATTTTTTAATGCTTGTTGAGCTAGATTTTTCACCTAATTTAAAACCATCTCACATCTATTTTTGGGGCTTAAAATTAACCATTTTGACTTGATCTTTTGGTTAAAATTGAACCTTAGAAATTTACTAGATTTCAATTTGGGTCTAAAGTTGAACAAGGCAATCTCACATTTCCTTTGGTGCTTAAAAATAACTCATTATTGCTTTGAAGGATTTAAAATGAACATGTGTTTTTTGTTCCTTGTAATTCTTTTTGCAAAGTAGTGTCATTTAAAAAGGTGTATGCGCTTCTCTCTCGCTTCACGATGATCTTGAGAATCAAAAGTCTTTTTTGTGACACTAAGTTGCATAAAGGATTGCCTCCACATTTCATTTTGGGAATTAAAATTGAACCAAACATGCAAGTGTGAGTAAACTTGTTGCGAGTGTTCTCCATTATTTTCTAAACGAAGGTTGATCAAACTATAGATAAGTTTATTCACTTTTGTTTATCTTAGAGGGCCTGCCTTGTGGGAAAATGTACTCACCCAAGGGAACGACCCAATCGGGAACACGCTAAAGCCAAGCGACTTCCAACCGGTATATAAGTGTGGATTCTTGAGAAAAGTTCAAGAATCACGAGGATTATTCCGATGAGATGGACAGATTGGACTCTCGTCGATGTTGGATAATCCCCCACAAACGGAATGCCCGAATTAAAACCTTTTGTTTAGAAAGGCTAAATCCTTGTCTTTTTTGTTGGTGCAAAAGGTCATGTCCTTTGAAGCCACCTCACGTTATACATGCGGTTTTGTTGTAGAGATGAAAAGTATGCCATGGGGGATTCATGGGTACTAATGCTTGGCTAACCTGAGAAGTGTGTGCCGTGGAGGGGAGCCAGTGTGGTCAAGCATTTAGCCATCCGCACAAAATATGTGCAGCTTGATTTATCCAAGTGGGAACCCAACAAAATATTGTCTCATCATCCTAGGGTTGTAAGAAGTGCTTGGAAGTGAAGAACACATTGATTGGTCCTCAAAACATTTGGAAACAAACATAGACAAAGAGCTCAAAATTTTAAACCCTTTGGAGAAGAAAAAATACCTATGAAAAATTCAAGTGCTATTGCTTACCCTAGGGATTCAATCCTTAGAGGTTTCCAAGTGCTTGGGTTTAATCATTGTTTGTTCTCACCAAAGTCAACCTAGGAAACCTTTGCCTTGATTTCATTGATTTCCACATAATGCACTTTGTGGGATGAAAAGAAAGTGGGACATTGGACATTCAGTTTGAAACATAATCGAGAAAGTGTTTTGTGGTAAAAAGAACCAAACCTAAGCAAGATAAAAGACAATTGAACCACACATGTGCTTTTTCTCTTTTGAGTCTTAGGGTTTTCATGCAAACATTAGTCTTTTGGATTGAATTATTCTTAGGGAAAAACATGTTCTTCATCACCTTAGTCTTGTAAGTAAGTCCTCCTAGGGTCATCTAGGATCAATTCAAACACTTCATCCATCCAAACATCAATCAAACATCACCTCACCAACAAACTTCTTGAGAAATTTAGAAAAATCACTCATGCTAAACTTAAAGGGCTAAACCAACATCACCCTATCTTGGCTTAACGTACCTAGCCAAAATAGTCAATCCTCTCGAACAAATTTACCTTTAGGATAACACAACTTCCTAAGGTCTACTAGTTCATAATCACTTTGATTGGCTTAACACACTTAGCCAATTCATTCTCTTGAGCAAGTTTCTCTAGGATAACATAGCTTCCTAGGACTTACAAGTTCACCATCATTTTGTTTGACTTAACACACCTAGTCAAACTATCAAAATCAATCCAAGCCTTAAAGTTTAACATCACCCCTAAAAGTTCTCCAAGAGTTTCACTCATCCACACCATCCATAGCCCGTTTATCTCATCATCATCTTTTGATCATTAGACCTTCCTAGTTATCCTCTCTTTTGTACCTAAGATTAAGATCAAACGATCTCTATTTTATGGTCCAAACAAGATCACAACACAAGAGGGACATGGAATATAAACTTGATTCATCCATCATGAGTAATCCAATTCAACCAAACTATCTAAGTCTTGCAATTCCATCTAATTTTCAAAACTCACATTTATGCATGGCATCATTATCTCCTCCAAACTTCAATGATACAAATGCGAGGATGCCCAATCTAAAGTTTGGAGCACCTTTCCCAATGATAGATTTAAATCCAAGTCCAAATCTGCAAATCTATCAACCGAACAATCAATGCATGAGTCTTATTCCAAACAACATTATCGCACCAAATCCATACATGCCAAGTACAACTTTACCAAACATGACCATTTCAAATCCACACTTGGTAAACTTTGGGGTAGACATGTTTGCAAATCCCATCAATGTTGTTCAAAATCCAAGCAATATGTTGATGACTCTAGGTATTGATCCAAATGAAGGTAACACCATGCAAAATCAAAGTTACCTAAATCAAGGAAATATGACTCTCAACCACAACAATGCTCAAAGTCAACCTATAATGCCAAATCAAAACATCATACCAAATCATCCCATTTTGCCAACAATATCACAACAAAAAATGGAAACCATCCAAGCAACCCCAACGGTCAACACATCTACCGTTCCTCAAGTGTCTCAAGGACCAAGAATCTCAATCGCACCATTCACCACTCAAACCTTGGAAATCAATGAGACCGTTCCACTAACCCCAAAAATCAACACCATTCCAAATCCACCACTACCACCACCAAAACACAACATGACAAATTCATTCTCTATCATTTTGCAAGCTGCCCGCCAAAAGGCACTCCAAGCCCAACAAGCTGCACAAGTTGTGCAAGCAGATCAAGTAGCCCGACAAGCTCAAGCCCAACACAAAGCTCAACAGGCTCAAGCACAATTTCGGGCGCTATTACAAGCAATACATGAACAAGTCCATCAACAAGGAGCACAACAAGGAGCCCAACAAAAATCTTTGTTGGCACAACAATAGCTAGACCAACAACAAGCTTTGTTGGCATAACAGCAACAAGACCAACAACAAGCTTTGTTGGAACAACAACAACACGACCAACAACAAGCATTGTTGGCTCAACAACAAATGTTGGCATTACTCGCTCAACAAAGTTTGCAAAAAACTCCCACCATAATTGTTGAAAACAATAATCAAGATCTATCCATCGATGAACACCCTGACGATGTTTCCACCTCATCCAATGATCAAATTAGCGTACATCAAGAGCCATTTTTTAGTCATGATCAAGACCCTTCCTACAAAGATCTATTCCAAGAAGTGTTGATGTTGTTTGATCCTATCTACATAAACCAATATCCATCCACCAATGATCGTGTTGAAAATGTCTCTACACCACCTAACGATTTAGAGGACATATCTCAAGAACTTATTCCAAAGCATGATCAACATATTTTACCAAGGTCTAGCAATGATCCTTTCCAAAACATATGGAAATCCTTTGACCTCATGACATTTGAGAATCTTCCTATGCCTAATGAAGATATCCAAGAACCCTTTATAAGCAATCCATTCTTTGAAATCGACCCATGTCAAGAACTTGATCCAAAGCATGTCGAAAGCAATTCTGAAATCATTCAAGATCAAGAATTTACATCTCCAAGCTACTACAATGATATAATGGACACTCTCCTATCTATACGAGATGATCACATCCACATAGAACATACTCCTCTGTCTACCCATGAGATGCTTTCTTTGCATGAACACGTAGATGATCTTTATTCAGAACATGATTCCTTTACTCCTGACATCATTACACACAAAGAGCAGGTTATTGATTCCTACAGTCAAACTGAATTGTCAACATTAGGATCTAATGTATCCCAAATTCAGACTGAGGACATCATGTATGAAGATATCCAACATTACCCACTCAAGGAAACAAGTCAGAATGAACAAGATATTCCAGAGACAACAAAGCAACAAATTGAAATGACGTCATATGTGGTGGTCATTTGTTAGAGAATACATTCTAAGCAAGGAGAATTAAAGAACAAAGGTGCTACTATCACCATACTGGGGGCAACTTCATCTCAAACAAACATCAACATAGGGGGCACGAAGGATCCTTATGATGAAACCAATGCCAATACTACAACCCGCCATGCCATGAATCTTCATCCACCCATCATCCCATCCACGAATTGGGACCAACAACAAAAGAAAGATTCGAATCAAAGCATGAAGAACGTCATCAAAGAAAAAGAAGTGGCGAAGCACAAAGGACAAGTCAAATATATATGGATACCGAAGAATACAAAGAAATACTATCCCTATCAAACTCCATTAGTCAAAGAAACTATGGGGCAAAATCAAAAAGGGAAAAGTATCCATCAAAGATGTCCACAAAGGCAAAAGAAAGCTTCTCAAGCAACATACAAAGTGTATCAAGCAGTTGGTCCTAATTCGATGCACACTTCCATATCCACTCATTATTGCTCATCTTCCCAATTTTGGAGAATCAAAGGCTCTAGACTGTCAACCAATCCATCTTTTATCCCTAAACACACTCCATCCATGCCTCCATGCATGATATCTAATTCTCACATTGACCATGTGTTGGTAGTGACCCTTCATCATAAGGATTCAAAAGGCACTCTATCACGATGTGCGCACAAAGACATAGTTAACTTCGGTATTAGCAAAGCAGATCAGGGATCTCAAAAGTTGCATTCAAGTGCACGTATCTTGGCAAAGCAAATTCTTCAAGCAGGATACTGATGACACGTTATGACAGAAGCATCAACATCAGCACCACCAGGTGGTTCAACATTAGCTTAAAATCTCTCAAAAAATACAAAAAAATACAAAAATACAAAAATCTAAACAAAATCAGATAAAGGATTGAAAACAGTAAAGAAAAAAATCGTCCTCTAGTGAAAACCATTTTGGTGGCACTTTGGGCAAGTACCATGATAAAAACCTAGCAAACAGGCATCATGTGTAGAATCGAGCATCTACGTGCGCTAGTTCAGTTGAAAGCATCTTATCACATCCATAATAAAGCTAGCATTCCATCCATATCATTCATTCATCCATGAACCGTTTATCCAATCCATTACCTTCTATCTACCTTATCTTGATCTTGATGAAAATTTTGGAGCACACTTTATGCTTGCTTATGGTAAACATCTTGACATGGGTTATTTTCATTGATCCCATCCTACCCAATGCTATCTGAGCAATATCCAAATGAGAATCCTCTATTTGAACACCCTTATCTTATCACAAGGTAATCCATATTCATATATCCAAGATTCCATTCAATGGCCGTTCAAACATTGCTAGACACTGGGGGGAAATATTTGCACCTTGTTTTGAGAATAAATCTTGATATATATCATCCAACTCATGTGGCGATCCAAACATTGGAAAACGTGAAATCAAATTGGTCAAAGAATTTGTGAGCCAAAATATCCAAATCACTAGCCCATGGCATATTTTGACAGGAAGACATTCCTTATCAAGTTTTATCGTTCATCGAACATCAATCCAAATAATTCATATCAATTGCATTTAATGCACACGTCAATGTCACATCAAATCATCAAATCAATTTTGTTCCAAATCAAGCTTCATCAATCGAATCCAATCAACTATCACCTTGTTTGACTTAACACACTTAGTCAAACTATCATCTTATGCATGAGTTTACTCTAGGATAACACAACTTCCTGGAATTTACAAGTGCATTATCATCTTATTTGACTTAACACACTTATTCAAGTTATCCAATCCATCATCAACTTGTTTGACTTAACACACTTAGTCAAAACATCCTCTTCTGTACAAGTTTACTCTAGGATAACACAACTTCCTGGAGTTTACAAGTGCATTATTACTTTTGTTTGACTTAGTACATTTAGTCAAACTATCAATCCACCAATGCAATCAATCAACATTAAGCTTGGTTTTCAACAAAATCCCAAAACAGAGCACTGATATCATCACATATCACATCCAAATTGTCAGAATCATTCGAAAAATCCAAACCATTCAAAAAATTCATCAAAAATTCAAAAATTGAAAAAAATCAAAAACATTCAGAAAATCAAAAAATCAAAATCAAAAATCATTCGGGAAACCAAATCATGTCAAAATCTGAAAAATAAAAAATAGTGTCATCTTGTCTAAACTACGTCGTCTCTGAGCTTGAACGTAGGCAAGGTTGATCTTTGATCATCCCCCGGGACAGTAAGGTCAGTCCTCAGGCGTTTGTCGATTTGGCAATCCGTTTGCCCATCTAGTCTGCATCTTAGGTCAGTCCTTTAAGCAATAAAATGGCAACTCGTTTTCCCATCTATCTTTTCATTGAGTCAAGTTTGTCATCAGTCGAACTACATGGTCTCTGCGTATATAACGTAGGCAAGGCTAATCTATGGATTAGCTCCCGAGACCCCTAGGATAGGTCTTTAAGTTAGTCTCTTCATCATAAATCTTGAAAATGCCAAAAACATTAAAAAATGTGAAAATACCAAAAACATTTGTAAAACATCTCAAAATTCCAAAAACAGCCTCAAAACATCTGAAAAACCCAAAATGGTGCATCCATTTCATCTTGCTTTCACCTGTGATTTATCATCACTCATAATAAATCAATCGTCGCTTTCACCCTTTGGTGAGTTAGTCAGAAGCAAGTCTAGCAGGTTCAAAAGTGAATGCCTAATCGTCAGAGTCTTGAAAGTCTAGATCAGTGAGTCAGCAAGTTGGTCAACTCAGAGCATCAATAGCCTATCATCCAAATCAGTCCCATCAAAACCCTGATCACAACATGTCCTAGGATAAAGCTTTCCTACAATGGACATAAGCATTAGGTACCCCTCATAGTAGTTAGTCTTGGATAGCGATATGAAGAACATTAGCTTGTTTGGTTCACTTTATTTTGGTCTTTTATTGACTTATCTTATTTTGTGCTCATTCCAAGGACCTCTCGATGATGCCTAAACAAATTAGGTTTAGAGAGAAAGGAATGGGGCAAGGATTATTATCTTTTTTATCTGTTGTGCTTGTTCGATACTCTTGTAAAATAACTTAGTCATGCGTGCTTTGTTTGGTTTGTAGGGAGGGTGTTTTAGGTATCTTGTTGACCACATAGGAAGACTTGCTTTTCTATGTTTTGGTCCAAGATGTTTAGAATATCTGAACTACATCCTGAATGAAGTATGTCCGCTAAGTGTGAACAAGAATACACCTATCTGATTGTCAAGTCAAAGTCCATCACACTAGGTACAATGCCATCCTGGTCCTTTATACCTTGATGCATCATACCTACGTGTGTTATCAAAAATAAAGTAATTATCCCTTTGAAAATCCCAACTCCTGGTAAGCAAATCATCAATCATCATCTTGTGTGGATCTTCTTTCCATTCTTCTCATTCTTCTATCTTTACTAACATTTCTACCTAAAATTGGTGTGTTGAATCAAGGTATACACGAGACTACCCATACTCGACGACTGTCTATACATCATCAGATCTACATCAAAATAATTATCTTTCATCCTCTGATCATTAGAACCACTCCTCTCGCAATTAATCGTGATATCGATTGGAAAATTAGCATTTCCACTCGATCTCTCGAGGGGGTAGTATACCAGCATAATCCTTCCGCTGGGGCAATAGTGGGGCATTCTGGAAAATTCAATTTTTTTTTGACTTTGATCACAACAGTTTATTCTTTGAATCAATGCAACAATTACATTGCTTCAAAGAGGGGCAAAATGTAGACATGGAAAATGTACAAATTCATTTTGGTACACTTGATCCCGTTTACTAACAACATTTCTCTTCGAATCATACTCTCAACATTTCATCATATTCTATCTCTAAATGTAATGAATCATTATTCATTAAATTAAGTCTTCCTCCTCCAGTGATTAAATTAATCAGTTAATTTAATTAACCTTACATATCTGTTTAATTAAATAATTCATTTTATTTGATTAAATCTCTAAAGTCTTCTCATTAAATTAAACCTTATTTGATTTAATCTAACATATTGCTCTTTAAGTTAAATAAATCAAATCATTTATTTAATAAATCATTTCCTCTCAAATTTTGATTTAAATTAATTCATCTATTTGAGTCAAAATTGTCAAATCATCTAATTCTTCATTAAATTAATCAAATCTTTGATTAAGTTAATCCTTCTCACTAAAATCTTCTAGAGAATGCAACTTGCACAATAAATCAATTATTTTGATTTATTTAATTCTCTATTTTCCTTCACATAGTATCAAAAGGGAATATTCCCTCATTTGAATTCAAAAAGTCCAAGTGGACTTGTACATCCAACAAGGCATTCACTCCTCTTACATGTCCTTGTGCATTGAGCCAAGTGGCATTTATTTTATTTATTTTTCCCTCTCACATGTCATTTCTCAAATTTGAAATACCACCTAATTGCATTTATCATGCACATTGACCAAAATGTGCTCATTCCTCAACCATTCACATTTTGACAAATGGCACTTGGCCATTGGATGTGGAATGATCCCACATTGCTCTATTTCACTCTCTTTTCCAGTTTGGAAATCTATAAATTGGAGGTTTCTCTCCTCATTTGATAACACACAACTTTGAGTAAACTTACTATACTCAAATTCATTTCAACATCCACAATTCAAGCAAGTATACTATACTTCATTTCAAGAGACAACTTTGAGTAAACTTACTATGCTCAAATTCATCTTCATTCCACATCTTCATGCAAGGTTATTCTCTTCATTTGAGAATTAATCTTACTCATACCATCATTCAACTTGTTCAAAGATTGGGAAAGGGCTGCTTACTACACAACAAAGTGGCACCAATCCACTATGAGATAAAGGTTTAATTATATTTCTTATATGCTTTTGTTTAACTTGTTTTTCTACTCATTAGTTGCATATTTAGACATGATTATGTATTTCATTGGGATGATAAATTTTCTGATTTAAACTAACTTTCGTGCTAACAAAATGAAATTGTTTGAGTCGATCTTCCTGCAGATTTTAGCATCCATAGAGAGAAAGAAATGGGGCAACACTCATTATATTTTTATCTACTATGCTTGTTGGATATTCTTGTAAAATAACTTGGTCATATGTGCTTTGTTTGGTTTGTAGGGAAGGTGTTTTAGATGTCTTGTTGACCACATAGGAAGGCTTGCTTTTCTATGTTTTGGTCTGAGATGTTTAGAATATCTGAATTATATACTGAATAAGGTTTTGTATGTCAAGTGTGAATAGGAGTACGCCTATCTAATTGTCGAGTCAAAGTCCATCACACTAGGTACAACACCATCCCGATTCTTAATACCTTGATGCATCGTACCTACGTGTGTTATCAAACATAAAGTAAATGACCCTTTTAAAATCCCAATTCCTAGTTTTATCATCATCATCAATAAGGTGAGCTTGTTGGATCTTCTTTCTTCTGTCTTCTTTCCATACTAACATGCTGCCATGAAAGTTACTCAAAAAAATTAATGCGTCCACCATGCATCCACAAATCATCGACATAATGCATATCATATAGGAAGTATAGACGCATTATATTTCATCATTAAATATAAATTCATTACTATTATTTGCATTTCATTTATTATCTACTCATCCATTGCAAAATCACATATCATATCAATTCATTTAATAATCATTTACATACATCACATGCCATTATCATTTCAACATTATTATATTACCATTACATATCATAAAACATCATCTCATAAATCATCTCGCATAACCATGTTCATTACATCATGTCATAACATTTGCATCCACAAATCAATACAAAATAGGAATCATTGCATCGCAAAATCATTATCATAACAGATTACATCATAGGTCATCTCACATTATAATCATTTCATACACATTGAAAATTATCCATTACATAGCATAGAGTCACACATGATAAATCATTAAGAATATCATCATGAATCATTGCATACCATCTCATAAAGGTCACCATCTCATAATCATGTGCATTACATCATTTTGGACATTACATTTGAACCATCATTGCATATTATCTTATCCTTAGGAATGATTGCTTACCATACAACATTATTTCATAACGTAACATTGCATTCGTTATGGGAATCATTGCATTACATCATTAAATTTATACATAATACCATTGAATATCGTATATCATAAATACTATGCATCATCTCACATTGTTACATTCATATTCCATTACATACATTTGCATATCATATATCATCCATAAATGCGTGAGAAAAAGGAAACGAAAAAATATTACACTTGCATACGACTGCATACATGTCATAATACATTATCATTTGCATATCATATGAAATTCATACATCATAACCATAAAACACATAAAATATATACAAAAATAAATGCATTCATAATCTTTGCATCACATCATCGCATACATCATAAAAATAGATGCATCTCATATAATAGAATCACAATATATCATAAACACATAGGAAATTAAATGCATCCATCCATCATACACAAGTAAAATAGGACATGTCATGAATGAAACAAATCATCTCGTATATATATAAATAAGTAACTGTCATGGTAAAAGATCGGGATCAAATGTGTATAAATCAAGTGTGTATGATACAATCAGGACAAGAAAAATTGGAGCCCATGAATAAAAAATGAATAACTATCTCTAATCAAAATGAGGAACTAGCCCTGCTGGCTACTGCCATCTCCTGCATGCCTCTCACCGTGATCCTCGGGTGGCCTCATCCCCGTCTGCTGTGAATACTTAGGTACCCGTGCTGCTATTGGCACTACCTATCTGTAGTGAAGCTTGCAATACTTAGCCTCTCTCACAGCCTCCTGGTACACCCGTGCCGCCACTTTCCTACCCTCGGATGTGGAGGCCATGCTCTTGAGCTGTCGCCTCTAGCCTATCTCCCGATCTTGCTCAAAAAGAGCCCGACCTCTCTCTATGGTAAGTGCTAGGACCTACTGCCTAGCCTGATCCCTGTCAACTATCAAAACCTACACTTGTGTCTATAACTGCTGAATCAAGGCATCATGGTGATTTCACTGTCCTCGTGGTGGAGATGGAAATTGCTACTATGGGACCTCTCTCCCCATCTCTAGGTGGTGTCTAATGTGGTTGGTGTGGAGGTGGACCACCTCCTCCTCTCTCCGCATTCCCATCTCTGTCCCTGTCACCCTTGCCTCCTTGCCCCTGACCTCAGCCTGCTGATCAGCCCGTGGGCCTTCGTCGTGTGGGCACTACACTTGGATATGTAAGTCTCAGGGGTGGTCTAAACCAAGCTGTATATGCTGCTATAACCCCTACATCACCCTATCCTTGATCATACGGCCATGGTCTAGCCACCAGCTGCCTAAATGATGTAACTGCCTCATCTGCAGGGATGGGTCTGTCCCATGCAATATCCCTCATAGTACAGGCGAAGATGGCCACGTACTAGTCATCAAGTTGGTCCTATGTCTCACCAAACTGCCTGGCTACTCTGTCCAACAGGTATCTCTCAATGATCTTATGCTCTCGACCCTACATCAATCTTTCCTGCTGAGAAAAAAATAGCTGCTGAACATCATAAAACCAAGGACCCATGCCAAGCCAGGGCCTCCAAGTAAAAACCATCATCTCATCGATGACCCTCCGCCAATGGGTGATGCCACTTGCCCCTGTGTGAGTGAATGTAATATGAGCTCTGCCATACCGCTAGACAATCAGATCATCTAGCTCCAAAGAAACCACTGTAACCTGAGGATGAAGCAGGACAATGTGCTCCCAGGCCCAGACGTGTAACAATCTAATGCCGACCCCAATGGCCCTACTGTTTAAATATGCAAACTCGTGCAAATCCTTGTAAAGTGAGGCCAACATCATTGGACCCGAGGCAAGGCACTCTCTATAGAAGAGCATCTGCTCCGATGCTAATCCCCACCCTAGATTAAAATATCAGCCCCGCTGATTTGGTGCCACAAGTCTTGATATAATGCTTGCAACAATAAGTCTAAAGGTGGGCACTGTGCCCCTATATCACTCAG
This sequence comes from Sequoiadendron giganteum, assembly GCA_007115665.2. Taxonomy (NCBI): domain Eukaryota; kingdom Viridiplantae; phylum Streptophyta; class Pinopsida; order Cupressales; family Cupressaceae; genus Sequoiadendron; species Sequoiadendron giganteum. The sequence goes on along the minus strand of CM021103.1, from coordinate 92,043,458 downwards.
GGTCGATTTGTCCCTCAGAGAAAATAATCTCATCGAGCCCCAGGACCTCGAAGCAGGCATCCCTCCTAGCATCTACATCATAGATGACCCTCTCTCCATGGATGGGCAACCGCAAGATGCACTAGACATCCTCTAGTGTGACGGTGACCTCGCCAGTGGGCAAGTGAAATGAAGATGTCTCACTGTGCCATCTCTCTGCTAGGGTTGTCATCATCCCTAGGTGTATCCAAATGGGATGAGCATAGGCGATATACCAAAGATCGATGGCCCTAAGGCACTCCTGGAGTAGCTCATGTAACCCGTCTAATCTGCTAAGCACTGGGCACCTGTGCTCCCGAGAGTGTAATATCCCAAGGTCTTGCACATGAAAAGCCACAACGTCAGGTTTCAAAAAAAAAAGATCCAACCCTAAGTTTTTCGTAGTTCAAACATTATATGTGGCTCTGTTTGGAATTGCGAGGCATTTTACAAATTCCAAATTGTGCCACGGTGGCGTAGTTTGACTGCGCCCCCAGACCCTAAATCCAAAACTGACTCACCATGACACAATTTTCATATGCGTTTGACTTTGAACCAAACCATAATTTGCTAAACTGTGGCGTGGCAATGCTCTTCGCACATGCAACATGCTTAGAGGCCGCACAATGCCGATTTTTAATTTTCAACGGTGCTATAGCGCTACTTGACTCTAATTTGGCTTTGAATGTATTAAATGCATGTAAAAAGTTGAAATCAAAAGTCGAGGAAGGGGTATGCACAACGGGTCCTACACTGGCTAGCCGATGGTACACTAGTACTCGCTCCAACACATGCCATGGAAGCAATGTTTGCATCATCTCGATCAAAGCTCAGAGCTCAAAATGCAAAGTTCTCTAAAGGCTAGGTGTGCAAATGATTTGAAAGAGACCCCTTGGGGTCTATTTAAGCCTAAAAATTGGGATTTTTTGACCTAATTTATTCGTTCTGCTAGGGTTTTAGACCCCCGATCCCATTTTTGCCTGATCGAGGGCCGTTTTGCATCATTTTTTGGCGTTTTGGCATGTTTTTGGCATCTTGTCCTCTTTTTTCGCAAGATCACCCAAAAATCCAAATTTTCATCCAATCTCTTGAGGGGGCAATATACTAGCATAATCCTTCTCGTTGGGGCAACAATGGGGCATCCAAAAAACTGATATTTTTTTGAATTTTGATCATAGTAGTTTATTCTTTGAACCAACGCAACAAGTGCATTGCTTCAAAGAGGGGCAAAATGTAGACATAAAAAATATACAAGCTAATCCTACACACCTGATCCCGATCTTACTAACATTGTTTCTTCCTAAATCACCCCCTTTACTAATTAATTTAATTGAATAATCTTTATTTGATTAAATTCATCATATTTCCTCTCTTAATTAAATAAATCAATTTTATCTAATTAAGTCATTCTGCTTTATTAATTAAATAAATCATTTTGTTTAATTAATCTTATAGTTTCTCCTTTAATTAAATAATTTACTCTATTTAATTAAATCTCTAAGGTCATCTCTTTAAATTAGATAAATTAACCTTTATTTGGTCTAAATTTAACATCAATCTCTTTAATTAAATAAATCAATCTTTATTTAATTAAATCCAAAATCATTTTCCTCTCAACTTTGATTTAAATAAATCCTAAAATCTAAGTCAAAATTGTCAAATCACCTAATTTCTACTTAATTTGATCAAATCATGATTAAATCTAATCCTAATCACCTTAATCCTCTAGATTTTGCAACTTGCACCAATAAATCAATTTAATTGATTTATTAAATCATCTATTTTCCCTCAACTTGGCATCAAAAGAGAATATTCCACAAATTTAAAAAATCCCTCCAAAAGGGGATGAAGTAATTCCAACAAGGCATTAAAGGCCTCTTACAGGTCCGTTGCCTTGAGCCAATTGGCATTAACTCCATTTTCCTCTCCCTCCAACTTGTCATTTCACTAATTTCAAATTCCACCTAACTGCATTTATTTGCACATTCATCAAAATGTGCTCATTCCTCCTCCAATCACATGTTGACAAGTGGCCTCATCTCATTGGTTGGTCTATTATCCCACATTCATCCATTCTTGAAATCTATAAATATAGGGCTTCTCCTATTGAATTGATCATCCACAACTTCATCCATTGCATTTTGAATTTCATAATTTTGTATCAATATTATCAAGGTTTTGTCAAAATTGCATCAAGGAATCAAGGATCTTCATCAAATCACATGAAGGAGTTGGGAAAGGGCCATTTCCTACACACAAATGGCACCAATTCCCCCATGGGATTGAAGGCTTGCTCATTAGAATAGGATTTCATTGCTTTTATTGTGTTGATCTTCATTTATTTCCAATTTTTATGTTGTAATCTAATTTCATGGGGAATGTTGCTTCTATCTTGATTGTGTTTGTTCTTTGTGTTTATGCAGGTATAGGAACACCATTCATAGATTCATATCACAACTAGCCGATAAGACCCATCCTTTTACCCATCTGTTGCATAAAAATGTTTCCTTTCGATGGGACGAGAAATGTGAGGCAACCTTCAATAAACTAAAATAATATCTAATGAATGAGTCCACCTGTCTTAGCACCACCAACAGAAGGGAAAACACTTTTATTATACATAGCCACAATTGATCGATCATTGGGAGTTTTGTTAGCACAGGAAGATTCAACAGGAAAGGAAAGAGCAATCTATTACATTAGTAGAACTCTAAATGGTTATGAAATCAACTATACATCCATTGAGAAAGCCTGTCCAGCAGTAGTGTTTTCTACACAACAATTGCGACAATATATGTTGGCTCACACAATCAAACTCATAGCCAAGATAGATCCACTGAAATATCTCCTTAACAAAGCAAATCTGATAGGAAGGCTAGCCAAATGGGTAATGATACTCAGTGAATTTGATATCCAATATGTTGACAAAAAAGATATCAAAGGGAAAGTCATTGCTGATCAACTAGTTGAGGCACCGATTCATGATGATCATCCCCTCCATGTTGAGTTTCCAGATGTAGATGTCCTAACAGTAACAAAAAAGTAGTGGGTATTATATTTTGATGGCTCATATACTCAACACGGATCAGGATCAGGAATTCTCTTCAACACTCCATTAGGGCACACTATTCTGAAATCTTATCACTTGATGTTCCCTTGCACCAACAACATGACATAATATGAAGCTCTTATCATCGACATCAAGATAGCTATAGAATAGAAAATTACAGAGCTACAAGTTTACGGGGATTCTCAACTATTCATTAATCAGGTCAACAATGATTACCAAACCAAGGATGACAAACTAATGCCCTATAAGAGAATGATTGATGACTTCAAGAAATATTTTGTTGATATTAAATTTGATCAAATCCCAAGGATTGAAAACAAAGCCATTGATGCTATGGCTACCATTGCTTCTTTGCTTCAAATTCCAAAAAAATGAGGTCGTTATGAGTTCATGGTGGAACAGCTGTTTGACCCTACCTATGACGACCCTTAGTCCCAACTCATATGCCACCTAGTTGATGCCGATACCTCAATATACAAAAAGATCTACACTTACCTAAAAGATAATACCCTACCTCCCGATCTCTCAAAAACCAAAAATGAAACTTCATCCGCCAAGCCGCTCACCATACCCTTATTGCAGATGTACTATACCGACGAGGTCTTGATGAAACTCTCTTACGATGTCTAGAATGTGACGATTCTGAAATGACTTTACAAGAAGTTGATGAGGGTATTTGCGAAACTCATTCAAGTGGTCTTACCCTCGCTAAGAAACTCCCCCGTTTGGGATATTACTGGTCGACTATGGAGAGAGAGTCCTTCCAATTTATCAAGAAGTGTCAGAAATGCTAGATCCATGATAATCTCATCCATGCACTGATACAAGAATTGCAGCCTTTCACATCAACATGGTCATTCTATCAATGGGGGTTGGATCTTGTAGGCAAAATTCACCCATCTTCATCCAATGGACACAAGTTCATAATTACAGCCAAAAAGTATTTTACCAAGTGGGTCGAAGTCATGCCTCTAACCACTATCACATGAAAGCAGATCTCATCATTCATCCTGCACTACATCATCTATAGATATGGGATCCCTCAATCCATTGTCACTGACAATGGTAGACCTTTTAAGAGTCGAGACGTGTAAGAACTCTGTGAAAGGTTCCATATCCAACATCATTTTCTTACACCGTATTAAACTCAAGGGAATGGCCAAGTAGAGGCCTCAAACAAAACTATCCTAAAAAATTCTAAAGAAAACCGTCAATGATGTTGGACGTGATTGGCATATTTAGCTGAACCTTACTTTGTGGGCCTATCGTACAATAATCCACACTCCCACAGGAGCCAGACCATATGCCCTCATCTATGGATCTAAAGCCATCTTACCTATTGAGGTTGAGATACCATCACTCCGTGTGTCCTTGAAAGGTCTCATTTTAGATGAGGATTACCGTGTGTCTAGAATTGAAGAGTTGAAATTGTTGGATGAACGTCGTCAACTTGTAGTAGATCACTTTAAAGCATATCAATAGAGAATGTCTAGAAGCTACAATCACAAGGTCAAACCTAGGAAATTTTAGGTAGGTGATCTAGTACTGAAGGAAAATCCCTATAATCAGCAGGATCGAGAAAAGAAAGGAAAATTTGAGCCAAATTGGTTAGGTCCTTTTGTTATTGTATTAGTGTTTGGATCGAGGGCATATCAGCTATCTACACCAAAAGGGGATCTATTTGAAGAACCAATGAACAACCTTCATCTGAAGAAATTCTCCACATAATGCATCTCGTGCATGCTTAAAAGTCTTGAAAAAATCATAAAAAAGATCAAAAAATATCTTGAAAAAATGGTCGCCCTAATGAAAACCTGGAAAACAAGCGTCTTGGTGACAACAAAAAAATAAAAAAAGATCAAAAAAGACAAAAAAATAATAAAAGAAGGAAAAATACTAAAAAAGTGAAAAATCAAAAAATTGTTGCTTTAATGAAAACCTGGCAAATAGGTGTCTTGGTAATAGCAAAAAAATATCATATAATTTGAAAAAAGTGCAATAAAAACAAATGGTGAAAACCTGGCAACAATCACTATTTGTGATAAGTTGGATCCTCCACCTATTTGAGCGTGTTGACCGTTCACTTTTGCTATTATTGCACATTCACGCCTATCATAAAATGAGATTCATGTCCATATTTGGATGCTGCAGTCATGTCCCACCTTGGCTTGGTTATCATTGTACATATCCATAATAAATCCGATTTATTCTCACTGGGGGAAAAATCCTGGTCTTACTAGGGGAAAATAACCGTTGAGTTTAAAATAACAGACAAGCAAACAACAAGGCAACCTTGTCGAAAACATCAATCACTCTAACCATCAAGCTAAATATCGAACATCAACCGATCAACCAATCAATCGACCATCCAAATCAAATCAATTATCATTGGATGATCATCTTCTGAATCATGGTTGGATTACTTTAACACTTATGTTCAATTATTATCTTGATTGTTGTTATCATTTCTCCAGAGTACCTTGATGATGTTCTAAACTAGAGGGTCTATGATTGAGAATGATATTTTTCTTTGTCTGTTGTCTGTTAATGAAAGCATAAACAACATATAGATCACTAAATCGATGTTGCATATCATATATAACCTCAAAATAATAATGTCAAAGTGTACAATGATATCAAGAAATGAGAGATGATACAAAAATGTGGCAAAATCAGGTCTTTGAATTAAAATACAATATGTCAGGCATGACCTTGAGATCTTGTGGTACTACCCCCAGAGGTCGTAGGCCTCTTTGAACCTCCAACACCTCTTGCCCCTGATGGCCCTGCTCTTGGTCCTCCGCTCGATGGAACTCTACCTGGTGGACCCCATGGAAGTGGATGAGTGACAACCTTGTTGGTGGTCATGGACTGGGTCCACCCTGATCTCAATTGAGTGTAACTAACCCATCACTCTATAGGCATTGCCTCATGGTATCTGCCTCTGTAATACTTTGCCTCCTTGGCAGACTCACGAAGCTCTCTAACCAGGTCCCCTGTACCGACTCCCTCATCTACTGTCGGGATCCTATTAGCCACAGACACCGCCTGCTCCCCCTGTCATCGGGCTGCATATCTCTCTGCTGTGAGGGTGGCAACCTGTGCCTGTAGCTGTACCATCTGCACCTGTATCTGCATCTACGTTGGTGCTTGCTTATGTAACCGTGTCTGGGCCTGGGCTAACCGTACTTGTACCATCTGAGCCTATCCCCGAGCCTGCGCTAATTGTGCCTGTAGTGCATGTACCTATCCCTACAAGGTCTTAACTTGCACCTATAGTCTAACAATCTATGTTTACTGCCTCTGGGAGGGCATCCTAAGTACGATTGGCCACTGTCTGAGGTGCTAACCTCCTCCTCTTGGGGACTACCCCAAAATCTGGCACCACTCGCCCACCTCCTCCATCTCCGCCCCCATCTCCCCTCCTTTGTAGTGCCTACCCCGCCCTCCTCCCAACCTTCAAAATGGGTGCTAGCTCATCAAGACTCGAGATCCGAGGGAATGCATGTGTATAAAAATGCTCATCATAGTCCACTGTCATATGAGCATCAATGACCTCTGGGTGATACTGCCAAATCACTGGTTGTAAGCTGTAATACTCTACACAAGCGACATCATAGTCTAAAATAGGTCCCCATTTAGGAATATCCTATCTCCATCTGGCATAATGTGCCACTCCTCGCAGCATACCCTGAACTCTGCCGAACTCCCTGTATACTCGACCCAAAAGAAATCTCTCAATAATTTACGGGGTCCACCCAATCAAGTATCTAGTATTGAATACATAAGGCATCTCTGCATTGTCCTCTGTCCATACCTCATAGTCAAGGTATGGTCACCATATAATTGTATCCATATCGTTAAGGACTCTGCGCCAATACTCTAACTTTCCCAGCTTATGTTGGACAAGTGGCCCTGTATAACCAAAAACATAGGGTCTCCCTACTGGTTGAGCCCTCCCTGCCACTGGCCGTGTAACTATAATATGCTCCCAGGCCCAAAGCTATAATAATGTACATCCTGCTGCAAAACTGCTAGATCGAAGATATACGACTTGATGAAGATCAAGGTACAGGTGTGCAAGCATGCATGAACCCCAAGCATATCTGGTCCCATGGGAAATCATGCCCTCCAAAAACCAACCCCAACCAATGGAGAAGCCCTTCAACCTACGGTTAGGGCAGAGAAAACCACCAATAAATCCTGCTAGAACACATGGCAAGGGCTGATGGGTAGCAATCAACTCCCACCAAGAAATCTCATATCCGTTGAGCAGATCATCATGGAAAATCTGTCGAATAGAGTCAGTCCCTCCCTGCTCCTCATGGTCATAGATCATCAGGCCCCCATGATTGGTATCCGTAAAATCCAGTAGACATCCTCTGGGGTAACTATAATCTCACCAGTCGCCAAATGGAAGGTGTTGTGGTCGCTATACCACCGCTCTGCAAGTGTTGTCAACAACCCCCGGTTAATTCGGTACTGGAGCATGTCAATCAATGAAGTCAGTCCACACTGGTCAATAATAGCCAAGTTTTTCAGGGTCAACTGTGGGATCATGTCCCATGTCCGAGGAAAGCACTCTTGAACCTGTAACACTCTTAAGCCACCCTCTTATGATCAAATCAACATATCAAGTCAGCACATCAATCAAATCAGCCTATCAATTAATCAAATCAACTCGCATGAGATTTTTATCAAATCTCGAGGAGCACCTATCCTATCATCGACTCTCATTTTTCATGAGATCGATCAACATCAATCAACCTATCTTTGACTCTCATTCGTCATGAGGTCAATCAATCAATCATCCTAATCTATCCTATCATCGATCCTCACCTATCATGAGGATGACCATCAACCTATCAATCAAAATCATCATATCATCGGCTGACGTGATCATTAACCATCAAAAACTAGGCAAAATCATTCAAAATCATCATTTTTGGCTCAATGCGCTAAAATAAGGTTTCTATGCACTAATCTACTGGATGCACTCGAAAATTTACCATATGTGCTAGAACAGGCCTTCTATGCGCTAGTTCCTGGAGGCACCAAAAAATGGACTACATGCATTGAAATAGGGTCCTAATGCACCATTTACTGAATGCACTAAATGAACTACTCTATGCGCTATTCTATTCGCTCTATGCACTAGAATTCCTATACGCTATTTCAGAAACCTAATGCGCTAAAGTGGCGACCTAATGCACTAATCTACCTACAGGTCTAAACAATAACCCTATGTGCTATTACAGTTTCCCTATGCGCTGTATCGGGTACCCTATGCACTAAAAACCTACCCCTATGTGCTAAAACGTGTGGAAAACCGAGTTTTTAAAAGGAAAAAAGCGAGAAAATTTTGAATTTAAAATTGAAAAAAGCTAGTTCTCAGGGTATGTACCAGAGGTCCCTATGCGGCTAGACTTTGGTGGTGGAAAAATCGCTTGAATCTATGGGTGTGGCGTGAAATCCTATCCATCTTGGCTCTCTTCTCTCTCTCAAGTTTTCACAATGCAAAGTTACAAATGAGCTTTATTTCACCCATTTTGACCTTTTAAGGGGTAATTAAGGGCTAATTTTGGTGGCATTTATTTAATTTTCCAAAATGGGCCCTTTTAATCAACTAATCAGTAATGTGGTAGGACTATCATCATTTTCGGGAGATAAATCAGGTTACCATCATCAAATTCTAAGATCATCTGAATATCATTGAAAAATCATTTAATCATTTAAATTTTCAAAAAATTCAAAAATCCCCGATTTATCTCTCGAGGGGGCATCCATTCATCATCACTAAAAAAAATTAGTGTCTAGGGCATGTCAAAATTTTTATTATCATGGTGGGAAAAATTATTCTTTGAAGCAATGCGTCTGCGCACATCACTTCAAAGAGGGGCAAAATGTATGCACATAAAAATGGTCTAGAGCACAATTAATTAAATACTTGTTATTTAATTAATAAATTCTAATTCCTCTACTATTATAAATAAATTGATAATTTTATTTATATAGTTCATTTACCTTAATTCCTCTTTTTCAAAAATCACTTTCCTCTTAATTTAATTAAATGCACAAATTTAAATTTGTCATTTAGCTGATTTCTCTCTTTCATTTAAATTTGAATTTTTAATTCAAATTTAGCACATGTCTCCATATTTCTTCTAACCACCTCCAATTCATCCTTCACCTCATCATATGCCACACAATTTCATTTATTTCTAATTTTTAAATTAGGAATATTCTCTCCAACCTCTCAACCTCCTAACTTCCTGGGAGACACATGGCTCCTTTGTTAAATGATGCTCTTGGACACTTGGAAGATTGGCTCTTCCAAATGGAGCAGCCTCCATGAATTCCTCTAACCTCTTTGTGCTCCACCGTCGATGCCTTAGGATCATGATCTCGACCGTCCACCTTTGCCACCTCAGTCCAAGCTTGGAAAAATCTATAAATAGAGGGCATTTCTACAAAATTTCCTATAGAGAATTGAGATAAACTTATGTTGGAGAAATTGAGAATAAATTGAGAGCAATTGAGAGTTTGCATTTTCATATAGCATAGTCATTATGGAGCTTTTTCTTTGGATCAATTTAGTATTGCATTATATTTGATTATTTTTCATAGCGTTACATTAGAATTGCATCTCCAATCATAGTATTCATCTTAGCATCATTTCAATCACAACAACATTTCATCATAGATCCATCAACATCTAAGCATCAAAAATACAAAAATATAGTGATGTAGGCATGTAGTTTGCATTGCACAACATCTTCTCATTTCTTAGGTTGCCATCTTTGTAGATTCATGTGCAACATTTAACTAGATCTGAGAGCATGAATTTTGAAGGTCCTTAAGACTAGAGAACAATGGAATGATTTGAAAGGATAACAGTAGCAATTTAATTCTTTTATTTCAATTCCTTTTATTTAATACATTGCATGGATATGTGTTTAGTTTTATTAACTAGTTACTTCATTGGCATATTTTAAAACCACACACCCTCTACCCTCTACCCTAAACCTTAAACCCTCAAACCTACACCCTAAACCCTCTACACTCAACCTTAAACCCTTAAACCATAAACCCTTAAATCTTATACCCTCTTCCCTCAAGCCTCATCCCTCATCCCTCATCCCTCGACCCTAAAACCTCAACCCTCAACCCTTAAACCCTTAAACCTTCTACCCTCAACCCTCAAACCTCAACCCTCTACCCTCTACCCTCTACCCTCTACCCTCTACCCTATACAATGGACCCTCAAACCCTAACCCTCAACCCCTATACCCTCAACCCTAAACCCTCAAACCTTAGCCCTTAAACCCTAAAAGCTTAAAACCTCTACCCTCTACCCTTTACCCTCAACCCTCAACCCTCTACCCTCTACCCTAAACCCTTTAAACCCTAATCCTTCAACCCCTATATCCTCCATCCTATACAATGGAACCTCAACCCTCAACCCTTAAACCCTCTACCCTCTACCCTAAACTCTTAAACCCTAATACCTCAACCCCTATACCCTCTACCCTATACAATGGACCCTCAACCCTAATCACTCAACCATATACCCTCAACCCTCTACCCTAAATCCTAAACCCTCAAACCTCAACCCTTAAACCCTAAACCCTCTACCCTCAACCCTCAACCCTTAAAACCTAATCCCTCAACCCCTATACCCTATACAATAGACCCTCAACCCTATACCCTCAACCCTCTACCCTAAACCATAAACCCTCAACCCTTAAACCCTAAACCCTTAAACCCTCTACCCTCTATGCTCTATCCTATACACTAAACCCTCAACCCTCAATTCTCAACCCTCAACCATCAACCCCTATACCCTCTACCCTATACATTTGACCCTGAACCCTAATCCTTCAACCATGTACCCTCAAACCTAAACCCTAAACCCTAAACCCTCTACCCTCTACCCTCAACCCTAAACCCTTAAAACCTAAACCCTTAAAGCTTCTACCCTCTACCCTCAACCCTAAACCCTTAAACCTTCTACCCTCTACCCTCAACCCTATACCCTAAACCCTAAACCCTAAACCCTCAACCCTTAAACCCTAAACCCTTAAACCCTCTACCCTCAACCCTCAACCCCTATACCCTCTACTCTATACATTGGACCCTCAACCCTAATCCTTCAACCACATACCCTCAAACCTATAACCTAAACCCTAAAATGTAAACCCTTAAACCTTCTATACTCTACCCTCAACCCTCATCCCTCAACTCTATACCCTCAACCCAATACCCTAAACAATCAACCCTATAGGTCCTTAACCCTATACCCTAAATTCTCAATCCTCTACCCTATACATTGTATCCTCAACCCTCATATATCTTTGTCCCTCCCTCCTCTTCTCTCCTCTCTATCTCAATTATCCTTCCATCTCTCCCTCCCTCCCTCCCTCCATCCCTCTCTATCCTAATCCCTAAACCGTATACCCTCAACCCTTAAACCCTTGAACACTCAACCTTAAACCCTAAACCCCAAACCCTCAACCCTTAAACCCTAAACCCTCTACCCTCTACCCTCAACCCTAATCCCTCAATCCTAATCCCTCAACCCTTAAAACCTTAAACCTAAGTAAACTCTCTACCTTAATCCCTCAACCCTCAACCCTCAATCCCTCAACGCTCAACCCTTAAACCCTAATCCCTCAACCCCTATACCCTTTACTGTATATATTGGACCCTCAATCCTAATCCCCCAACCCTATACCCTCAATCTTCTACCATCAACCTTAAACCCTCAACCCTCAACCCTTAAACCCTAAAACCTTAAATCCTCTACCCTCTACCCTCTACCCTATACATTAAACCCTCAACCCTCAATTCTCAACCCTCAACCCTTAATCCCTCAAGCCTCAACTCTCAAACCCTAAACCCTCAACCCTGATACCCTCTACCCTATACATTGGACCCTCAAACCTAATCCTTCAACCATATGTACCCTCAACCCTATACCCTCAACCCAATACCCTAAACCATCAACCCTATAGGTCCTCAACCCTATACCCTCAATTCTCAACCCTCATATATCTCCATCCGTCCCTCCTCTTCTCTCCTTCTCTCTATCTCACTTCTCACTTCTCCCTCCATCTCTCCATCCATCCATCCCTCCCTCTCTACCCTAATCCCTCAACCCTTAAACCCTTAAACACTCAAACCTAAACCCTAAACCCTAAACCCTTAGCCCTTAAACCCTAAACCCTTGAACCCTCTACCCTCTACCCTCAACCCTAATCCCTTAACCCTTAACCCTTAAACCCAAGAAAGCCCTCTACCCTAATCCATCAAACCTTAATCCATTAACCCTTAAACCCTCAACCCTCAACCTGTGTAAAACTTAATCCTCAACCCTTACACCTCTTCTACCCTATACATTGGATCCAACCCTAACCTCCTCATACCTCAAACTTAAACCTTCACTCCTCTAACCCTAAGTTTTCTATAAACCTAAATCCAATTTCTACTTTCACCTCCTATACATTAAACTCCTAAACCCTCAACCCCTATACCCTCTACCCTTTACATTGGACCCTCAACCTAATCCTTCAACCATATACCCTCAAACCTATACCCTAAACCCTCTACCCTCAACCCTAAACCCTCAACCCTAAACCCTTTAACCTTAAACCCTTAAACCTTCTACCCTCTACCCTTAACCCTAATCCCTCAACCCTATACCCTCAACCCTATACCATAAACCATCAAACCTATAGGTCCTCCATCCTAATAAATCAACCCTATACCCTAAACCCCTATCCCTTTCTCTCTATCTATACATCTCACCTCTCTCTCCCTCCCTCTCTCCTACCTCTCTAATTGTCTCTATCTACCCTCTCCCTCTTTCTACGTACCTCTCACTCAATCAATCCCTACCACTCTCTCTCACTCCCTCTATATATCTATATCTCTCTCTCCCACTACCTCTCCATCACTCCCTATCTCTCCCACTCCCTCTCTCCCCCTCTCTCTTAGGTCTCTCCCTCCCACCCCCCCTCTCCCTCTGGCACCCTACCTAGGCAACTCTCTCTCTCCCCCTTTTCTTTTTTAATAGGATTATCCTCCAACCCTACCTAGATAAGTCCCTCTCACTCCATCCCCATCCATCTTCCTCTCTCTGTCACTTCCTCTCCCACACCTCTCCTCTCTTCTTAGGTCTCTCACTCACACTCCCTCTCTCCCCCACTTCGTCACTCTCGCACTCCCTCTCACTACCTATCTCTCAAGTCTCTCCCTCTCACCCCCCTTCACACTCTCAAGTCTCTCCCTTTGGCACCCTACCTACATAACTCTCTTTCTCTCTGTCTCTCTCTCCCCCCCCCTTGTCTCTCCCTCTCTCTCAATTCTCTCTCCCCCCCCCCCTCTCTCTCTCACTCCCTTTATCCCTCCCACCCTACCTAGCTAAGTCCCTCTCACTCCAACCCCTTCTCTCCCACTCTCTAGACTCTCCCTTCCACCCCTCTCCTCCTCCCTCTCTCTCTCTTAGGTCTCTCCCTCCCACCCTACCTAGACAACTCTCTCTCTCTCTCTCTCTCTCTCTCTTAAAATTCTCCCTCCCTCTAAAGACATACATAAATACATAAATGCATACATACTTAGATACATACAAGCATAATACATATGTACAAACAATCATACATACATACAAGCATACACGTATATATGTAGATACAATATTACATACATATAGGCATAGATACATAGATACATACATACATACATACAAACAAACATACATATATACAAGCATGCATGCATACATACATACATACATGGCATACAAGCATACATGTAGATATAAACATACAAATATATAAACATACGTTCAATAGAGTAGCATTTAACATAGAGCAAGACATAACGTGAGCACGTTATACCATGCTCGCGTTATGTCTTCCTAGACATGTCCCACACAAACACAAAAACCATGCCAAAACTAAGATATAACACGAGCACGTTATAACGCGCTCACCTATGTATTGCTTTGGGAATTCCCAAGCTTTAGGCTTGGTATTTGCCTTAGAATACCAACCCAAAGGCCTGGAGGGCCTTCCCAATGACTAGAGACGTGTTTTTGAAAATTCTACAATATTTCACATAATCGGGTTTGTGCTCATCGTCAGGATTGCACGTGTTTCAATGTTGAACAAATCGAACACCTGGGTAATGTTAGGCTCTCTCTTAGCTATCCAACAATGTAATGTTTTTCAATTTTTGACAATGTTAAGCCTTTCATCTATATTTTCTTTTGTTTGTGTGTCTCTTTTTTGGCAAAAAGCAGTGTTTGGTGTTTTTTTCGTTATAAATTATCCGTTCATCGAAATTTCAAATGAATTACATTTTTAGAAATTAGACTCCACTCTACAATTTAAAAATAAAAATAAAATTTCAATTAGTTTCCAAAATTTGTAGGCGTAGCATGACCAAAATTCTATTTTTTAGGAAGTGTCCACTTTGAAAATTAGTAAAAAATAAAATATTCATTAAAAAATTATCAGAAAAATCGTGCATCAACTACATACTGTTAGATAATTTCTCACTAGAGCGATTTTAAAAATACTAAAATAAGGTCACCATGCTAGGTACGCACAAAAGTTGCTATGTTATGTTTTTCTGACAAAAACAACACCAATTTCTGTGCATCCCTCTTTTGAACCCCTCAATCTCAACCATTTTCAAAATAAATTAGTAGTTTAGAAATTAGACTCATTGCACTACGATCCTTGTTTTTGTTGCATCTCAAAATTTTGAGTGTAACTATCCTCAATTTCACGTCCAAGGGTAGTATTCCCTGATTTCAAAAAAAAAAGTGGCCACTTAAGCCCCCTTTTTGGCCCCCCATCATTTTACACTCACCCCTAGGGCTTTATTAATAAATGAGATTAATTTTCCTTAATTGGCCCCTTTTATTCAATTCCAAGCCTAATAAAATATAAATTCCAAGGGATAAAGCCTGACATTCATAAATGCCATAACACAACACTTAATTTTTGAAGGTGTGTGTCCTAGGTCAGTGACCTAGGACCCATTCGACACATGGCGAATGGGTCCTCACTAGGTCCTAGGACCCTATTTTCACATGATCTTTCACATTGTCTGAAGTGTGTCCTAGCTAAGTGAGCTAGGACCCATTCACCACATGACGAATGGGTCCTCACTTAGACCTAGGACCCCTTTTTGAAATATGTTTTTGGCGGTATTTTAATGATTTCAAATTCAAGATTTGATGTCAGCTTGTGTTAGTTGAATTTTGGGAATGAATCTTAAGTTATGTATAAATATAAGGTTATTTCACATAGTTTCATCTAAGCTTTCAAGTGTTCAAGTCCTAATAGCAATTTTATGAGATCAAGAGTTCACAAGAGAATTTCTAGGGCATTCAAGAGTAGATTATTGAAGATTATTACAACAATCAAGATCCATTTCATCATGTCAAAGGCATAATGCATCATGCATGTTGTTGAGCTAATATGTTGATGTAGCATTTCAAGATCAATTCAAGCATATTCAAAGCATTGTTTCATATCAAGTGTCATGATCAAGATCTACATTCATCAAGGCCACTTCATGCAAGATTGTTGATTTGTAATCCAAGGTTTCAATTAAGGTGTGGTGAGTTGTTACACATTGTTTGTTCATTCATCATTCCTTTATGCATGTTTCATTACAAGGTTTAATTACCAAAATGGGGTTTGACCAAGGCAAACCCCTATTCCCTAAGAAACAACATTTTCTCTCCTTTGATATGTGATTGCAGGTTTTAGGTTGAAGATCATTTGGAGAGCGAAATTGGAGAAAGTTGCAAAGTTTTCAAAGTTGTCAAAGTTGTCACCTTTCTTGCAAAATCATGGAAACTGAGCTACAAAATTTATTTTCAAGTTTTTGACAGTCTCCGACTAGGATCTAGGAGTGTAGACATTGAAGAAAAAAACCCAGAAATTGATTTTCCAGAACCCTAGCTAGGACCCATTTGCCATAGGGCGAATAGTCCAGTCCCCAGTGAGGCTCGAAAAATCCCTTTTTGCAACAAGTAATCAACATTTGACCCTCTTAAAACTTGCATTTTGATTGCTATATTGGTTAGGTTTAATTTCTATTACTCATTTATGCATTATAACCCTCATTATTGAATAAAACATAGGAGAATAGAAGGTTCATCATTTTGTTAATTCATTTTGGTGAAACCCTATTTTTTGATGGTTCACCCCTTTTTGTTGTCTTTAACCTTGTGAGACCTCTCATTTGAACTCTTTTTGATTAATTTAAGAATGCATTGAGATTATTCTTTTCAAGAATGTGTGTTAGGTGATCAACTTGTTTTGTTAAAAAATTATGCTCAGTATGACCAAGTCTTTTATAATTGGCACATTTGATCTTCTCTTTCTTAAACCTATTTTCATTTAAAGATGAGGTTGCATTAATCACTTTTGGAGCATTTGATTTATGATCTTTCTTCTATTTTCTATTTTTTTTTATTCTTATTATTTTTCTTCAAACATTTATGCTCATCATGATTGAGCCTTTTACTATTGGAACATTTGACCTTCTCTTTCTTAAACTTATTTTCATTTGAAGATGAGGTTGGATTAGCTATTTTTGGATCATTTGATTTATGATCCTTCTTATATTTTCTATTCTTTATGCTATTCTTTTTTTGTAGGGTAAGGGCCTTGATCCCATATAACAAAGTTAAAGCATAAGCAAGAGGTTACAAGCCAACCAAACCAAACAAAAAGAAACAAAAAAGGCACTCCAACCTCAAAAGATGAAAAAATCATAAGTGTCACATAGGCCTAAAAGAAATAGGCACACAAATCCAAGAAAAATCATAAGAAACAAAAAAAGAACTCTACCCAACAAAGAACACTACTCCAACATCTCAAGGCTATTCTTCTAGGTGTTCTTTGTGTCTTTAATTGTGTCATTCCTCAGAGCCTCTTCATCCTAGTTCTTATCCTTCTTTCGTTTAAACTTCCTCACTTTAGACTGACCTACGACACTACCAAATATGGCTTGGTTCATAATCCATTGGTGATTGAGATAATGCAACTAATTAAATTATCCAACTTGGTATTCTTCTCCTTTAGTCCAATTCAATTTCACTATTTGACTCAATGAGGTTAACCCTTCCCTATAAATCCACAATCTAATTTTAAATTTTTTTAAGGGACCCAAGTTCCAATTCCCCTTCTTCTTGCAAGCTCGCCCTTTCTTTATTATTTTTAACAATTTCCAATTTCTATCTAAAGTCCATCTCATCCTCCTCTTTTTCAATCCCAATATTTATTTCATTTATTTTAATGTCTTCAATCTCTTCATCCTCACTTGTGTCATCCTCCTCGACCACATTTTCTTCCACCTCCTCCACCTCTTGCTAGCTATTATCTAGGTCCTCCTCAAATAAGGGGAAGTACTCCTCATCTGAGAACTCCATGCCTTCTTCATTGAAGGTCGGCTCTTTCCCTTTATAGTCCATACTTTCATTTTGATTATCTACTTTGGCTAAGTGTGTCGAACTTCTCTCACCCTTTCCACTGTTCAAAACATTCTATTGTTCCATATCTCTTTCATCTGGGATCTCTATAGCAATATCCTTTTTATCCTTACTCTCTAAGAGGCCTAATAACTATCTTTTTGAAGCATTAGGGTTTTTATGGTTTTCTCTTTTTTGAGATGGAGGGGTAGATTGCATTTCCACAATGTTGGGGGTCTAAGAAATAGCATTTTTTGAGAGACGAGATTTTGAATTTTTCCAAAAGAAGGGTTATTTTGAATCAAGAGGGAATTATCTTTCCATGAATTTATCTGCAGAGGTTTAACAACTTTAGCGTGTTGCGGCTGATGAGTTATGTACAACACATGATTATAAAGTCTTAAAATAAGCCAAAGAACCTTTGATTCATCCTAATGGCGATGTAGATTGTAGATTATTGGTTCTCAAGGAATCTTTATTCCTTCGTAAGAATCATTTTTTCTACATTATGTATGAAAATTCGAGGTTTATCATTTTATGAATTTGGAAAAGGATACCTATTAAGGATACCTATAACTCTTTTCTATATTCACTATGTTTCTTTTTTCTTATAAATTTGCATGATGAAAGGATTTTTTACAAGAAATTATAAATAATTTTTTTTCTCTTACCATACAAAAGGGTGAATATTTCTAAGTGATATATATATAGGTTTGGTATTACTAATTTCCACGAAAATTAGGTTCTACCCTAAGTTATATAAGTTGTAGAATTGGTCTTTGTTTGGAAGAAAACAAGAAGGATTAGGTTTTAACTTTCACCTATTTTAAAAGGCATACAAAAAATTCACCGTCAAAAATTCACCGTCAACAATTCACTGTCAGCAATTCACTGTGGTGGAAAATTCACCAAAGGAAGGAAAATTAACCGCATTAATATTTTTAATAAAATCAAAGTTTTCAAAATATATATTAAAAATATTAATGCGGTTAATTTTTCGCTGCCGTGAATTGCTAGGATGAGTTTGCCTAGAGCCATTTTAAAAATATTTCTTAACTTATTTTCCTTATGTGAGATTGTAGGAACTCAAGTGTCAATTGATTGTATGAAAGTATATACCCTTTTTCCAACATGATAAAATAGGATAATAATATTTAGTGTAGAAAGCTATATATTTCTCAAAAGGAAAATTACTTTGTTCAAAGTGGAAAATATATTTAGATCATTCATCTAAAGCTCATATTATCTTCATTTACACAATTAGAACAACACCAACTATTATTTTAGATATTAATTTACTTATGCCTTTAATTGTATTTGAGCCTTCAAAAATTGAATACACTATATGTATCTCTTCATTACCTATGAAAATTATATACAAATAGATTTTTTTTTTAAATTGTAAGCATAACATTGTCTTCAATGCTTGTTGAGAATTTATCCAGGTCAATAAAGGGAACAAAATGGCTAGAAATGAAATTCCCTAATGCCTTAATGCTGAATTACTAGTTTCAAGGTCTTAAAAAGGTCTTGCACCAATTCATGAATTGGAGTTCTGAATTTTTTTCTTTTTCAATTGTATCCATATGATTTTAGTTGTTTAAAAAATAGTATTAATATGATAATATTTTCACATAGCCAACAATAATTTGATTTCTTAATATGATATCCTATAACATATGGTCATAATATTTATGTATGTTTTGCTATTTATTTGAATGTCTTCATCAACTTTTACATATATTAATATAATATTCATATTGTGATAATAAACAAACTTAAAAAATTTAATCGTATTCACACCTACTAAACAAGTGATTCAAATGGGATGGGTTTGTGATTTTCTTAAAATTTATAAGAATAATACATATTTAATGTTGTTTATTATATAGTGTATCCCAAAAACATATATTGTGATTGGAAAGGTACATGCTTTAAAAATAAAACTATAAATTAGTCTTAATTGTATCATAATTGATTATCTTTGAAACTCACCATCAATATTAATAAATTAAAATACGTTCAATTTTTATTTATTTATAAAATCAGTAAATATCTCTAATATTATCACACCTATAATATTTTGAAAACTATTAATTTTTAAAAATGCTATTAAATGATTAATAGATATAAACTATATCTCAATTAATCAAATACTTAAAAGAATAAGTTTATAAATATAATACTTATATGAATATCATTACTGGTAAATTATTTAATAACACCTTTACATACTACAACTAAGAAAGATGTAGCAATGAGGTGCAATGGTTATGCCGATAGCAAGATATTCTCTGGCAATATATTGAAATAACAATGAATAATTCCTCCCAGGTGTGCCGCCCCTACTGTGAGATATCAGACTACAAGAATAAATTATGGCAGCCTTAAAACCCTTCAAAAGATGCATCAAAACCATCGCCAAACCCTCCTAAGTGATGCATATCAAGACTGGGATGAATTCATTGCTCCACAAGACTGCCAAGAACAAATCGTGGCTCCCTTTGATAGCTGGAAATGTCTAAAATCATAATGAAGCAAACACAAAACCCTCTCAAGATCAATTATGTCTCCAATCAAGCAACTTCCAATCGATGATTACCAATTTGCAAAAACCCTTATTGCATCGATTCCTCCATAAGGCAATAATTTGGCCAAAGGCCACAAAATTATAATGCAACTGAGAAGACTGAAACTACTGTAGGTAGGTGAATACAGTCAAAGGTTGAGGATTTTGGCATTTACACCTGCTCTCCTTTCACATGAAGATTGCATGGAAAACGGTTGGGGCAGCATTCCTCATTAATGGTGCAACTTCCCCGTCGTATTTGTTCACCATTCCTCAGTACACGCATGGTCTCCTCTCCTCTGACGCTATTCTCATATGATTTAATGGGTTCTCATGCATCATTTTACCTACGCCATCCCTCTTGCACGATTTATTTCTCTCGCCTGTTGAAGAAACATATTAGTTACCCTTTTATACTATAACAAATTTATAGAGTCAAATTTTATTAAACTACACAATCCACAAGATTTGACCATAACGAATAATAAGGCATGAGACCTATAATTATATGTAAAATTCTTTTAATAGCATTATTAATTATTTAGTAAATAATATTATGACAAAATCTTTAGCTAAAATTAGTTTATACCATTTATTAAATAATCATATGACAAAATCCATAATTTGAATTAATTTATACATATAATTTTACTTACCTAATTTTAGTGGGGAAAATAATATAAAGTAAAGTGAATAGATAATCTTAAGTTAGTTAAGATCTTTCTTTAAAGGAAAGTTCCACGATATATATAAGAATAATATTGCAATTTATACTTAAAAATAAAATAAAAAAATACTACCTTCTTATAAGGGATCCCTAACGCATCTCCCAAAAGCTAATTTTGTTCTTTCTTTTTTTTTTTTTTCTGTTGGCTCAACACGCATGCCTTCAAAAAGAAATAACTTTAACCAGTTCATCTAGTGGTGCCACACATAGTCCTTTGGAAACGCTGAGTAAGGAAGAAGAACAAGCAACGATATGAAATTCGTCATTCTTACTCTCTATTTTTTTTCTCTTCTGTTTTTTGTTGGTTGAGTTTCTCTTAACAAATTTTGTTTTGTTTAAGATGACTAATACGATTATACAACGCTCACCAATAGTCCCAAAAGAAAATCATAATACAGTGTTATATAAACGTCTTTTCAATTATGTCATTCCCTACAGAAAATTTAATACTCCTATTGTTATCCATTTTAATGATTTTATTGATATTAATATATGACTATTATAAATATTAATATTATTGTTACGTAAAATGGGAGTAATGATAATTTATTTTCATCGCAGCCAATATTGCAAATTTTTCTATCTTTAATTAAAAATATCATTATTAACATTATCCTTAGCATTGATGTTGGTATCCTAATACAAGTAATTTAATCATTTATAAATTGAAACCTTAAACTACCTTAAACAATTATACCATTTAGAGTGGCTTCATTTGACTGCACAAGTGGGTTGGGAATATCCATATGCAGCCAAGCATAAATCTTCAAACTAAGCTCTCAACTAAGAATTTAATATTAAATGCAACAACAAACCTGTATTAAACTTGATAGGTGTGACATTGGTAGGAGTTATCACCTGTTTTCCTACGTTGATCAGCTTGCCCTCCTTTGTTCCTCCCATATAAGGTGATTTTTTGCACTGGCAACATTACTCTGTCTTCTTGTTGATGGGCAGAGTACTCACAAAATTATTTAATGCTTCTTGGTTTGATGGGCGCCCCTAAACTATCCACTACTCTAGTTGCTACGCGTGAAAAGAGGATGTTGACAATATTTGTGAATTTAGCTTTCCATGACCCACTTTTTTCCTCTTCATTCTCTTTTTCCTCACACAACTATCTTTCTTTTGTCTGCATGCCTGCTCGCCCTCATCTCTTTCTTACAAAATTCCACTATTATTTTTGGTTTGATAGAGCGTCACAACCAGTTCACGGACTCTCTTTTCAGCATAAGCAGGAAGGATGCCATCGATTGAGAAATTTGGCTTGCTATCTATGGCCTCAGGATACCCCTTCCACTTGCTTGCTCAACGCATTCTTCTCATTGCTTTCTATCCATTCTTCTCCCAAAAATCCTCTCTTTTCTGTGGCCTGTTCTTTTCATTCTCCCCGCCTTCTGTTTTCTCCCAAAGTAAAAGTTCTCCTCTCTCCTGTGCAATTTTGGGTACACTCCTTTCCAGTTTTGCTCCAACACCTCTTCGTTGAAGTCGTCCCTCCTCTTATCTCCTCCTCTTAGCTCGATCTTCTACCCATTTTGTTCCCATTTTTTGGTCTCTTTCTCCTCGAAATGCCTCTGAAACTCATGCCAACCCAAGTCATTTCTATTCATGCCTTCCATTAGATTTCTCCTCCCATCGTGACCTCTCCTAGCTCACACTTTTGTATTTTCCTCTCCTGCACCGTATTCCTTCTCTCTACATTTTCTTCCTTCTGCTTTCTCTCCCAAATCTGCGTGTGAGCTCTTCCCATCCCTCCTTCCTGTTTTCACACTCGAATGGAATTGGGAACTGTGGGAACTGAAGGGGTGGTCGTGATAATTTTGAGGGCCCAAATTATATTTCCAGCATTTAACATACACCCAACAAGTTTTAATCACCGACCACTACAACCTACAAGTGTGGATGTTGCCAGCCAATACAACTGTACTTTCTTCTTTGTTTTTTCGTAGCCTACCATCTCCCAGGCTGTTGAACTGGGACGCCATGCCTTTTAATGGCACGGACACCCCTTCAATTGACCCATGCCCCCTTTTGCATGCTACGCCATTCTTTTTAAATGGTGTTTGTTTCGTCAGTTTATTGCTTTCTTTGACCACACGATGCCCCATACCTTCATCCATAATGGTCTCCCATGCTTTTGACCTATGCCATCCCTCTTACACGATTTATTTCTCCCGCCCGTCAAAGAATGCCGTCGGCATCAGACAGCTCATTATCTCGGCGTCTAACAATAATCCGGTGGATTTCCCACCCAGAATAGCCTATCGGCTAATAACTATATGATTGGACAAGCCAAAGGACAGAAGAAAATAAAATAAAATAAAAATTCTATAGAGAAAAAAGGTATGTAGGAGACTTGTGATGTACATGTATACAATTTGGTGGTCTTTTATGTATAAAAGTGCACTCTTTTTATACACGCTCAGGCAAGAGAACAGTTCTATCAAGATATGCAAGCCTGGCTTGAATGGATGATAAACAAAACTGATTAAAGCATAGAAGACAATAAACTACAACAGAACAAATATTGGGAAAGTTCCAGGGATTGCAAAATATGCTTCCATGTTTTAAGATTAAGTATAAAAGGTTGATAGAATATCAAGAGATAGCAGAAGAGAATTGCACAAATGGTGTGTATATTGACACAATATGTTTCTTTGTTCTAAGATTAAATGTGCAACATTAAATATTTCTCTACATCTTCTGAGCAAAAGTGTAAGAGAATGATAGATGTATTATCATTCTAAGATATCTATTCAAAATCATATTGAATTCAGTGTTCAAAAATAAATTTTGACGATAAAAATAGAACATAAATTTTTCATTTTTTAATAATAACGAAGATAAAAAAACATGAAAGAATATATATATTCATAAATGAAAATATCTCTAAATCAAAGTGTAAAGATGAAGTGGAATGTGCAATATATTTTATTGGAAAGTTGCAGTAAAATTGCAGACAAGTCATTCCCATGAAGGAGACATCAGCTATGGCAGACAGAGAAAAGGTGCAAGACAGTACAAAATACCTGATGTTGAATATTTACCAGCATGTCATATATTTTTATATATTTCCATAATAGGAGATAGGATATGGTTTTTCGGGATGCTGTCAATTCTAGTAACAGTCTGTGAAGATAGATAAAGCCATCAACTTTTTTTTTTGTGTGAGAGAAGATTCATAGTGGCATGTGATAGCAAATATATGGAATTTTACGTAAAAGAATCTGTTGTATGATACATGCAGGGATATTTGTTTGAGTTTTCCCTATACATGCAAAGTATAGAACCAGTAATCATATGTGTATTTGTGAACAAGGATATCATATAAATGATGTGTCCAGATGATAGTGCATCTAAGCAGATAGGAGCATGAGAGAAGGAATTGATAGTGTGCACAGAATTATAATGATGTGGATGGGTACAAAGGATGCATTATGTGTATTAGTGTTTTTGTTTGTTCAGTTTTTGTGTTATAGACAGCATTATGTGCAGTAGTGTTTTTTGTTTGTCAGTTTTTGTGTTTTTAATTGTGTGACATTATTTTTTGGAAATATTTATCCGGTTTCTAGAATGTATTTTTGACAGTATTTATTAATTAATTGAAAATAAAAAAATCCGTTCTATTATGATTTTCAAATAATTAATAAATACAATGTTTAAAGTGTAGTTAGTATTTTCTCTGACAACTTGTTGATACTGATGGTAATATTTTATGAGCACTCACGTCCTATGTATATAGTGGAACATGCATGAGCATGAGTATGTGGTATATGAATGAGTGTGCATTAAATGGTTTACAATTCTTATAGATCAGTTTGTTTATTTTTTATTGGACTTGCTTTCGTAGTGTACATTATTGGAATCTCACATAGATAGAATTATAGATACACATCACTTGATGTGTTTTTATTTAAAAGAATAGTTAGAACATAAGAAACATATAAGAGATAGTTCACATTTACATGATATAAAATAAAAGAGTTTTTAACATAAAGGTAAAAATATATTAAAACAATAACTAATTATAAAGTAGGTTTGGCAGTCGTAAACAGATTTGTGACACATCAATTCCAAAGAATCAAGTAGATAAATTGAGAATAGGAAATCAACAAGAGAGAAAGGAGCATGTAAACCTCATAGATAAGGCATAAGGATTTGTTCCCTTGAAGATTGTACATGATCTAAGTATCAAAAGTAATGTTTTCCCTTATGTTTCAAAAAATTGGATTAATAGGAAAATCATTTCAAAATAGTAATAATAAAGGTATCCATAAGTGAATAAACAAGAAGAAGATGAGAATAACTAACACACTAGCAATAAACTTTTTTGTTCTAACAGTAAGCTTCTAGGCATTATTCCAAGCATTTTTCATAATAGACAAATCTTTGTCTAGGTCCATGCTTGACCTTTTTTCACCATTCTTTTTCAACTAGACTCAAGAGTTGAAATCTCTTGTTTGTGTTTACAAATTCATAGCCTTATCGAATAGTTAGTTGCATCTCAGAGCGTATTCAAAATAAGTCTAATTAGGTCTCTTTGATACAATTTTAAATTCTCTTATTTTTCCTAATCAAATATAGAAATACTTAGAAGTTTCTTTTCTATGGTATAGTAAA
This sequence comes from Sequoiadendron giganteum, assembly GCA_007115665.2. Classification (NCBI taxonomy): domain Eukaryota; kingdom Viridiplantae; phylum Streptophyta; class Pinopsida; order Cupressales; family Cupressaceae; genus Sequoiadendron; species Sequoiadendron giganteum. The sequence goes on along the minus strand of CM021103.1, from coordinate 92,017,960 downwards.
CCACCCAAAAATGAGCTAACATCTAAATTAAGTATTTCCAACACAAAATATAATTTACGCTAATATGGAAACCTAATGCAAGTCATTGCCATTAGTGTGCACCTATGAAGAAATATACTATGCAAGGAAAGATGTATGTACACAAATAAGATTCTATAAAGAATTTGAATCTTACACTTAGCAAAAAATACTGAATTAACAAACCATTAAAATCCAACCATTATATTTGAAAAAATCCACTCTAAAATTGACCAACTTTCTCACATACTTTAACATTAGTTTGCCTTCCCAAGGATGTTGGAATGCTTAGTATAAGAAAAATATTGTGAGGTGGCTTAAATGCATTTGAATATACATTCACCAAAATGATATGGTCTACACAAGCTGCACAATGCTCCACCAACATGTATAGGGTGAATAGGACAACCAAAACCACCTAGATAAAATAGATAACATGAGTACACAAGTAAATATCGAGCATAATAAACTAACACATAGTACAATGTGCATTCATAAGTTAGGCTTGTGACTGAGAATTAAAAATATAAATAACAATATTTTTGGTTGATACAAGATTGTTCCAACCCAAGGGCGTTTCTTCATCAAATTTACAAGGTCACTAACATATTTTTCTTTGTCACAACCTTGAATTCAAGATTCAGGCTATCTTTTCCAAAAATATAATTTTCTGAAGTTAAATTTTAGACACTTCCTTGACCTTCCTCTATATTCTTCCTTTATAAATTGATAAACCAAGAACATGCTTTTTATCTCCCCTCTTTCCTTTATTGAATCATAATTCATTTTCTAGCTCGTGTATTTATTTTATTTTAGATTTTTTGGTTAGATTTATAAGTGTAGTGGAAGGATTATTTGGTTAGATTTATAGGTGCAGTGGAAGGAATAAAATTAGATTATTAGAAATGGTTGATTTTACTTTATAATTTATTCTTTATATCCTTATCTTATTCTTATTTCTTCTTCTTTAAATTACTTCTTTATGTCACATGTTTTACCCATGTGCTTTATAACTTGGTGGAATTCTCTTATATGTCACTTATATTATTTTTCATTGATATTTATAGATTATATTAATGGGTGAACTCACAAAAGTGGTTTACAATTCGAGTGAGGAAGGAAAATTTGCAAAAAATGACCCCATGCAAAAAAAAATGGTTTTTGGGGGTTTGAACGAACTTCTGGTTCGAGTGAACCCAAATGGGGTTTGATAGAACCCCCCTTCGATGGAACCCATTTAATGTCAGGTCTCACATTTCCCAAAACAATAAGAAAACAAAAAGGTTGTGGAAAGGGGGTTCACTAGAACCCCCCTTTTCCCCCATTCTCCCCTCCTGGCACCAAAAATCTCCCGAATTTTTCTCTTCGAAGCTTGGGTTGAGGATGAAAATGGAGGAGACTTCACAAACCCAACTAGATGATGGTAGTCCTTATAATGAGATATCCAATGGATATAATTTTAATATGTTTGGGTTTTATTATGTATTTTTTTTTTAGTTTGATTAAACATAGGTTTTTCACCGAAAATCAAGCTCTCTATTTTGCACATCTGGAAAAATAAAAAATTATCAAAATAAAATTCTAAAAAATATGTCCATGCTAGGTATTGATGTCCTTGGTCCAGTAAAAAAAAAAAAATTGAATTTCGATACATACAAAAATATTTATGTTGTATACGGTCCGCCTATGTCTGAATTGTAATTGGTTTGACTTCAAAACTTGATTAAGGAAAAAATATTCAATAAAAAACTATAAAACCAAATGAAAGTGCTAGATATTGTAGTTATAAATCTAAATTCGAAAAAAAAAGAATTTTATTCTTCATACAAATAAAGTTATGTTGTATACGGTGAGCGTCACTCCTTAAAAATGTTGTTTTTAAAAAAAACTAGTTTTCGAAGGAGGTGGAAAATAAAGTGCAATTTGATTCCAAAAAAAATGAAAAAAATATATTTATAATCTATAAACAAAACGTCACAAATCACTAGTTTTCATCATCTTCAAATTCCTCACGGTTTAATCGCTATAGGAGCCCGAAAGTGAAGATTTAGTTAAAAAAACAATTGTTTGGTGTCCAGTTTGCCCAAAAATTGTAAACCAGTATTGTGGGATCACTAAATGATTCATATGCTTATAATTTCAGATATTATGTGTCATATCATGCATATATATTTACATGTTTACATTTTTTATCTTTAAGATGATTACATGTTCACATGATCCTTGTTCTTATACATTTATCTCATGATTATAAATTTATTTTACAATTTTTTACCTTAATTATGATTCACATGCTTATGTGTTATGCTTATCATGTTATCTATCACTATGGATTTTTTCACTTATTGCTAATAGTGGGGGGAACATTAGGGCCATTTTACCCCCCTAACATATGCTTTTCATGATCGATCTTGCACTTATTATTCCATGAAATTATATATTAGCAATTGTTATTTTTCTTTATTAGGGGCAACATTAGGGGTCATCTCGCTTTCTGGTTTGCACATGGTTTTATGATCACATCTTAGTATATTGTTATGTGTTTAGATTGCATGATGATACTTTATCTTCTTGTACATATTCATGTAGTTTTACATAATCATATTTTCCCCCTCTCATTCAATTCCTTGGATATCTTATATTATCGATAGGAGGGGGACATAAAATGTTACTAACATTCCTTTGATGAGTATGGTTGTAATGAATAGCTCATAATCACTTTTATTCTAGATGGAATCACGTTGCTTCTTTAACTCCAAATATAATCCCTTATCCTTTTAACTTTTAATTATTGATTGTTGACAAATTCTACTAATCAATTTTTTTATTTTCTAGGTTTCAATATGGAGCACTCATTATGAGGAGAATATACCAATTTGATGTCCTTTTTTTTAATCCTTTTAAGAGTAAATATTTAATTTCATGTTGACTATTTGTTTTTCTTCGACATTCATCTTTATATTAGCTCACATGTAAGTCAAAGTGGAGGAAAAATATAATGATGAAAATTGCACATCTTGTAATTTTCCCCTTCATTTTATATTCACCTTGATTGAGTTGGCATCCCTAATGCAATGATTAGTTTACAAGTAGCATATTTCAATGTAAAAGTTGGAAAAATAACACAAACCCAACTTAAGCATAAAAAATATTAACTTGTGTGTTAGGGTGTTGTATAAAAGGAAAATTCCTAATCCAATCCATCTATGAATAATCCACAAGCTCTCATTTTGATTCATCTAATAACTCAAGGAGCACCATAGCATTGCATCGTCAACTTACATTAGCTTCCTAAGCATCATTGCATAGTTTCTTATTTTCTTTGTTCATTTCTACTAAGCTATTATATACTTAATGGGGGTTTGACCAATGGAGAACATTCCTTGCCTAGAAAACTTCTAAATGGAGTATATTAGCACCATCCCTTTTAAGTAGAAGGTTCTAAATGGGGTGACCTCACAATACTGTGTCCCACTTTTTAGCCAAAGTAGGACATTTAAATTAGATTTTTTTGTCAAATTTTCACTTTTTAACATCTATAACGACCAAATCGCTAAAAATTTGAAGATGACATGAACTAGTGATTTTTTAAGATTTTGTTTATAGAATATAAATATATATATTTTTAAAATTATGAAATGATTTGTGATTTTTTGACATAACTTTTAATAAATTATCTTTTATAGTTAACAATATTTTTAACAACATCATGGAGAGCGCAAGCAAGAGCTGTGCGCGTGGAGGAGGTTTCAAAACTGATTTGGTTGGGGATGATGAAGAGGTCGATGACGATGATGATGCTTCGAGGGATTTTTTTGCTGGAGGGTGTGTGGGAGCTATTGTTTATGCTAGTGTCACTCCTCTATTTCTTTTTTGATATTCTATTTTTTCCTTTAGCCTGTGATGGTGGCATTGTGCTTGGTTTGGTTGATATCCCTTGGGTGGATGCTCGACCCTTTTCTCTTTCAATATGGAGTGCCTTTGCATTGGTTTGTGATGTTCATGTGGCTTCTTTGGTTCCTCCCGATCCATGTGAGATTCTAGTGGTGGCTTGGTGGGTCTCTTTGCTTCTATATCTGCAAGAGATTTTTGTTTTCTTTGGGGTCTTAGAGGAATTTTTGCCTTTGGATTGGCCTTTTTTTTTTTACTCTAATCAGTGTGTTAAGGTGGATTGGATGCTTCTCTTGTTGGCCTATTTTCTGGCTCATTTCCTCTTGGGTCCCTCTAGCTTCTTTGTTCTCTCTTGAATTTTGGTTGCTCTAGGTCTCCCTCCTGGATGTTGTCTGTTGTTGCTCACTTTAGTTGTGGCTCCATGTTTGTTGTGGGATCTAGGCCCTTTTCTTTAGTTCCTCCTTGGGGCTGTTTTTCTCAATGGTCTTGAGTTCTCTCTATTATTGGGCCTCAAGGATTTGTTATTGGTTGGTTTGATCCATCCTTTCGAGTTGGGATATTTTTTCTTATGCAGTTTGTTGAGCTTGGTTCTTTGTTGTCTCTATTTTTCTTGTGGTCTATGGAAGTGTGGGCTGGGTTATGCTTATTTTTTTTCTTGCAGACCCAGAGATTGAAGTTGTTTGGGGGTTTCCCGTTGCCTAGTGGGTCAAAACTTAGTTTTGTTTCTATTGTGCAGGTTGTCCCTAGGGTTCCTCTACATGTTTCTTCTTTTGAGGTGAAGGTTGATTTTGTGCTGGTGACTGAGGGTCAGTTTTGTTTTGAGCATTTGTTATATAGTTTTATTTTGAAGGCTCAAATGTTCCTTTTTCTATTGAATGAATCTCATTCTACTTCTTTCTTGTTTATGTACCTTGCTATGCTTATGGAGGGTGTGATTGTTCTTTCATCCAAAGCTTTCTCTCTGGATCTACAATTGATGTCTTCTTTGGAGGAGGATATTGCTCTCATTGAGGCATAGCCCTCTTATATTGAGGTGAAGGTGGTTGTTGTATTGTTTGTGGGGAGTTCTTTTCTCTTCTACTTGGCTCTATCGAGGTGGTGCTTGTGTGGGTAGAAGAGTTAAGACTTTGGAGGTTGGGGCTCTCATATCTTCTTCTCCTATAGAGGGGAGCTCCCTCCTATTGAGGTGGAGGTGGGGTTGGCGTTGGTGGGGTGTTGCTTCAAGAAATCTTATGTGATTCAGTGTTCTGTTATGATCCCTAACTCCCCTATTGAGGTGGGGATTGGGTATTTCTTGGTTTTGTTGTTTAGGGGGTTGATGGTGTTTTACACCATTGTTTTCATTGCTTTTATTGGCTCAAGGGTTTCTTCTTTGAGCGTCTAGTTCATTGATACCTCACTGATGCAGGCAGTTTCTCTATTTAACTAAGGGTACCAGGTCTCAACTTTTTCCTAGTTGCCAAGGGATCTCGGTCCCTTGTTTTCTTTTCTGATGCAACCTGTGTAGTCTTGTTTGTATGATTGTATGTTGTTGTTGTTGGGTTGTTTTTGATTTATGGTTTACCTTGTTTAGCGGCTTTCTTTGCTTGGATAGGGTTACAAATCCCTTCAAAATCGGTTTGTAATGGGTTTCAAGGCCCTATTAGAACCCATTTTACCCCTAATCAAAAACAATATTTTTAACAAGTGATATTACTTTAATATTAAAGCATAACTTTATCTATAGAAATGATCAAATTATAATTTTTTAAATATTGATTTTTAACACTAATATCAAGTGCAATATATTTTTTCATAATTTTATGTTCCATAATTTTTTTAGAATATTTTGAAGTGAGATTAACTATACTTCAAACATAGGTTACTTCAATAACAGATAATATTTTTTTGATTTATATGAATTAACTTTTTTGTTAAAATAAAAACATCAATACATAGTGCACAAATACTTTTAAAAAAAATCTATTTTACTATTTTTCCTTGTGTTCACAATAGAGATCCTCACAATTGTTGAAAATCCTATCTTCACTAGAAAATAGAAAATAAATATAATAAAAAAATTAATTATATTCAATATTATACTTGTTGGAAAGTTTAATTTGAGTGCTATGAACCTAAAAAAATTCTTGCCACATTCATTTCATTTGCTAGTCCAACCCAAGGTTGGAAAAAAGAGAGTAAAATCTAAGGAATAAGGTGGAAAGGTCACTTATATGGAATTTGTTTAAAGGACCTATTGAGAAAATCAACCTGGGAACTAAAGCAGATCCTAAAATGGTGAACATCGAAAAATGTTGTACTTCCAAAGAAAAAGATCAGTTTGTTGAGTTACTACGTAAATACATGGACGTGTTGGCATATCCATATGAAGATTTAAAGTATTTTTATCCAAAAGAGGTGCAACACAAGATTCCACTGAAAGTAGGAGCATTGTGTTATAAGTAAAAATAGAAGAAATACAATCCAAAGATTTTAGGAACCATCCTTTCAAAAATTTGGAAGATGCTAAATGCAAGGATCATATTTACTATTCACCATTCAATGTGGATAGCCAATATCATTCCAGTTCATAAAAAGAATGGAGAAATTCACATATGTGTGGATTTCAGGAATCTGAATCAGTTATCATTGAAGGACAACTATCCTCTACCAGTGATGGATCAAGTCTTACAAATACTAACTAGATCTGAGATGCTCTCTGTGTTATATGGTTTCTCTGGTTACAACAAGGTGGAGGTTAGTCCAAATGATCAACATAAGACTACCTTTAGAACACCATGGGGTACTTTTGCATATCGCAAAATGCCTTTTGGTATTATCAATGTCAATGCCACATTCTAGTGTGCAATGGACTTAGAATTTCATGACTTCATGGGTAAGTTCATTATAGATTATCTTGATGATCTTACAATATTTTACAAGAAACATCAAGAGCATTTCAACCATTTGAGACAAATCTTGGAGAGGTGTTGACAACATGGGATTTTCTTGAATCCCAAGAAGTCAATTTTTTGGGTTACATAAGGTATACTAATTGGTCACATTATGTCTAAGGAGGGTATCAAAATTGATATTGAAAGGGTCAAGGCTATTCAAGCTCTTACTTTTCCTTCAAGTAAGAAAGCAGTTCATTCTTTCTTCGGAAAGGTGAATTTTTTGCACAGATTTGTACCTAATTTCACAGAGAAGACTTGTCATATTATTAATATGATGAAGGGAGATTCCACATTTCATTTGACTATAGAAGGGAAAGCTACATTTGATGATATTAAAGAAGCTATTGCACATGCACCGATGTTAGTCTATCTAGACTAGGCAAATGAATCTATCATGTGTACAGTAATGCTTCTGAGTATGCACTATCAATGATCTTGGTGTAGGAGAATAGAAAGGGATTTGAATCCCTAGTTGCATTCATGGGTTATCCTTTAAAGACTCAGGAATTAAAATATTCAAAAATGGAGAAACATGCTTTTATTGTGGTTAAGCAAGTGAAGCATTTTAGGTTTTACATCCTTAATAGTCATGTCAAAGCGTTGGTTCCAGATTCAACTTTCAAGTCCATCTTGATGTAGTAGGAATTTGGTACAAAAAAAGGGGTGATTGGATTTCCAAGATACATGAATATGACATGGACACCAAACCTAGAAAACTAGTGCATGGGTGAGGTTTGTGTCAGCTCAAAATTGATAATAATCTTGATGAAGAAGTTTCAGACTTCGAAGAGGTAAGTTCTAATGATTTTCCAACAATTTTTATTGTCAATACTATTGATAAAAGGTACTCAAATATTGCTCATTTCCTTACATAAGGAGAATGTTCGGATCACTTGACACACAAGGAGAAGAGAAAACTCAAGCTCAAATCATAAAATTACGTCTTATGGGACAATGGATTGTATAAGCATAGCTTGGATGGTACCTTCTTACATTGTGTTGATAAGGCTCAACAGAACAAGTTGTTGAAAAAATTTCATGACTTAGCATGTGGTGGACACGTTTCTACACTAGTTATAGCCCACAAAATTTTGAGGGCTAAATATTATTGGCCTATTATTTTTCAAGATGCGTACTCTTAGGTGTGTAGATGTGAACTATGCCAACAGTTCCTAGGCAAGCCAAAGTTGTTAGCTCTACCCCTGAAACCAATCATCATTGAAGAGCCCTTCCAACAATGGGGCATTGATTTCATTGGCATAGTGAGTCCGCCTTCAAGCATGGGACATGTTTATGTTCTCACTGCTATCAACTACTTCACCAAATGGGTGGACGCAATATCGGTAAAACGTGCTACTTCAAAGGTAGTGTGTAGTTTCTTAAAGGAGAATATTATTTCCAAGTTTGGAATTCCAAACAAAATTGTGATAGATAATGCTTCCTCATTTTCATTAAGTGAGATTACAATATTTTTTTTTGAGCATGGAATTATATTGTCTCATTCATCAAACTATTACCCTCAAAGTAATGGTCAAGTTGAATCTGGCAAGAACTTGGTTATGATCATTCATAAGATTGGTTATTAGAATCAACGATTATGGCACAAAGCGTTGTATGATGCTTTGAGGGTTGACAAAATTTCTCCTAAGTGGGTGATAGGTATGCCCCATTTTAACTCCTTTATGAGTTGAATGTAGAAATTCCCATCACATTGGAACTACCCACCTTCAAGTTGGTCAAGGCCATTGAGGATGAGAATTTTGACAACTTCGTTGATAAGCGTATAATGTATCTCTCTAAATTGGAAGAGAAACGTGTTCAAGTGGTGAACCATATCATGGAACATCAAGAACAGGTGAAGAAGCTTTTTCAAAAGAAGGCAAAGTCTCGAGAATTTCAAGTTGGAGATCTAGTTCTCTTGTAGGATAAGAGAAGAGAACCAAAGGGTATGCATGGGAAGTTTGACTCAATGTGGACGGGTCCATTCAAGATACATCAACTTCGTGGTGAAAATATTTTTCTTCTTGCATATGAAAATGGTACTTTGTTTGCTCTTCCTCACAGTGGGCAACATCTGAAACACTTTACTCAATGAGGTGACAGATGTATTTGTAAACAATTGTAGTCTTTGCATCTTTTTATTTTTGAGTCTTTTTTATTTTTTCGCCTGACGCTATGCCCAATAGATGGATGAAGGAACTTAGAGACTGGATTTGTTTTCCCTTCGATCATTTCAAAGAATGATCGAAGGAAGCTCCCCAGCTAGAGCAAGTTGTTATCCTTGAATCCAGCTGAGCTTGATTCATGGGATAACCCCTACGAAACTTATCCATTTTTTAGTCCTGTGCACTCTAAGCACACAAAATAAGGAATAATTTCACTTGCCTTTATGCGTGGTCATGAGCCTTTAATAGTCCCTTCGATTTCTCGCCTCTTCTCATTTCTCAAAAATATTCAAAATGAGTATTTTGTCACTTTTTAGTTTTTCAGTGTTAGAAAATTTTCACCTCATGCAAGGGTGTTGAAAATATGCACTCCTACATGGGAGATAGGAAAAAAAATTAGGTGTAGTGGTGTTGTTTTTCAGTGCCTCTGCATATGGTCAATGTTTTTGAAAGTTGCACTATCACTATTTTTCAATACTAGTGCACTTCTCCCGCCTTCACACGCTTGACATTAATGAACACTTAGTTCATTAATGCATCTTCATTTAATGGGTTTTATTATAGCTTCTTAAACCATTTTTATTTGCATTTGTCACCATTCAATTTCATTTCTTCCTCTACATGACCATGATTGGAAAATCAAGGAGCTTTTGAAGGCCATTTTACAAATTTTTCTTGTCACCCATTACTAGGGTTTTTACCTTTCATTGCCAGGTACTTAACATTTTTCACTTTTAATATTTTTCCATTTATTTTAGGGTATATTGCTTGTAATTTGTACGCGTCATGCTACATTTTTATTTCTTTGGGATTCTTTTGTTTGAAAATTGTGATCATGTTTTTCATTGTATAAACTAGGCAAAACCCTCATCATGTTTAGTAAATTTCTTTTTGTTCTTTCATTCTTTAGATTGTGAAGTTCCCTATACTAATCAAAACCCTAGGTTAGGAATTTGAATTTTGTTTTTGCTTAGGATTGTATTCATGCGTTATTTTCCCCATTCCCTTTAAAGATTTTTTCCCGTGTAATGGTGATTTACCATATGAATGTGTGAACTTTCAAAAACTTTGCATAGGCAATTGAATACACCAACCCTGCAAAAGAATTTTGCATAAAAAGAAAAATACAACTCGCAGCAATGGTAGGGTTTTTCACTTCCATTACATGGTGTTCTTCCCCAAAATGCATCAACACTAAAAACCAACATCGATACATGAGAACGTGAACTTTCCATATTTACATGTCATGGGTCTATTTTTTATCGACTGTACATATCACATATCATTCTTCCATGCAAAGGTTAAATGCAATGGCAGAATTTTTCACCACCATTACATGTAGAGTTATCAAAATTTATGCAATAGTGGTGAAAAAAATTGTTGCATCTTTAGTTCATTCCAACCTAAGTGCTTGAATATATGCACAAACTTTTTTGCCTCCCATGCAGATATGGAAACATACCCTAATATGCACAAGCGCTAAAATTTAGCACTATTACACTAAACCAAAGCAAACTCCATGTAAGTTATGTAATAGCACTGATTTTAAGCGCTAATGCACAAATGAACTACCCCCAACATGTAGTGGCACTAAAATTCAGTGCCCCTACACAAAATGCAAAAAAAATCACTAACTCCCAGGAATCTTCCAAAATGGTTTACAAACTCCGTTTCGCTTGTATTCACTTGATTTTTTTCGCTCTACTGCTTACATCCACTTACTCCATTATACTTACCTAGTTTTTCTCCACTCCTGCAATGCATATTTATCTAATAATGGGGAAACGCCTTGTTTATTTGTAGTTTCTTTCATCTCCTTTCAGGTATTTGTCAAAGGCTTTCCTTGTCAAGATATCAACGTGTCATGATTCATTCAATGACAACTGAGGAATCTTCATCATCAAGTAAGAAAGCCGCCATGAAGTATAAATACCAAGGTGTTTATCCTCCTATAGTGGTTACATCCAATATTGATGAGATCAAAGATACATAGTATGAACACTTGGATATGGATGATATTGTTAAAAGAACAGAGAAATAGCCTCTAGGGCACAAAGAGTTGGAGGCAATTCTTGATAGAAACATCCATTTGGTTGCTTCATTCCCAGTGGTAGCTCACTGCCCTGAATTTGTTCTGCAAGTAGCTTCATACTACGTCAAGGAAGATAGAAGTGTCAGGGACTCCTCGGTACATGTGATGATGAGACTTGATGCTGACTTCTTTGACATGATTTTTTAAGTCTCGAATATGGGAACCTACACAAATCTCACCATTCAACATGCTCAAGAAATGATAAAAATCAAAATGTGGCCAAGCAACTAATCAAGACCAAGTGGTTGAAAACCCCAAGGCCTAGCATAGCAAGATGGCCTAAAAGCTTTCCCCACAGTGAATTTATGGAGGATGTGAATTATCTGATTACTCTCTTGAGTAGAGTTAAAGTCTTACCAATTTCTTCTACCTTTCAAGAATGGATGTATGAATACATTAAGGTTATCAAGAGAAATAAGCAACACATGGACTGTGGTGTACAGATTAGCAACAAAATTCATGATCAACTCATTAAGGTACACACTACTTTGAAGTCTACATGACTTCATACCTAGTATATGCTATTGCTACAATGAGACAATAACCAAATTTGACAATAGGAGGAGATTGAAGATATGTACCTGTGTACAAGTATTATCCTCAAATCATCTAAAAGGATGTATTAATCACTTTAGGAGGGTAAAGGATGCCTTCTTTGCACCTATTATTGTGCATGTTTGATTTGTAACTAGAGAAGAAAAGTGTTTCAATTGAAGCATGGGAACTAGTGAATAAATGGATTCATCTTCTTACAATTTCCGACTTTCGTATACCTTAGAGTGGGTTTCTTCATAGGATATCCTTACATGTTGCCAAGGTATCCTACTGATAAATTTGTATTGATGGAACTTTGTAGATAGATTATCTTTGTGCATAATGAGCAACAAGCTATTCATAAGTAAGGGTTCAATTTTCCTATCACCCTTGGAAGGTATTTAGTACAAATACTACCCAAGGCTAAATATGTAGAATATGAAATGTAGATTATAACTCTAAGAACCTACAAAAGAAGAGTTGATTTTGACTACAAAGGTGTGAAGAGAAATATTAAGAAGAGTCATGCACATGTTTATCAATTTGAGGATATTTGAGAAGAATATAGAGATGAAGAGGATGTTAGAAAGATGGATTACTGTAGGCTCATTGTGGCACAAATCTCTAATCTATACTTAGCATATCTTCCTAAGTACATTGAAGATACTAGTAATATTATGAATGCAACTTATGAAGAGAAAGAAATAGCAAACAAATCTTCGCCTCTCATTCAACGTTCTCAAACTAAAAATACATCTATCCGACAAAGGTTTACTCCTATTTTGAGTAATACCAAGGTATGGTTGCAGAGGAAAGGTATTAAGTTGGAGCCTTTCAAGATGTGTTTTGAGGGTGAAGAATCTAAAGGAGAAGCAAACAGATGACAATAACTCAAAACTAAGAACAAGGAAAGTGTTTCTTCCTCTTCCACACGTAAGGGACCAAAATTCATATTTACTTGTGGGAAGAGTATAACACTATATATAGAAGAAGATAAACCTATAGAGGAAGAAAAAATGAAGAGGAAGAGGATGAGAAAACAAAAGAATAGGAAGAAGAGGAAGGTGAACAAATATAAGAAGGGAAGGATGATGAAATGCGAGCATCTCCTCATGATAATACCAAACAAGATTTTCCCCACACATTATCATCTATTACTACCACAACAATTTTGACTCCTCCTATTCCTACCTTTCATCCACCTCCTCTTCCAACTTCACCTCCACCTGTAACAATTTTGCATACACTCAAAGTAACCATACCTCCAGAAATACATTTAATTCTTTAATCCCCTTCCTCGAGATCAATATTACAAAATGTTGAAGTTATTTCAAGGTCTCCATCATGAATTCCCAGCTTATCATCTCCTTATTTTGATATATCTTCATAGGTAGAATTTGATCGATTCATGAAAGAATCACTATCAAATGCACCAAATATGCATATTCTATGTTCCATAATGACTGAGACACCAACTATTATGACTACTACATTTGTTCCCATGAATACAGGTGTGACTCAGGAAGTAGCAATAGGGCCAGAAATTGAAAATCCTCCTTTGCACTTGTACGTGTGATTTTCACAAGCTCCTAAAAGGGAAAACCAAGTAGTTTCTCATGATGAGTTTGATCTCAAGGTGTTATCTCTACCAAAGCCTAAAGGGAAAAAGAAGCCAAAGGTTCTCTCAAGAATACATATGGATATGTCTAGATACAAGTATGTGGAGGTGGAAGAACCTCCTCAAGGTAAAATTCATGAGGAAATCAATATAGAGGACTATACTATTACCCGAGTTGAGCTTAGGAAAATCACGCATATAAGTGCAAAGGAGGATTTTCAAGAATCTTTGACTGCATTGATGGAGAAGTTTGACAAGCTGAAGTAGACCAATGATATGTGTAAGGATAAATTTTAACACCTTGCATAATATTTTGAGAATGTGGAACTTGTTGCGATGAGTATAGGAGAATCTTTGGTCTAGAAGGTTGATCAATATTATTCGAAAGGTAAAGTCATGTATTAATTTGTGGATAGAATAATTGAACAAGCTTCACAATTCATGATCATTGTATTAGAAAGGATTGCACAAATGTCAAAGGTAAAACACGAGTTGGAAAAGGTAGAAAATACACTTTCCATTTAGCAAAAGGAGATGAAGCAGAATCTTGAGTCATGGACCTAGCTGAAGAAAGTGAAACTGGGCAAGTTAGTTGAGGTTGGGGTTATTCCTGACAAAGAAAGTATGTGGAAATTAAAGAATCAATCAAGAATTGCATACAAGTCATCAAGAACATAATCAAGGACGTGCAAAAATTTTAAGATGTTGAAAACCATCGTGTTGTTTTGGTAAACATAATCGAAGAGTTGCTAGGTAAGCTCCTAGATGATGACCATACATTTCTTCCAGCTAGTGAGATTATTCAAGTGTTGAGGGAAGCAATCTAGAAATAGGTTGAAGATGAGCATTTTCATTGGCTTCTATGGATACCTTGTGTGATACATAATTAACCTTGGATAATATCAAGACACATCTATATTGATGCAAAAAGGCTTAATCTTCTGCAAAGAAGTCTATCACGAAGGTTCATACCATCATTGATTACACTTCAAGACTGGACGAGATAGTGATGTAGGAGATCCTAAAGAAATATGAATATTTCCAAGCCCAAAGCGAGGAACAATAAATCTTTTTGTATTTTCCTAGATAGTTAATCTTTATACTTTTTCACATGTTTTATGTAAATAGGCATTGACATTTTTACATGCAATTTTGTATTGATGCAACTACATGTAAAAATACCACTAGTCCCAAGTCAAAATGGATTGTTTCATTGAATAAGTCAAAATTAGTTAGGATTTTTCTTAGAATAGATCTTAGCTCTCATCTATAAATATGAGAGCTCTTTTGTATTATTTACCTTTAATCTATTGCAATGAAGTGCTGCCAAATTGTAAAGCGACTTTGAAACTTTGAGTTCAAATTGTGATACTAGATTCAATCAATAAAGAAGTTGAACTTGATTACAAAACTTTGTCTTGGGATAAAATTCAAATGAATGTGAATGTTTTTACATCTTTCATATTTATTTATCTTATTATATGATTGGGTTAGTGGTATTTTATTAATTGTGGTTGGAGGGCGTTCAAGATGGATTTTATAGACTTTGTGCCATATCATTTACCTGGGATTGTGTATGTGATGTGGATATCTTCTAGTGAACGATCTTCAAGACATTGTGCTTGGAATTATTCATTCTATTCATGGATATGTTCATGGTGTAGATTGAAAGACTTTGTGCTTCAATTTGCATCATTGGTTATTGAAGAAATCATCATTGAAAATAATGGAAAGACTGTGCTTTTGTTTGTTTTCCGGTTACGAATCTTTTTATTATGCTAGTATTATTATATTATGCTTTGAAAAATTAAGAATATTGGAAATTATTTCTTTTATTTTTATTTAGATTTGAAGGGCAT
Source organism: Sequoiadendron giganteum (assembly GCA_007115665.2). Classification (NCBI taxonomy): domain Eukaryota; kingdom Viridiplantae; phylum Streptophyta; class Pinopsida; order Cupressales; family Cupressaceae; genus Sequoiadendron; species Sequoiadendron giganteum. Next base: position 92,002,847 of record CM021103.1, on the reverse strand, counting down.
CACTAAGTAACAACGTGGAACATTGTTACTTATTCTCTAAAATAAGAGAGAATGATGAATGTAATTGACACCCCCACATGGTTAAATTAGTGTATATATTGTAAAGTCTAGAATAGTTTTCTTTTTTTTCGAGTAAGTAGTAAGACGAGAGCCTCCCCTTTCTGAGAGGAGAGATTTATCTCATAACAAATTTGGCTGAAATTCACATTTTTTAATCCATAAAGGGATTACAAAATATTCACCCAATATTTTTTTGTCAACTCCATTGGGGAATGAAGCACACAATCGAAGCCTCATGCTTTTGATTGAATTTGAAGAGTACTCCAGTGCCTTATTGTAAGTCTATGTATATTTGTGTTGCTGTTTTTTTTTTCATTTCAAGTCTTCATTTTGGTAGACAAAAGTTATACATGAGGTCAAAGGGCGCAAGGTGTGGTTTATCCATTTTTTGAAGAATTTCTATGAATACATAGTATTCTTCCTTCTCCTCTACGAGCAAGGTCACCATTGCAACGTATAGTGAGTTATCCACCTCAAAAAATAAGATCACCACTTCCAAGCGAATCTTATGTTTTTTCACAGAGTTCTACCTATCACACTAGTCCAAATACCTGTTGTTCAAAGTGTTATGGTTCAACCTCAACCACATCCTAGACCCTGGGGTAATGCTTTTTTCCATCTTAATTTGGTGGCTCCTCTAAATGAGCTTCCATGTGTTTCATGTAAGAACATCCCAAAATTCTATGGCGATGGAAAGCAACTTCCTGATGAACACATTGATGCTTTCTACATTGTTTGTGGTGTTCTTAGCATTGAGCATGAGGATGTTGTTGTAACGTTGTTTGTTGAGGCCTTACAAGAGTAGCTAATGAGTGGTTCTACACTCTTGCTCCTAGTGTTGTTACTAATTGGAATACTCTTTGTACTAAGTTTGAAGAGAGGTTCAAACCTACTGAAGATGCACACTCTTTGTTAGCACAACTCACAAGTATGAGGAAAGAGGCACATGAACCCATGCATGATTTTGTGGCCAAATTCAACAAGTTAGAGACAATGATTCCTATTGAGGCTAAACCAAAAACCCATAATCTTAAGTATTTTTTCATCAACATAACTTCCAGGGGTAAGCTTCTTGTTGTGTAGGGCAGTCCTACTAGATCTTGAAGTTCCTCAACAGATGGCTACCAACTTCGAAGATGATTTGATACTTGGTGGAAAAATATAGATGAACCCAAATAGAAGAGTGAAAGAGTCTAATTATTCATATTCAAATAAAAAATCTAGTTTTGTGGATCCCATGGTACAAAGTTTAGCAAATGAGTTGTTCGACTTGAAGAAGAAAGCCTCTAATACTTCCTACAAGGATGTTCCTAGGAGAAAATTTTCAAATTCTTCCAATTATTTTGGTAACAAAAATCAAAATCGTGTTCCTGTACCATAAGGAAGGATTTCTTTAGAGGCTCCACCTACCAAAATAGTCATGGGGTATTATTAATTAGAGCAAGATGACTATGCACAACCGAAATATCCTATGGAGGAAAATGTTGATATATTCTAGGAAGAGAAAGTAGATCTAACTGGTGACTCAAATATTGGTTATTTGCAAGTTGAGAATGAATATGATGATGAGGACCTAGTAACTGATACATATGTTATTTTCACATGGTCATAGAAAATTCAACTTGATCAAGCTCAAACTGATACTCCAAAAGAAAAGGATAAGCCACCAGTAACTATTGCAAAAAGGGGATCTCCTTTGCCTTGGCAACCCAAAGATAAAACAAATAAATAAGTGCTCCTCCTCCTCCAATGATTCCTTCAATTCAAAAAGCCAATATCCAAGTTCTAAATATTAGTGTCCCTTTTGTTAAACCTATCAATGAAGTTACCCTATCCTCTTTACAAAGTTCTTTTCAAGCCTTTGATATTATTGACCAAGCGAAGAGAAAAAAAATACAAATTTATGAAGCTGAATACCTAAGGGCCAATCCCAATCAATGTGACAGGCTTGTCAAGTTTGTTAGAGATAAGGGAATTAACCCTAGTAGAGATTCATCTTCAGCTATTTTTTTCATTCCAAAGCCTAAGCCTCCTTAGAATAACTTAGTTACTAGTCCATCTTCTTTTGGAAGGATTGACCCGTTTTATATTTTTTTGCTTGTTAATGGCTTTAAGTTGAGTAATTATGTTATTGAATCTAGTGCATCTAATAATGTCATGCCTGCCAAGGTAGCTACTACATTGGGTTTGAATCTCATGAAAACTTTTCACCGTTGTTTCTCAAGGGAGAACAAACAAGTACCTTTGATTGGGTAGATTAAGGATGTGCAATTTGTGTTCGTTGCATATCTAGAGAAGAAGATCAATACGAAAGTCTTAGTAGTAGATGTTATAGTGTCCTATGGTATTTTACTTGGATGCAATTTTTGTAAAGATGTAGGAGGAGAAATCAACATGGATATGTCAGAGGCTAGAATACTTGTAAAGGGTGTGATGCAAAAGATGGTTCCTAAAAGGGAATCTAATTTTTTAGTGACTAAGTCTGATGATCCGAGAGCTCAAATTTTATTTGAGTCTTCAAGTGAGGGTACTTATTATTTTCAAACTGATGTGGATGTTAAATATTCATCTATAAATACAAATAAAAAGTTAGAAAGTGTTGTCTCATCTTCAACAGAAAATGAATCATCTTCAAATAATTTTTCTTTCACAGATGGTGAAGCTTGATTAGATGATGAAGTTATAGATTTTGAAACTGCAAAATTTGGTGATCCAAATGATATTTGGATAATTGAGTTTTATGGTAGTTGTTCTTCCATTGGTTTAGGAGTCAAGATTATTTTTCATCTCTCCAAAATGGAAAATCTTTCCTTTTTCTTTCAAATTAAAGTTTCATAATACTAATAACACAATTAAATATGAGGCTTTGTTATTAGGAATGTAGGTTGCAAGCAAGAAATTAATTAAGAATATCCACGCTCAAGGTGATGTTGAGATGGTAGTTTACCAAATAAGGAACTTGTATCAAACTAAGAATGACATGCTTAAGAATTATCATAATCTTGATTGGGATTGCATTGAGGAGTTTGATGCTTTTGATATTTCTGTAGTTCTGAGAGAGTATAATGATAGATTTGATTCCTTAGAAATTTCAGCCATGCTCTTGATACCACATAAATATTTTCATGGTCCTACCTACACCATTGAGCTAGTTTTTCACCCAAGTGTTCCAGATAACTTAGACAATTGGTAGGTTTTTAATGATGATCATCAAATTGTAGCCTTTTTGGAAGAGGCCAATTTTTTTGATGAATTGTACTTTGAAGGTAGTGGTTCTACTGCCTAAGAATATATCTTTGAAATTGATTTGGTTACTGGTGAAGAGTTTCTACAATTCAAAGGGAATAAAATTCCCAAGGGTTTGGTATCCCTTGAAAGGATTTTTGACAAACATGACCATTATGTCAAGAAGCAATAGTCTATTTCTGATTCATCAAGTGAAATTAAGCAAATCAACTTGGGAACTAAAGCGGATCCTAAAATGGTGAACATTGAAAAGAGTTGTACTCCCAAAGAAAAATATCAGTTTGTTGAGTTACTACGGAAATACATGGACGTGTTGGCATATTCATATGTATATTTCAAGTCTTTTCATCCAAAAGAGGTGCAACATGAGATTCCACTAAAAGTAGGAGCATTACCTTATAAGAAAAATAAAGGCAATACAATCCAAAGATTTTAGGAACCATTCTTTCAGAAATTCAGAAGATGTTAAATGCAAGGATCATATTTCCTATTCACCATTCAATATGGATAGCCAATATAATTCCAGTTTGTAAAAATAATGGAGAAATTTGCATATGTGTGGATTTCAGGAATCTAATCCAGTTATCATTGAAGGACAACTATCCTCTACCAATGATGGATCAAGTCTTACAAATAGTGAATGGATTTGAGATGCTCTCTATGTTAGGTGGTTTCTTTGGTTACAACTAGGTGGAGGTTAGTCCAGATGATCAACATAAGACTACCTTTACAACACCATGGGGTACTTTTTCATATCTCATAATTCCATTTGGTCTTATCAATGTCGGTGCCATATTCTAGCATGCAATGGACTTAGCATTTTATGACGTCATGGGTAAGTTCATTGTAGTTTATCTTGATGATCTTACAATATTTTCCGAGAAATGCCTAGAGCATTTCAACTATTTGAGACAAATATTAGAGAGGTTCCGACATCATGGGATTTCTTAAAAGGGTCAAGGATATTCAAGCTCTTAATTTTACCTCAAGTAAGAAAACAATTCATTCTTTCTTCAAAAAGGTGATTTTTTTGTGAAGATTTGTACCCGATTTCACAGAGAAGACTCGTCATATGGTTACTATGATGAAGGGAACTTCCAAATTTCTTTGGAATATAAAAGGGAAAGCTACATTTGATGATATTAAAGAGGCTATTGCACATGCATCGATGTTAATCTTTCTAGAATACACAAAATAATTTATCATGTATAGTTATGCTTCAGAGCATACACTATCAATGATCTTTGTGTAGGAGAATAGCGAGGGATTTGGATCCCTAATTGAATTCATGATTTATCCTTTAAAGAATCATGAATTAAAATATTTCCAAATAGAGAAACTTGCTTCAACTGTGGTTAAGCAAGTGAAGCATTTTAGGTTTTACATCCTTAACAGTCATGCCAAAGTGTTGGTTCTAAATTCAACTGTGAAGTCCATCTTAACACAACAAGAATTTGGTATGAAAAGGGGAAATTGGATCTCCAAGATACATGAATATGACATGGAAATCAAGCCTACCAAACTGGTGTGTGGGTGAGGTTTATGTCAGCTCATTACTGATAATAATCTTGATGAAGAAGTTTTAGCCTTCGAAGAGGTGAGTTCTAATGATTTTCCAATGGTTTTTTTGTTAGTACTATTTGGAAATTTGACTCAAATTTACTGGCTTGATAATCTTCCCATGGGTTGTTTTTTAATTGTTTATCGATCTAATAGTTCCTTTTCGATGGGACATAGTTCACAGTCGCATCGATGGTCCGAGAATAATTCATTTGTTTGACATTGTGTTTTTTCAATAGGAGATGATCATGTCGCTAGGAGAAAATACAATGTATCCCTAATATCCCTATGGAAGGTGTTACCTTGGTGGTGTTGTAGGGATAGTGCTCTGTCAACAGGACTTTAGATTTTGTCCTTTCGATAACTGATGCTTTGTATTGTTAGAGTGACTAAATGACTTTGACTAGACTCTGAATCTTGTACTCGTGACAACTCGATAAGGTTGGGGGTTCTCATCGGTGGGAGTTTGACACTTCGTAGAGACATGTAATATAGTCTCTTTGATAAGTCATTGATGTTGATTAATACTCCCCGCTAGCCCACAGTGTCTTGGGACCCAATCAAGTACCTTGCAGGGTACGGGAATTGGTTTTCCAGTCATGACTTGGATGTCATGGTGGTAGTGAAGATTACGGTGATAAGTAAAGAATCATCAGTGTGAATTTCTTCAATTGGAGTAAGTGACTTGTGGTAGTGTGGTTCATATCACTGCCTTGCAACGACCCGTGTGATGGCTTGTGGTGATACAATGAACCTGTTGTCCTGTGAAGGTCGATCTAGATGGTTGTAGTGTAGCGATGGTTAGGAAGAGTGGTGAAAGTGAACAACAGTCCTATGACTAGTCAACAAAGGTCGTGCAATGTTGTGGTTAAGCCTGGTTAAGATGAGTAATGACAATAACATTGTTTGTTACCATTTTTTTCGTTTGTAAGTTGCAATGACAGTTCTTAAAATGATTGGAATTAGTGTGTGAATTCCATAGTGTATTGAACATAATAGTAACAATGAGAGATCAAAGATTTACTGTAATGTTGATTAGGGAAATGTTATGCTACTGAAATTGATACTCTGAAATAACACCTACTAGCATAGTTTTGTAACTTTGTATGTGAATGTTCTTTTTACTATAATATAAAGAGATCTTGCTTGGTGTGTGGATTTTTCTTCCGAAAGGGTTTTCCCACATACAACTAGTGTTCAATTCTGTGTGATGTTTTCAATTGTCTATTCTATTATAATTGTGCATCTTGAATGTTTTGTAATTGAATTTTGAGTGAATTTTTTGCATTAATCTTCAAGAACCTTGCATTAGGAAGGTGTTTCGACACTTATATTTCCTTACAAGTGGTATCAGAGCCTAGCCAATTGTATTACCCTTGTGGGTGAGTTGGGTTTTTTTGGGCTGATTTTGTTGAGTGGGTATCTTGCAAAGAAAACAAGTCTTGATTGTAGATTTGAGATGGCAAGCACATGAGGAAGAATAGAAATTGAGAAATTTAATGGTGGCAATTTTGAGTTGTGGAAACTCAAAATGGAAGAATTTATTGTGGATAGAGATCCTTCGATTGCTGTTATGGGATCAAAACCAACGGGCATGAGGCAAGAATATTGGGATGTCACAAATAGAAAAGCCAAAGGGTTGATAAAAAAAATTCTAACAGACTCTGTTCTCCTGAACGTCCATGAGGAGAAGACTATAGTTTCCTTGTGGAAGAGATTTTGTGATATTTATTAGGGAAAGTATATGGTAAATAAGTTGTTCTTAAGGAAGAAGTTATACTCCTTGAAGATGGAGGAAGGAGCATCTGTTGCAGACCACCTAAATTTATTTAGTATAATTGTTTCTTAGTTGGCATCTGTAGGTGTAAATATTGATAACGAGGATCCTTGTATTCTTTTTTGTGTTCTTTGCCTTACACATGGGGCCATCTAGTTACAATTATTGGAAGTACAAAAACCACTTTCAAAATGGAAGATGTGGTTGCTTCGCTGTTGTCAGAAGAGATGCAATGGAAATATTTTGAAATGGCCAAAGAGGCTCTTGTTGTTTGAGGAAGATCAAAAGAGAGAGGCAAGAAGAAGGAAAAGAAGTCTAGATCCAAGTCAGAGGGGAGATCAAGATCTCTTGGTAAAAATTCGAAGGTGAAATGCTAGAATTATGGGTAGACTAGACATATCCAAAAAGACTGCAAAGAGGAGAAAAAGAAGAAAAAGAAGAACAACTCTTTCGATAATGATTCTTCTTAGAGTGATGTGGATGCCTTCATTGTAGCCTTGGAAACCCATGCATCTGAAGATGTGTGGATGATAGATTCAGGTGCATCTTTTCAGATGACATCTCACAGAGATTGGTTTTCCCAAGTATGAAGAATACAAAGGTGGAAAGGTGTATCTGGGTGATGATTCATACCTGGAAATTTTTGGTCAAGGAAGAGTCAAAATTTAGTTTCCTAATGGAAGATTAAAAGGAATTGATGATGTAATGCACATACCAGGTCTGGCTCACAATATTTTTTCTGTAAGTAATCTAATAATGTTGGTGTGCAAGTTTCTTTCTCGAATGGTGGTTGTAAAATAACTAGAGGATCTATGGTGTTGGATAAGGGTGCATGTATTGTCACTCTATACAAGCTAGATGCACATGTTGTTCAATGTAACAGTTTCTTTGCAAAGTCAAGCAAAGATACTCATGTAGGGAAGGAGAACGTTGTTCCTTTGGGTGCAAATTCCTTAGAGGTGAAGCTCCCAGTAGAGAAAACCATGCTATCGAATCATAAACTCGGTCACATAGGAGAAAAAGGTGTAAAAGTTTTGAAAAGTTAAAAAATTGGCTCAAGGGCTTGATGATTGTAACCTTGTATTTGAATTTTGTGAACATTGTATATATGGAAAGCAACACCGTGTTTCTTTTTACTCTAGTCCTCATAAATCTTCTAGCATATTGGATTTTGTTCACTTTGATGTATTTGGTCTAGTGAATGTTCCTTCCTTATCGAAGTCTAAATATTATGGTTCAATTATAGATGATTATTCGAGAAGGGAATTTGTGTATTTTCTAAAAAATAAATTAGAAGTATTCAGTCAATTTAAGGAGTTTAAAAACTTGGTAGAAAATCTGACTGGTAGAAAAATTAAATGCTTGAGGACAGATAATGTTGGTGAATTTTGTTCTGCATATTTTGAAAGGTATTGCAAAGACCATGGGATCAAAAGGCATAAAACTAGACCTTACACTCCACAACAAAATGGAGTTGCTAAAAGGTTGAAAAAAATGTTGATGGAAAGAATGAGAAGTATGTTGAGCAGTGCTGGTCTGGAAGAAATTTTTTGGGTTGAGGTTGTGGCTACAACATGTTACTTGATTAATTGTTCACCTACTTTGGTGCTTGTTGAAAAAAAACCTTTGGAAGCATGGTTTGGTAGGAAGCCCTCTTTGAGACATGCTAGAGTAGTTAGCTATGAGGCATATGCTTATGTGCCAAATGAGAAAAGATCTAAATTGGAAAACAAGGTTTTAAAGTGTATCTTCATTGGCTATGGAATTGGTGTGAAAGGATACAAGCTTTGGAGTCTAGTTACTGACAAGGTATTGTACAACAGAAGTGTAATATTTCATGAGTTGAAACCTTCTTCGGTGGATTTGCAGTCAGAGATAAAAGAAAAAGAGAAGAATATAGTTTAAATTCCTCTAACTCCAAATAAAGAGGAACTACAAAATTGAAGTGTACCTGACATTGAGGAGAGCTCAAGTATTTCTGAGAGTTTTGAACAACAAGAAGAACCACAACCTTAGCCTCATCTTGTGAGGAGTTCTACACGTGAAAAGAGACAGCCTGAAAGGTTTGGTTATTCTATGTTGAATTCTAGTTGTGCCTATGCTTTAATTACTAACACTGATGAGTCTATGACTATCAAAGAGGCTATTAATATCTTGTTAGGTGCAAATGGGAATTTAAAAACTAAAATCGGTCTAGATGGCAATGTTGAGAAGCATAGAGCTAGGTTGGTTGTGAAAAGGTTACTTCCGGGTAGAGGGAATTCACTATGGAGAAATATTTTCTCCTATAGCAAAGATGACATCTATCAAATTTTTTTGTCACTTGCAACAGCGTATGATTTAGAGATCGAGTAGATGGATGTGAAAAAAAATGTTTCTTCATGGTGATTTCAATGAAGAAATTTATATGTTCCAACTGAAGCACTTCATTGGAAAAGTTAAAGAAATCTCTGTATGGTTTAAAACAATCATCTAGAATGTGGTACCAAAAGTTTGATAGTTATGTGTTGTTTTTGAGATTTGTGAGATCAAAGTCTGATGATTGTGTGTATCTCAAGACTGAAAAATGGTTGTTTACTCATTATTGCCCTGTATGTAGATGACATGTTATTCATTGGAAATAGCAAGGGCATAATTTCTAATTTAAAATCTCAGTTGTCAGTACAATTTGAAATGAAGATTAGGTGCAACAAGGTTTATTCTAGATTTAGAAATCAAAAGGGATATAGGAAATATAAAACTTTAGCACATCCAGATTAAGTATATGAATGTTTTCCTAGAGAGGTTTAATATGACAAATTACAAGCAGTTAGTTGTTCCAGTGTTGCAAGGAACAAAAAATTTATGTTGAAGATTGTCCAAATCTCCTAGTGAGATGGAGGACATGACCAAAGTGCCTTATGCAAGTTCAATTTGCATTTTAATTTATGCAATGGCCTGTACTAGGCCAGACATTGCCCATGTAGTGGGAGTACTTAGTTGATTTATGGCTAATCCAGGAAAACCGCATTAGGATGCTGTGAAAACATTTTTTAGACATTTGAAGGGTACTGCTGAGTATGCCTTGTGTTATCATGGTTACTCTACTGGATCACATAGTTTAGTTAGCATTCATGGATATGTGGATTCTAATTAGACAGGGGACATTGAAAGCAAGATATCCACTAGTGGATATGTGTTCACGTTGAATGGTGGTGCAATTAGTTGGATGAGAAAGTGGCAAGCTGTAGTTGCTTTATCCACTATCGAGGCAGAGTATATAGTAGCAACTCACACCTATAAGGAAGTTGTTTGGCTTAGAAGTTTATGTTATGACATTGGTTTTGATGTAAGATAGATTACTATTTTTTGTGACAGTTAGATTGCTATTTGTTTGGGAAAAAATCCAAATTTCCATACCAAGATGAAACATATTGATGTTCAATATCATTTCATTTTCAATATGGTGGAGGATTGAAAGGTTAATATAGAAAAGGTGGATACTTTGAAAAATGTTGTTGATGCATTGGCGAAGCTTGTGAGCACAAATAAGTTTAGATGGTGTGTTAGTTCAATGGGCCTTGGGGTATGATATTTAGTGACCTTGAGCCTTGGAAGGAGCCAATAAGTTCTTCATCTAGTAGGAGTATGTTGGAAAATGTGACTCAAATTTACCGGCTTGATAATCTTCCCACGGATTGGTGTTTAATTATTTATTGGTCTGACAGTTCATTTTCAATGGGACATAGTTCATAGTCCCATTGATGGTTCGAGAATAATTAATTTGTTTGGCATTGTGTTTTTTCGGTAGGAGATGATTGTGTCGTTGGCCCATAATACAATGTCTCCCCAATATCCCTATGGAAGGTGTTACCTTGGTATTGTTGAAGAGATAATGCTCTGTTGCTAGGACTTCAGATTGTGTCCTCTTGGTAACCGATGCTTTGTATTGTTGGAGTGACTAAATGACTTTGGTGGGACTCTGAATCTTGTTCTCCCAACAAATCAATAAGGTTGTGGGTTCTAATCAGTGGCAGTTGGACATTTTTTTGGGACATGTAATATAATCTCTTCAATAAGCCGTTGGTATTGATCAATACTCCTCGCTAGCCCAGGAGCCTTGGTGGGACCTGGTCAAGTACCTTGTGGTGGTGTGGGGATTGGTTTGTCAGACATGACTTGAACATCATGGTGGTAGTGAAGATCACGATGATAAGTAAATCATCATCGATGTGACTTTCTTAAATTGGAGTAAGTGACTTGTGATAGTGTGGTTCATATCGCCACCCCATGGTGACCCATGTGATGGCTTGCAGTGATACAATGAATCCATTATCCCACGAAGGCTGATCTACATGGCTGCAGTGTAATGGTGGCCAAGCAGATTGGTGACAGTGAACTGTAGTCCTGGGGTTGGTCAATAAAGGTCACGCGGTGTTGTGGTTAAACCTGGGTAAGACGGGTCATGACAGTTACATTTTTTGTGACCATTTAGTTGGTTTGGAAGTTGCAATGATGGTTCTTGGAATGATTGGAATCAATATGTGAATCCCATTGTGCATTGAACATAATAGTAACAATGAGAGATCGAAGATTGATCATAAGGTTGATCAGGGAAATGTTATGCTGCCAAAATTGATACTGTGAATTAACACTTGAAAGCACAGTTCTATAACTTTGTATGTAAATGTTATTTTTACTATAATACAAAGAGATCTTGCTTGGTGTGTGGGTTTTTCTCCTAAAATGGTTTTCCCATGTATAATTGGTGTTCAATTCTATGTGATGTTTTTTAATTTTCTATTTTGTTATAACTGTGCATCTTGAATGTTCTATATTTGAATTTTGAGTGAAATTTATGTATTACTCTTCAATAAGTTGGCATTAGGAAGGTGTTTTCTCACTTATCTTTCCTTACAAGTACTACTAATGAATGGTACTCAAATATTACTCATTTTCTTATATATGGAGAATGTCTAGATCACTTGACACACAAGGAGAAGAGAACACTAAAGCTCAAATTAGAAAATTATGTCTTTTGGGACAATGGATTGTATAAGCATAGCTTGGATGGTACCTTCTTACATTGTATTGGTAAGGCTCAATAGAACAAGTTGTTGAAATATTTTCATGACTTAGCATGTGGTGGACACTTTTATGCACCAATTATAGCCCTCAAGGTAATGGTCAAGCTAAATCCAATAACAAGAACCTGGTTATAATCATTTGTAAGCTTGTTAATGAGAATCAACAGTTATGGCACAAAGCATTGTATGATGCTTTGTGGGCTGACAAAATTAATCCTAAGTGGGTGATAGGTATGTCCCCATTTCAACTCCTTTACAGGTTAAATGCAGAAATTCCCATCACATTGGAACTACCCACCCTCAAGTTGGCCAAGGCCATTTAGGATGAGGCCTTTGAAAACTTAGGTGATAAGTATATAATGTATCTCTCCAAATTGGAAGAGAAATGTGTTCAAGTGATGAACCGTATCATCAAACATCAAGAATAGGTGAAGAAACGTTTCGACAAGAAGGAAAAGTCTCGATATTTCTGAGTTAAAGATCTAGTTCTCTTATGGGACAAGAGAAGAGAACCAAAGGGTATGCATGAGAATTTTGACTCACTGTGGACGGGTCTGTTCAAGATAAATCAACTCTATGGTGAAAATAGTTTCTTCTTGCATACAGAGATGACACTTTGTTTGGTCTTCCTCACAGTGGGCAACATCTGAAAAAATTTACTCAATGAGGTAACAACTGTGTGTAAATAATTGTAGTTTTTGCATCCTTTTATTTTTGAGTCTTTTTGTTTTTCTTGCCTGAATCTATGCCCAATGGATGGATGAAGGAACTTAGAGACTATATTTCTTCTCCCTTCGATTGTTTTAAAGAATGACCGAAGGAAGCTCTCCAACTAGAGCTAGTTGTTATCCTTGAATCTAGTTGAGCTTGATTCACAGTATAACCTCTATGAAAGTTGTATGTTTTATAGTCCTGTGCACTCTAAGCATGCAAAATGAGGCATAATATCACTTGCCTTTACGTGTGGTCATGAGCCTTGAATATTCCCCTCGAGCGCTCACCTCTTCTCATTTCTTGGAAATCTTCAAAATGAGTATTTTGTCACTTTTTAGTTTTTCAGTGTTAGAAATTTTTTTCCTCATGCAAGGGAGTTGAAATTCAATGCTCCTACATGGGAGATATGAATTTTTTTTTAGGTGCAATGGCATTGTTTTTCAGTGCCTCTGCATATGGTTAATGTTTTTAAAAGTTGCACTAGCGCTATTTTTCAGTGCTAGGAAACTTCTCTCGCCTTTGCACGCTTGATATTAATGAACACTTTGTTCATTAATGTGTCTTAATTTAATGGGTTTTTATAGCTTTTTAAATCATTTTTATTTGCATTTTTCACCATTCAACTTCATTTCTTCCTCTGCATGACCATTATTGGTGAATCAAGGAGCTTTTGAAGGCCATTTTACAGATTTTTCTTGTCACCAATTACTAGGGTTTTTACCTTTCGTTGCCAGGTACTTAACATTTTTCACTTTTATTGCTTTTTTCCATTTCTTTTAGGGTATATTGCTTGTCATTTGTATGTGTCATGCTACATTGTTATTTCTTTTTTAATCTTTTGTTTGAAAATTGTGATCTTTTTTTTCATTGTATAAACTACTAAAAACCCTTATCATGTTTAGTAAATATTTTTTTGTTCTTTCATTCTTTATATCGTGAAGTTTCCTATACTCTTCGAAACCCTAGGTTAGGAATTAAAATTTTGTTTTTTTCTTAGGGTTGTACTCATGTGTTATTTTCCTTGTTTTCTTTGAATATTTTTTCACATATAATGGTGATTTACAATATGAATGTGTGAACTTTCAAAACCTTTGCATAGGCGGTGAAAAACATCAGCCATGCAAAGGAATTTTGCATAACTTGAAAAATACAACTCACATGCAATGGAAAGGTGTTTCATCACCATTACATGACGTTCTTCCCCAAAATGCATCGGCGCTAAAAATCCACACCGATACACGAGAACTTGAACTTTCCATATTTACATGTCATGGCTTTGGTTTTTACCACCTGTACGTATCACATATTGTTCTTCCATGAAAAAATTAAATGAAATGGAAAACTTTTTCACAACCATTACATGTAGATTTATCAACATTTATGCAACAACAGTGAAAAACCTGTTATTGCATCTTTGGTTCATTCGAACCTAAGTGCTTGCATGTATGAGTAGACTTTTTCACCACCCATGTAGATATGGAAACATATCCTAATATGCACAAGCACTAAAATTTAGTGCTATTACACTAAACCAAAGAAAACACTATGTAAGCTATGTAATAGTGCCGATTTTATGCACAAATGAACTATCCCCCAACATGCAGTGGCGTTGAATTTTAGCGCCCCTACACAAAATGCAAAAAAATGCACTAACTCCTAGGAATCTTCCAAAATGCTTTCCAAACTCCGTTTCACCCACATTCACTTGATTTTTTCTACTCCACTGCTTACATCCGCTTACTCCATTATACTTACCTAGTTTTTCTCCACTCCTGCAATGCATATTTATCTAAAAATGGGAAAAAACCCTTGTTTCTTTGGAGTTTCTTTTCATTTCCTTTCAAGTATTTGTCAAAGGATTTCCTCGTCAAGATATCAGTGTGTCTTGATTCGTTCAATGAAAATTATGGAATCTTCATCATCAAGCAAGAAATCCACCATGAAGTATAAATAACAAGGTGTTTATCCTCCTACAATGGTTACATCCAAGATTGATGAGATAAAAGATATGAAGATTAGACACTTTGATATGGATGATTTGGTTAAAAGAACACAGAAACAACCTCTAGGCAAAGAGTTGGAGGAAATTGTTGATAACAACATCGATTCGGTTGCTTCATTCCCAGTGGTAGCTCATTACCATGAATTTTTTCTACAAGTAACTTCACACTACGTCAGGGAAGATAGAAGTGTCAAGGACTCCTTGAGACATGTGATGATGAGACTTGATGCTGAGTTTTTTAACAAGGTTTTTCAAGTCCTGAATATGGGAACCTACACAAATCTTACCATTCAACATGCTCAAAAAACTTATGATACAAATCAACATGTGTCCAAGTAGCTAATCAATACCAAGTGGTTGAATAATCAATACCAAGTGGTTGAAAACCCCAAGGTTTAGCATAGCAATATGGCCTAAAATATTTACCCACAATTATTTTGTGGAGGATGTGAATGATTTGATTACTCTCTTGAGTAGAGTTAAGGGATTACCAACTTCTTCTACATTTCAAGAATTGATGTATGAATACATTAAGGTTATTAGGATAAATAAGCAACATATTGACTAGGGTGCATAGATTATCGATGAAATTCATGATTATCTCATTAAATTACACACTACTTTGAAGTTCTACATGACTTCATACCTAGTATACGCTGCACCTGCAATGAGGTAGTATCTAGGTTCAAAAATAGAAGGAGAGAGAAGATATGTACATGTGCACAATTATTATACTCAAATCACTCTAAAAGGAAGTATTAAGCACTCAAGGAGGGTAAACGATGCTTTATTTGCACCTTTATTGTGTATGTTTGATCCATCACTAGAGAAGAAAAGAGATTCAGATGAATCATGGGAAGTATTGAATAAATATGGATGCATCATCTTAAAATTTCATAATTTCACATACCTTAGGGTGGGTTGCTTCACAAGATATCCTTACATGTTGCCAAGGTATCCTACTAATAAATTTGTATTGATGGAATTATGTAGATAGATTATCTACGTGCATAGTGAGTGACAAGCTATTATAAGCCATGGTTCAAGTTTACTATCACCATTAGAAGGTATAAAGTAGAAACAGTGCCCAAGGCTAAATATGTAGAATATGAAATGTAGATCGTAACTCTAAGAACCTAAAAAAGAAGAATTGATTTTGACTACAAAGGTATGAAAATAAATATTAAGAATATTCATACACATGTCTATCAATTTGATGATATTTGGGTAGAATGCAGAGATGAAGAGGATGCCAAAAAGATGAATTACTATAAGCTCACTGTGGAGCAGATCTCTGGTCTTGGCTTAATAGATCTTTCTAAGGAAATTGAAGATACTAGTGATATTATGAATGTAGCTTATGAAGAGAAGGAAATAGAAAAAAAACCTTTGCCTCTCATTCAATGGTCTCAAAAGGAAAATAAATCTATTTGAAAAATGTTTACTCCTATTATGAGTAATACCAATGTAAGGTTATAGAGGAAAGGTATTAAGTTGAAGCCTTTCAAGATGGATTCTGAGGGTGAAGAATATGAAGGAGAAGCAAGCAGATGGCAGGAACTCGAAACTAAGAACAAGGTGTAGACACTAAAAATTGACCACTTTCGTTGGTCAAGTTACCTCCAATTTAACAAATTTCATGTTATCTATATTAATTAAATAATAACCTATTATTTAATTAATATTAGTTATCACCCTTCGACTTATCTCATTTCTTCTATCATATTTAAATCCTAACCTAAACTAAATAATTAATTTTAATTACTTACTCCCATCACTTATCCCTTTCCTCCAAAAACTAAATAAATAATATATTTATTTAATTCCTCTCATGTCCCATCCTCCATAAAATTCCTCTAATCCTGATTAATTTGCATAATCCCAAATTAAGGATGTGCACATTCTTAATCCTTGATTAGGGAGATATCACATCCTTCATAATATGCAAGTGGATCATTAATCCTCATTACCCACCTAATCACTTGCCCAATCCCTCACTTAACCTAATCATTGATTAACTATTCTAACCTACCCCTTGGCCAACTCTCCCATCCCCAAAGGAATTTTTAATTCCTTTTTATCTCCCCAAGGTCCTTTTGAGGAATTTTAATTCCTCTCTCATCCCCCAAGGAATATTAAATTCCTTTTCTCTTTCCCAAGGAATATTAAATTCCTTTTATCATTCCCATGCACATAAAAAATGAATTTTTAATTCCTTTGGTCAACTCTTGATCTCAACCCTTGATCTCTTGTCCTCTCTAAATCTCCACCATCCATTCTAGTCTCCCTTGCTAAATGACTAACACTTATCCATTTTTGCACTCAACCAAATTCAACTCATACAACCATTATAACCATATGCAACCACATTCTATCACATGCATCCAATCCTTCTACTCTCACACACTTCCATCTTGTATCCATAGCCATCATCTTACACTCAATCCACCACCCTTGCATCCAAATCAACTAAAATCAAGTCATTATGTTGCCGAAATCAATATAGAGCACACATATCGAGCCATCGACGAGGGAAAACAACTCCATCAAGCTCATACAAGGTGAAATCAATGTTATTTTCATGTTCTTACTTGAGTTTAATCTTTAAGCCCTAATCTAAGTGTTTTGTTTTATTTTTATTCTTATGCTTGAGTTTTTTTCTTGCATTTTAGACGGGCTTAAAAAAATGCACCACATTTTTTGCATGCCCAATGGGACCCACATCATGGGTCTGCACTTTTATGTTTACTTTTGTTTGATTTTTGCAGGTTCGGATTTTACATGTAGGGGTGAATTCACCCTGACGGGTGATCTTGCTAGTTATAGAGGCGAATATGCAGTCAACTAAGCCAAAATTGAATTCTCGCTTTTGTGAAAAGGGTGAATCTGAAACTAAAGGTGAAGTTGTTTGAAGTAGAGGTGAACTTATAGTGGTCTCTAGGAAATGAGCGAAATTGATCAAGTTGTAGAGGCGATAACAAATTCACCCGTCCCTCTCGACAAGCATTTTCGAATTAGCCCATCTTCAAAGAAAAACGATTTTAAGCAGTAGAAACAAGTGAATTTTCCTCACATAGATGAAAATTTGTGCAATTTTCCCTTGTTCGTCCAAGACTGGAGGTGAAAAATACTAACATACTTTTGCAAGATGATTGATCAAAGACCCCTAGATTAGGTTTGTTTATTGTCTATTTTTTGCACTAATCTAGGCACACATAAATTAATTAAAGGGTCAATGTACTTTTTTTTTTGTGCTTGGGAGTAATTTGTTGATGTATCCACTCCCCTTGTACCTTTTGGCGGTCCTGGGTGATGAGAAATCACACTTTTCTCTAGTCCAGTCTAGTCTACCCAGGAGGTGCTAGTGTGTCTAAGCTCTCCCCTTGCGCTACATGCAAGCCTGGGGACCAACCAAAATGTTTAGTATCTTCTTCTTTTAGTGGGACCTTCCTAGGATTTCATCACCCATGGGGTGATTCCAATGATGTGTTACCGGCGGGGTATATAAAGGGGGGATA
Source organism: Sequoiadendron giganteum (assembly GCA_007115665.2). NCBI lineage: Eukaryota > Viridiplantae > Streptophyta > Pinopsida > Cupressales > Cupressaceae > Sequoiadendron > Sequoiadendron giganteum. The sequence goes on along the minus strand of CM021103.1, from coordinate 91,984,904 downwards.
GCTAAAGTTGTACCCCAATCTAGTCACGTCATGTTTAGTGAAGCATCAAAGCTAGGGTGATACCTAGATAAGACATGCAGAGTTGTTCTGAGTTTCTAGTACCTCATTGGTGCTCCCATCTCATGCTTATGATGGGCTATTGTTCACGGTTGTGCCTCACATACCTAGCGTATATCGAGGATGCACGAGATAACCTTATTTATCCTAGATAGAGATCTATGTTTTAGCCATGACTTGGTGTAGTGCAAGGGATGTGCACCGCATTGTGGTGGACTACGATAGTCCTCGAGAGAGAGTGTGAAGGTGAGCTCGTGGCATCTGTTGATGACCCTGTGCCACTAGAACACTAGCTTTCGGCCTTCATGAGAAAGGGTGATCTAGAGAACCACCTCGTTATCACAGAGTGTTTAAATTGGGTTGTCTGCTCAAGGTGGTGGGCCTACATCAAGTTTGTAAACCCTTATCACAAATTTTTAGGATTGTGTTGCTTGGTGTGTCTTCATTGTGTGATACCAGTGCTTTTATTTTTAGTTGAGTCAGTCCAACCTTTCTGCCTATTGTTTGTTGTGTTTTTTTTCCTTTGCCACAGTCAACCCCTACCCTCAGAGGTGAATTTTATTCATATAGATGTGAATTTCCACTATGGATAGGCGATTTTTCCCTGTAAAAGGGTGATTCTATGTCTGAGTCAAGTTTGGGTCATCCCTTTAGGTGAGTTCATCTTTCTCAAAGGTCAATTTTCCTATGGGTCCCTTCTTAGGTGACCCTATTTCCGCCCATTCCTTGGAATAGGTGAGTCTACCCATCCTTTAGGTGAGTTTGTGTTAGTCTTCATCCATCGAACCCACCTATTTCCATAGCATAGGCAATTTTGTCCTCTTCTGGGATGAATTTGTTGTCCACATGGGTGATCCCATTTTATGGTTCGAGTCCTTTCATCCATACATCCCTTTAGATAAGAAAACCCGTTGTCCACAGGGGAAAATTTTCTTCCACCTATGTCCCCTTCGTCTATACAAGTCAAGATTTAGGTGAATTTTTTTGTCTAATAGGTGATTTCATTTTAGGCTAACTCGTTCCCCGTTTGTACAGTTCAGGAAATAGGCGAATTTTTCATCCGCGTTAGGTGATTTTGCAAATCGAGTCTGCCTGTTCTCCTGTGGTCTTCTAAGGTTTTAGGCAATCCTTCTTTGCTTAGAGGAAATTCTTTCAGAGTTTATGCGAACCTACATTGAGATAGGAAAATTTTGCATTTGGTGTTCACTCGTGTCTTGTGTGTCACTCAAATTTAGGTTAATTTGCATGTGGAATTCACCCGTCTCTTGTGTGACCCTCATATTTAGGTGAATTTGCATCTCAGGTTCGCTTATTCCTTGTGCCTCCCTCAAATATAGGTGAATTTACAAACCGGGTTTGTTCATTTCTTATGGGTCCTTAAGAAATAGGAAAATTTGAGTCCACTAAATAAGCAAGTTTTCTCAACACAAAGGTGATCTTGCTATGTCCTAAATGGGTGAATCCATCACCTAGAGAGGAAAATTTATGCTACATAGAGGCGTATGCGTTGCCCATCCAAAATCAAGAGAGTCAATCCTTCTCACCATAATTAGCCTACATCTTCCTCAGTCCAAAATCATAATCCAGTTATTTTTCCTCTCCATATCCATCTCCAAATGATCACTTTAATCTCATCAACCCTCATCAATCTATCCAAACATCATCCCCTTTGAGAAGGGAGTCAGCTAAACCTATCCTTCACCCATTCAATAATTATCGTCATTATTTTAGTCAAATCCTTGAACTTGGGATCCCCTCACATCATATCTTCCAATCATCCTAATCTGAACTTAAATCCCATCCTAATCTAAACTTAAGTTCCATCACATCCTTCAGTCATCCTAATCTAAGCTTCAATCCAATCCTAATCTGAGCTTAAATCAAACCCCAATATAAGCTTAATATACATCCCAATTTGAGCTTTAGTCCATCCACATCCAAAATCTTTTGATATCAAAACAAATCTTAAGCCCCTTTTCTTCCATGTTCTTCTAATCCATCCTATTTATCTTTTCATCATCTCTCCTTTTCTTCTGATCATCTATTCACATATTTTCAATCCATATCCATTCAATCCAACGTCATGAATCCTTATACTCCATCAATGCAACCAAAAATAGTAGTTAAGGGGAATCCCAATTACATTAATGGTGTTAATGAAAGTCTTGTTGATCAAGATGAGTATGATATAGATCCCCTTAACACTATCATTACTAGAAATCTTTCCCCAACTATCTTCCAAAATCAAATCACTCCTTCGAGATATCCTATCACACCTTTATCCACACCTAATAACAATCCTTATTCTACCTTTGACAAGGGATATCTAGTATCTTCCCCCTCCACATATTCCTATACTAATCCACCACCCACATCCTCTTATCCTAATCTATCATCCCAATCTTCCCACCTTAATCAACCATCTCGATATCCCTACCTTAATTCCTCATCCACTTCCTCTGACGTCGATCCTTCATCCACATATTCCTATACTAATACACCATCCACATCCTGTTATCCTAATCTATCATCCCAATCCTATCAACTTAATCAACCATCCTGATATCCCTACCTTAATTCCTTGTCCACTTCCTCTGAAATCAATCCTTCATCCACACATTCCTATACTAATCCATTACCCACTGTAGACATCTAAATTTACCCTTTTGTCTAAATATCCTTTTATCCACATCAATTAAATAATGTTACTATTATTTAATTAATACCCCTAAAATCTTCTAAATCCCTAATCCCTTTCTTCCAAGGAATTAAATAAATAACCCATTTATTTAATTCCCTTTATGTCACATCCTCCATCACTTTTCACTTAATCCTAATTCATCTCCTAATCCCATCATTAGGGATGTGACACATCCTCCAACTTTTGCAAGTTGGCTCCTAATCACAATTAGCCACTTAAATCTCTTCTAATCCTTCATTAATTAGTCTAATTAGTCTTTTATTCAACTCTTCCCACATCCCAATGGAATTTTTAATTCCATTTACAATCCCCATGTCCTCTTCCTTGTGTGAATTTAAAATTCACATTTTATCCATCCAATGCATTTCTCTTCCCCATGAAATTCTAAATCCTTCATAGGTCACATCAGTCACATGGGACAAGGACCTCCTTTATGAGGACCTTGTCTTATCCCCAAGGTACTCCCCAATCATGTGAATTTAAAATTCACATTTATTCCCCAATAAATTATCTCATCCCCATGATGATAAGAGAGGACTTTCTAGAATTCCTCACTTGCCACCATCATCCTCATATGGGGACAAGAAATTCCTTTTTGAGGGTATACTCCCCTAATTCCAAGGTACTTGCAAGTACCTCCACCTCACATGTCCTCTTTCCACATCACCTATCCTTTTCACACCTTATCTTCCACATGTCAATATGTGAGGGCTTGTGAGTCCTCAACTCACCATAGCCCTCCATCTTGCCCATGTTGGCTAAATCCTAGCCATTGAATTCTCTAGAGACTCTTCCCTTAAAATGGAATATTTGGTCTCATTTTGACAACACTTTTCATTATTCAAATACAACACGAGCATTCAATCATTCAAGCAGCTTAGCACTCTTAGCACTCTCAAGCATTCATCCTCCATTATTGCAACCTTCAAGCTTTCATTGTATCCACCTACCACACTTGTCACAATACTCATTTTCACCATTACATTCCTCATCACCTCTACATCCTTTTGCATCATTTTTCATTGAAGGAGCACACAATCAAGCATTAAAAAGGGCCAACCAAACTCATCAATTCAAGCAAGGTAAAAGGCTCCATTTTCTTGTTGTTTTGTTTTAATTCATCTTAGGCCAATATTGAGTGTTTGTTAGTATTTTATTTTTTTCATTTCATTTTTTTTGCATCTTAGGATAGGAAACATCACTTGCACACACCCACATCCTCTGATTCTAATCTATCATCCCAATCCTCCCACCTTAATCAACCATCCCGATATCCCTACCTTAATTCCTCATCCACTTCTTTCGACGCCAATCCTCTATCCACATATTCCTATCTTAATTCATCATCCACATCCTCTGATATCATTCCATCCTCCATTCCATTATATTTTAATCCTCCCTCCAATCCATCATACCTTAATCCTTCATCTAATCTTAATCCACTCACCAATCCTAATCCTCTACCTACTCTTGGTCCTACAACCAATCCCATCCTCTCATCTAATCCTAATCGACCAATCCCTACTCCTAGTCCTCCAACCATCCATAATCCTTCATCCATTCCCATCACCCCATCTAAACTTACAATTCCTAAATACCTCACTCCATATGTCGTCCAAGGACTCATGAAAAAGAATACATCCACATCTTGAAGCTGTGGAACCATGCTGCCCCACTCCCCCACATACGGTCACTAGTGATGAGACCCTTCTCCATCCCACACCTATCATTACTATTACCACCCCTAGCACCACTCAAATCATTGAAACCATAAAACCAATTGAATCCATTGAATCCCAATCTTCTACTCCTAGATCCATCCAATCCCCTCCTCCCACTCCTAGTATCGTTGACATTCATTCCCAGAAACCTCATGAATCCTCCATCCTTCCATCTCCCCCACTTGAGGATTCCCTCCAACACTCCATCCTCATGCCTCCCACACATAGTGAGTCATGCCAAGAGATTGATCCAAATCATATCAATGTATCCCCCAACATATCCCCTTCTCTACATCAAGATCCTATCACTCCATCCCATGATTCCTTATCACCTCCACCTCCAAGTCAAGATCTTCGCATCCCATCATCTCCATCTCATGATATTTCATCACCACTTAACCCTACTATAGCAACACCACTTTTATATCACCTTGGTACCATTACACTCATGCATGTTGGTTTCCTTGTAGAAGAAAAAAAAAGCATATACACCACCCATCCTCCTCCACCTAATAATGGACTCACATCATGTTTTAAAAATAATAAGCATCCTACCATCAATCGAATGCTCAAGATAATGAACTATCAAGGAAAAGGTTTAGGCCTTCATGAGCAAGGTATTTTAGAGAACATATAGGTCAAATAACACCCGTGTATAGGTGGTCTTGGATATATCTCTCAAGACTCACAATCCAAAAATGTTGGCACAACCTTTGTACATCCTAAGTGAGCCTCTTCCAAAATAATAATAGGCTCTTCCCATCGCTCCACCACACCATTTGTCACCACCCCCCCTCCGTTATCATATCACCTCAAAATAACCATCCATATTCCCCCTTCATCCTCCGAGTCTATTTTGGGTCCTTATGTCCCTCCATCTACTACATCTATTTTGGGTTCTTATGTCTCTCCATCAAACCTCACACATTCTCCATATACAAAGTCCATTTTGGGCCCTTATATCCCAAAATCACTTCCTCCATCTTATCCTCTTCATCCTCTCATCCATCCATCACTTATCCCTAGTACACATCATAAACATCTGAACCTCATAATCCTTGATCAGGATCAACAAAGGCACCCCTCTATGCATGCTATCTCAAATACTCCATCCACACATCATCATCAAAAGCATACATCTATCACTCCATCCACGTCTCCTCCACATCATCCATCGCCTCATACCCATCCCATTGCTATTAAAAGCACTTTGGGTGCCAAAGGAAAAATGCATAAATCTAAACATCCACATGAATCTAAAGCTCCTCATGTCCCCTTAAAAAGACATGTTGAAGAACAAAAAAATCCAAACCAAAATCCAAATCAATCCCAAAGGCTACAAAGGCCCACTAAAGAAAATATCAAAACCATGTGGATCCCAAATAAAAAGATACAATGCATTCAAATGAAACATCTATAACAACATCCAAAGTTGCTAATCCAAAAGCTAATGATTCACATCCTCCATATCCTAAATCTATTTTGGGTCCTTATATCCCAAAATTCACTATCCCAACTCCTCAATTATCCCCAAATTCTCCATCCATTAATCCTCCTATCCTTTCACAACCACCACCATATGTGCCAATGTTGGTCCTGAAAACATTCCCCTATCACACATCAACCCCATCATTCCATTCATACACTTTCCAACATCACATCCATTATCCCACATATATTTTGGGGATACGGATTCGTTATGTCATCAAGATTTGCATCTAAGACAGTAGTGCCTTAGTGATTTCGATTCAAAATCACAACAAAGACACAACCAACTATGCTATAAAGCGGAAACAAGCACAGTTGATCCCCCATCGACCCTATGAGAGAAATGAATGCAACAAGCAACAGATTCAACATAACCAAAAACCATGAAAGACAAAAAAAGACACAAAGATATACGTGGGGAAAACCCTTTCAGGTAAAAAATCCCACACTCCAAAATTTTGAGCCATTGTATTATTCAGCAACAAAACCAGTTACAATACAATATTAGGCTCAAAGACAATACAGGAGTTTCATCTTGTTCTACTGGAGAAGTAACAGGTAATCGCAATATCCCTCTCTGCTCCTCAGATGACTGTCACAACCAGCCTCATGGACAGCCCAGTCATTCGGCCTCCAATGATTCCCATGCCCAGATCCGAGAGATAGAGTGTTCATAGTTACATTGCCTAAGCAAACTGTTCGAACACCCTCTCCATCTCTCGTCAAAACCCTTCATGCCTTCGGCTCTCCAACCTGCAAGTCCAACTGCTGCAATCTCTCACCATGCATCATGCATTATGCTTGCAGCCCCATGCTCAGGCAATCACATACCCGTGCATCCTGCTCGCAGTCTCATGGTCGCGCATTCAGCTCGCACATCTCGCACTTACTCTGCAACCCATGACTCTTGCAGACTCGTTGAACTTCAAACTTGGCATATAGCTTATGGCTTATGACTTATGAGAAATAATACATCTCTCATCAATAAGTAACTGACCCAACAAGAGCAAGGAAGACCATCTACAAATCACGCATGTGGTCAGATTTGACAGATCTCTCTGCAATGAGCCACCCAGTCATTCAATGCCAAACCTAACACTGCTGGAGTCAGAGTTAGAACAGGAGTCGAAACAGGACTCCACCGAAAAAGCACACTGTCGGAGTCAGAGTCGGAACAGGAGTCGAAACAAGACTCCACCGAAAAAGCACACTGTCAGAGTCAGAGCCAGAGTCGGATACAAACTTGGAACATGACAAAAGGAAGAATGTCAACATCCAATCCGGTTCCGCCTCCACCAAAACAAACTTCGAAGATCAAGCAAAGTGGGGAGTGGAGCAGGAGACAAAACGGGAACAAGACCCGGAACAATGCCAAGTTCCATCCCGTTCCGCCTCCGCTAGAGACTCAAACTTAGGCAAACAGAACAATGCCAAGTTCCATCCTGGCTCCGCCTCCACCAGAACAAAAGACTTTGCCAAGGGAAACAAGAGAATTCGCCTAAGTCTTCAAAGGGGTTAACCAGAAAGTTGAGGCATAAATCCCAACAATCTCCCACTTGCCGAAGACTTTCAGGCATCCTCCAAACAATCCCAAACAAGGACCAACACATGCTCTCATGCACCAATCAAGACCACTGCAACAACATCAAAAAGATTTCCACCACCTTAGGCAACAACTCCAAACATAGGAACACACCAAGGTGAAACAGTAACAGTCTCAAGAACGAAAGTAAATGATCCTCCAGCCGGCAAAGGCAAAAAACAACAAAGCACCACTCCAACCATCTCCAGAACAAGAGAAACTAACTAGCTAGAAAGGCAACCAAGAACAGACCGCCCTCATCCAACCAATCAAACCCACGTGACTGAAAACCAGCACCCACAGCTCATGCTGAAACATCCAACCACCCATACCTTAGAGGTATGACCTAAAAGTGAACTCATGCCATCAAAAGAAACCCACCCATCTCAACAGCAAACAAGCACCCTATGTCAACCAGTCATAGACCAAACACATCCAAGTACTCCCACTGCAAGGGCACTGTCCAAATGAGTGCAAACAGAGCACCATCACAAATGATCCAGGCATACCAAGTCCACCAAACCCAGCATAAAGAAATGTAACCATGTAGTTCCAAGGAACATCCATACTGATCTGCAACATCTGCAACCACCTGCTGCAAGAAAAATTTCTCTCAACTGTCTTCCATAGTTCTTCCAGACACCTCCAAAACTGACTGAAGAAAGAAGCACAAGCACCTTCGTGTTATCACCTAGGTGGCAACACATGACCACAAACAGTGACCAACTCGGCACCACAAAGGCAACTCACATTTAAAGTCACAAGAGCAATCAGGAAGAACAAGACCAGATAAGAGAGAAACTGCAAATCAACAAGAAGAATGCCCTTTTACAAACACTTCTAAATGCCAACTATGCCAAAAATGATCTTCTTTACATCCCAAAGGGAAAAGCCTTCACAACATCCAACAGAACATGGATGTAAGCTCTTCAAAGAAGATTAGACCTACCCATAAAACCATCTCCTTTCAGTCCTCAAAAGCACAAGGAGATAAACTATGTTTTCCAACCTTTCATTATGAATCCTCCCGAATCTAAACCAACTCAAGATTCATATCATGAAAGATAAAGCATAAAACACCTGAAAAGTATAATGGGTAAATACCTTTCACAATGACACCACTGCCGAGTAGACCAAGAAGAAAAAAGAAACATGCTCATCCAAGATATACAGGCCATCATGGCTAACCTAAGAGCATTCTCATTCAAGGTCTTTGTTGAATTTACATTCAACCAAAGTGTAGGCTTCTTGGACTTCCAGTTGTAAAAACAACATTCACTTAAGAATTCAAGCCTCACCTTTATTCTCCATGCATCCATGAGTATCAACACCTGTCATCCCATGCAAACTCCAAACTGCAACACTGCAATAACCAGAAGTCCTCCAGCATATGACCAATGTACTCAAAGTAACGAGAACTCCCAGACCACTGTCAAAGTTCCATAACCTAGAACAAGAACTTATCATGACACCATGATCTACACATCTCCAAGGGAGATACCATGCTTCAAGTGAACTGTCCATGGTCTTCAAGAGCAAAACAACATGCCAAAACTCTAATGCACAAGCAAGAGTATACCATGACATAAAGCAAACAACTCTAAACCAACATCACCTGTCAAGCACCACCAACAACTTAGCCAAAGACTACCAAGGTCCTTCATGGCTCCAAAGTCTTGCACATCTTCAAATAGTGAACATGCAGATGCGAATTTTGCAACACCAAAGAAGACACCAGTCATTGCTAAAGCTCCCACTGAAACGTGACACTGAGCTTTCCAAGCACCATGATTGACCACACCGTCACTGTCAAAGGCTCACACTACGCCAGTGTACCCAACTCTCCATGACATCGTGATCCACATGCTTTAGGTCCCCATCACTGACTATTGAGGTACTCAAATGCCATTCCTTCTCTCATCTCAAAACAGCCACGCCAATGCACAAGTGACCACAGACAAGGTCAGCTAATAGATTTGCACAACATGGTTACACCCTCGTGGATATAGACAGTCCACTTCTGAGTTGTCTCACAACAAGCATGTAGGTAAGGACAGCCTACAATATTGCACAACCCGTGGATGCAACCAAAAGTAAACCTGCAAATCTATCATTGCACTAAAAACTGCAAAACTAAGATAATCAAAGAGAACAACCAAAGCAGACAGTCATGACTCAAACACTAGATCAGCAACAGATCTGATTTTCCAGTCACGTCCACAACCCAAGCACTAAAGTCTAGAAAACCATCAAAGCATACCACAAGAATGTTGAAGGGAAAACATACCAACACTCCCATGCAAAGAAGACACCACTCCTCAAAACCAGTCGAACTGCAACTATCTCATCCAGTCACACCCCAAAAACTAGGCTCTAGAAAAATAACAAACAGCAATTCCACAAAACACAAATTTTCCTTGACTGTGCAAAACCTGCAAAAAACCACAGTGTTTCCAAAACACCCACGCACCTCCATATTCACTGCTCATCTGGACAACTCGAGAGTCTACACACAACCATCACAGTAAACCAAAACAATGAAAGAACAAGAGAATGCACCGTAGACTTTTTAGGAAAATCTACACAAAACCCTCAGAGCCAAAGACATGAATCTGAACCATGCAAGTGCAAGAAAGAGGCACACAAGAACAATAGGTCCGTTCCAGACCAGTTCCAATGCCACAGTCATGCACAAGCACAAGGAAAAGCCAGGATATCTAGAAGTTGCAGACCACCAAGGCCACCTCATAGCCTCCATACAATCAGAGCACCAGAGAAAATTCCTTCAGTGCTAAGTCAGAAACACCCAACACAAGCACAACAATCCATAGCTGAACAACGACACAAGCTAGTCCATACCACCAAGGAGCCTCTCACATAGACACCTAGTATGAACACCACTCTTTGGTGCAACACAACCACGAACACATCTCATACCTTTTGCATCAGAAACAATGTTACCAGTCAGGAGCTCCAGATCATTTTCCACAACATGACCCACTCCATTCTTTCCCAACCTCTTTCAAACTGTATGTTGAAACAATGAAGCACACACTTCCACTCACCGAGGACCAATCACCAATCGATTTCTCCAGACTTCCTCAAGCTTGCCAGGCAAAGAAATCACAACAGGAGAAAACCCAGAACTTCAGCAACCAGGAGAAGGCTCTGATACCACTTGCTGGTATCATCAAGCCATGACCTCCCTTAAACATGCTCTGATACCACTTGCTTGTATCATGAGCAACAAGCTACCAGCTCTGATACCACTTTTTGGAAATACGAATTCGGTCTGTCATCAAGATTTGCATCTAAGACAGTAGTGCCTTAGTGATTTCGATTCAAAATCACAACAAAGACACAACCAACTATGCTATAAAGCGGAAACAAGCACAGTTGATCCCCCATCGACCCTCTGAGAGAAATGAATGCAACAAGCAACAGATTCAACATAACCAAAAACCATGAAAGACAAAAAAAGACACAAAGATATACGTGGGGAAAACCCTTTTAGGTAAAAAACCCCACACTCCAAAATTTTGAGCCATTGTATTATTCAGCAACAAAACCAGTTACAATACAATATCAGGCTCAAAGACAATACAGGAGTTTCATCTTGTTCTACTAGAGAAGTAACAGGTAACCGCAATATCCCTCTCTGCTCCTCAGATGACTGTCACAACCAGCCTCATGGACAGCCCAGTCATTCGGCCTCCAATGATTCCCATGCCCAGATCCGAGAGATAGAGTGTTCACAGTTACATTGCCTAAGCAAACTGTTCGAACACCCTCTCCATCTCTCGTCAAAACCCTTCATGCCTTCGGCTCTCCAATCTGCAAGTCCAACTGCTGCAATCTCTCACCATGCATCATGCATTATGCTTGCAGCCCCATGCTCAGGCAATCACATACCCGTGCATCCTGCTCGCAGTCTCATGGTCGCGCATTCAGCTCGCACATCTCACACTTTCTCTGCAACCCATGACTCTTGTAGACTCGTCGAACTTCAAACTTGGCATATAGCTTATGGCTTATGACTTATGAGAAATAATACATCTCTCATCAATAAGTAACCGACCCAACAAGAGCAAGGAAGACCATCCGCAAATCACGCATCTGGTCGGATCTAACAGATCTCCCTGCAACGAGCTGCCCAGGCATTCAATGCCAAACCTAACACTGCTGGAGTCGGAGTCGGAACAGGAGTCAAAATAGGACTCCACCGAAAAAGCACACTGTCGGAGTCGGAGTCGGAACAGGAGTCGAAATAGGACTCCACCGAAAAGGCACACTACTGGAGTCGGAGCCAGAGCCAGATACAAACTCGGAACATGACAAAAGGAACAATGTCAACATCCAATCCGGTTCCGCCTCTGCCAGAACAAACTTCAAAGATCCAGCAAAGCGGGGAGCGGAGTAGGAAACGGAATGGGAACAAGACCCAGAACAATGGCAAATGGAGCAATGCCTAGTTCCATCCCGATTCTGCCTCCGCCAGACTCAAACTTAGGCAAACAGAACAATGCCAAGTTCCATCCTGGCTCTGCCTCTGCCAGAACAAAAGACTTTGCCAAGGGAAACAAGAGAATTCGCCTAAGTCTTCAAAGGGGTTAACCAGAAATTTGAGGCATAAATCCCAACAATATATCCCTCATTAAATCCATCTAATCCATTCTCTTGCATGATCCATCCATTCTAATAAGGTTATACCAACATCCAACAGTCATTTCACACATGGGCTCTTATTACCTCATATGGAACATGATGTTTGAGTCCTTCATCTATCCTCTTTGCACATGTCTTCCCATCCATTTATCCACATCCCTATCCTTATCCATCTCCATCCACATACTATCCAAAAAATCCAAAAAAGTCAAAAAACCCAAAAAAAATCCCCAAAAAAAGAAGAGTAGAGAAAAAAAATCATCCAATGGTGAAAACTTGGGAAACAAGCACCTTGGATAAATACCATAATGAAAACCTAGAAAAAAGGTGTCATGTGTAAATCCCCAATCCATTTTCTTTCTAGACTTGGGGGAACTTCATGTTATGCATCCCCTTCATCCATCTCCTCCATCCAACTTATGTACCCATCCTACCCATCATTTCCCATTTATCTCCAATCCCTCCATCATCCTTATGATATTGATGAAGACAAGGGTGCCTATCTATACAAGCTTTGGAAACCTCTTGGTAGACATTCCGCTCATCCATACACTACCATATTCCTTATCCTCCCCCATCCATCTTCCTTATCCATGCATCCTATCCACATCCATCTCACTTCCTTATCCCAAAATCCTATCCATATCCATTGCACTCCCTTATTCATGCATCCTCCTATCTTCCATCCCTCTTTCCTCATCACACATGAAATATCTAGAGTGGGGCATCTCCTTCTTTGTGGCACAGTCCTTGGGGACAATATTCATCCATCCTGTCATCCCTTCCATATCACTATTGTCACCTTCCCATCCATCCCTCCACTAATCCTTTTCCATATTCTAATCCTTATCTTCCCATCCATCAATCCCTCTAGTAATTCCTTTCATATCCCCATCCTTATCTTCCTATCCATCCATCCAACGAGTACCTTCTATTTGCCAAGTTCTCATCTTTCCTTCCATCCTCCCAACAAATCATTTTCATCTCCCCATCCTTATCTTCCTATCCATCCCTCATATCATCCCTTCCATCCCCCATCCTTATCTCCCTATCCATTCATCTCTATCCTAATTCCATCTCATAATCCCTTGTCATTGGAATTTAGCTATAGGCTACCCCCATGCAACCTAATGTCATTTATCTCACTATCATCAATCCCACCTCTTTCATCACTCATCTATCCATCATATCATCCTCCCAATTCATCTTTTGATGATTTGGATAACTATCCCATTCCTAAGCTACACGTGATCACCACCATTGTATCCACTAGGTCTATCTTGTCTCATCATATCGAATCCATCATTGTATCTACTTATCATGGTCATCTCATTATCCTTTATCCATTGTCTATCATTTGTCTTTTTGTCAAACTACGTTGCCCCTGCACTTTCACATAGGCAAGGTTGATCATTTGATCCACCCCTCGAGAATTTGTCTATCTGGTCTTTGTCATCCATCGAGGTCTCCATTGTCCTCTTTCTGCTTTTATCCATGGTCAGTTTCCAGTCTTTTATCAAACTACGAGAGCTCTACGCTTTCACATAGGCAAGGCTAATCTTTGATCAACCCTCGAGCCCCTAGGTCTTTAGGGTGTGTCTTGTTGTCTTGTCATGTCATCAAGTATGTCCCTATTTAGTCGGTGCTTACAAACAAGGGCCACTAGTATCATAAGGTTCAATCAGTTTCGAGTATCCCGAGTCATGTCGATCACCTAACCTATCCACCATCTTTGGTCTTAATAGGATGTATCCTTCCTAATTAGACTACATCAATCCCATCCACCCTCTTGATCCCATGGCAAAGGATGTTTAAAATTTGTTGTGAACTTTTGATGCTTTTGACATTTTTTTTATCCTTTGATCTCCCTATCACACTTTGTCATGGTCACCACAATCCATCATATCATGGTGTGCTTTGACGAGTCAACATAGGGGCATATCTTTATTTTTTTGTGTGATCTTATCTTCATGGTTGTCCCGCATAGTACCCACCAAGATTCTTGTGGTCTTGTGTTATGCTGGTACATCCTTTGTGTCTGTGGTTTTCCAACATTGGCCCTACCAAAGCCCCTATGACTTTCGGATGTTGGACTAACCTTTTGTTTGGTGTGTCAATCATATGCATGTGAAACGATGCGACCTCGGTTCCTCATACCCTAGTGCATAGTATCTCATTGCTATATCAAATTAAGTGCTCATTACATGGAAACATAACATAGAATAATTAACTTGCTTGATTTGGTTACTATCCATGCACCTCCCTATCTCCCATCCTCTCATCTATCAAAATCCCCCCATCCATTCACCTTAAATATTTCTAATCCATTCATCCTTCATCACTCTCCCTCATCTATCCATCCTATTTGTTTTCATCACTCCACTATCTTCATCCTCATCATATCACCATCTTTCCAATCTGCTTAGGATAATATAGATTTGTTATTCTAAGCATATTTTCATCCATCCTCCTCATCATATCATCATATTTCCAATCTTCTTAGGATAATATAGATTTTTTATTCTAAGCATCTTTTCATCCATCCTCCTCATCATATCATCATCTTTTCAATATGCTTCAGATAATATAGATTTTTTATTCTAAGCATATTTTCATTTAATTTAACAATCTCACATCTCAATCCAATCCTTATTCATTCAATCTAGCACAAATCATCTAATCACATCTTTGGTCTTGTTCCCATCCTTGATACAAGCCTTGATCCAATCATCATCATCATCATCATCACCAGGATGTATCTTTCCCTATCCTTTTGTGTTGCTTTGGGATGCATCCTTCCCTCATCAACAATACTCTCATCATCATCATCATCGATATGTGTCCTTCCCTATCCTTGTGTTGTTCTATGATGTATCCTTCCCTAATACATAACACTCTTATCATCATCAATCAATACTGGCTTGTAGCTTGACCAGGGCGACATCATATTTTTCCTTGAATCCATTTGTGCTTTCTTTCTTCTCATCTTCTCTTCCCAATCTCCTATTGCTCATCATCCTCTCTTATCCATAATTTTTCATCATCTTCCCCATCTACCCTTGCATCATCTCATCCATTTCGAGAGCACACCCATGTTCTCTTGAACCTACATGTCCTCTTGAGGGGGAATCCTCAATCCCTAATCTTCATCTTAACTCCCATCATCTTTCTTCCTAGTCACTCCTTTGAATGACTGGGGTATCTTCCCTAATCTAACCATTTTCTTTCAGGTGCTATGGTGTAATCTTCTTTGAAATGATATTACTTCATAACACCATCTCAAAGAGGGGAAAAATATAGAAACTAAAATTGACCACTTTCATTGGTAAATTTACCTCCAATTTAAGCAATTTCATGTTATCTATATTAATTAAATAATACCCTATTATTTAATTACTATTCATTATCACTCTTCGACTAATCCCATTTCTTCTATCATCTATAAATCCTAGCCTAAAGTAAATAATTACTTTTAATTGTTTACTCCCATCACTTATCCCTTTCCTCCAAAAATTATTTAAATAATCTATTTATTTAATTCCTCACATGTCCCATCCTCCATAAAATTTCTCTAATCCTAATTAATTTTCATAATCCCAGATTAAGGATGTGCACATTCTTAATCCTTGATTAGGGAGGTGTCACATCCTCCATAATATGCAAGTGGATAATTAATCCTCATTACCCACCTAATCACTTGCCTAATCCCTCACTTAGACGACCTAATCATTGATTAGTTATTCTAACCTACCCCTTGGTTAACTCTTCCCATCCCCCAAGGAATTTTTAATTCCTTTTTGTCTTCCCAAGGTCCTTTTGAGGAATTTTTAATTCCTATCTCATCCCCCAAGGAATATTAAATTCCTTTTATCTTTCCCAAGGAATATTAAATTCCTTTTATCATTCCCATGCACATTAAAAAGGAATTTTTAATTCCTTTGGTCAACTCTTGATCTCAACCCTTGATCTATTGTCCTCTTTCAATCCCCACCATCCATTCCAGTCTCCCTTGCTAAATGACTAACACACATATATAGCACACATATCAAGCCATAAAGGAGGGAAAACAACTCCATCAAGCTCATACAACGTGAAATCAATGTTATTTTCATGTTCTTGTTTAAGTTTCATCTTTAAGCCTTAATCTGAGTGTTTTGTTTTGTTTTTATCCTTTTGGTTGATTTTGTTTATTGCATTTTAGATGGGGTGAAAACATTGCACCACACAAGGAAAGTGTTGCTCCCTCTTCCACATGTAAGGGACCAAAGATCACATTTACTTGTGGGAAGAGTGTAGCACCAACCATAGAAGAAGAGCAACCTACAGATGAAGAACAAAATGAAGAGGAAGAGGATGAGAAAATAGAAGAAGAGGAAGAAGAGGAATAGGATGAGCAAATAGAAGAATAGGAAGAAGAGGAAGGTGAAAAAACAGAAGAAGGGTAGGATGATGAAATGTGAGCATCTTTGCATGATAATACCACACAATATTTTTCCCACACATCATCACCTATTTTTTCCACAACACCTTCGACTCCTATTCCTACCTCTCCTCAACCTCCTCTTCAAACTTCACTTGCACCTGCAACAGTTCTACATACACTCAACGTAACCATACCTCCAACAATACATTAAATTCTTGCATTCCCTTCCTCAGGATCAATATTGCAAAATATTGAAGTTATTTAAGGGTCTCCATCATCAATTCCCAGCTTATCATCTCCTTCTTTTGATATATCTTCACAGGAAAAATTTGATTGATTCATGAATGAATCACTACTGGATACATCAAATATACATATTCCAAGTTCCATAATGATTGAGACACCAACTATTGTGACTACTACATTTGTGCCTACGAATACAGGTGTGACTCGGGAAGTAGGAAAAGGGCCAGAAAGTGATGTTTCATTTCTCCTCCATGGCTTGCTTCACAAGCTCTTAAAAGGAAAAAGCAAGTAGTTTCTCTTGATGAGTTTGATCTCGAGGAGTTAGCTACACCAAATCCTAAAGGGAAAAAGAAGCCAACGGTTCTCTCAAGACTACATATGGATAAGTCTGGATACAAGTATGTGGAGGTGGTAGAACCTCCTCAAGGTAAAATTCATGAGGAAATTAGTATAGAGGGATACACTATTACCAGAGTTGAGCTTGGGAAAATCATGCATACAAGTGCAAAGGAGGATGCTTAAGCCTTTTTGACTACATTGATGGAGAAATTTGACAAGTTGAAGGAAACCAAGGATATGTATAATGAGAAAGTTGAGCACCTTGCCTCTATGTTAAGAAGAATTATAGACTCTTCTGAGAATGTGGAACCTCTTGCGATGAGTATAGAAGAACCTTTGGTCTAGAAAGTTGAGAAATATTATTTGAAAGGTAAAGTCATGTATGAATTTGTGGATAGAGCAATTGAACAAGGTTCACAATTCATGACTAATGTAGTAGAAAGGATTGCACAAATGTCAAACGTAAGACTTGAGTTGGAAAAGATAGAAAATACACTTCCCATTGAGAAAAAGGAGATGGAGCAGAATATTGAATCATAGACCTAGCTGAAGAAAATGAAACTGGGCAAGTTAGTTGAGGTTCGTGTTATTCTTGACAAAGATAAGTATGTGGAAATCAACGAATAAATCAAAAACTGCATACAGGTCATCAAGAGATTAATTAAGGATGTGCAACAAGTTCAAGAAGATGTTGAAGAGAATCGTGTTGTTTTGGTAAACAAAATTGAAGAGTTTCCAGGTAAGCTCCTAGATGATGACAATACATTTCTTCCAGCTAGTGAGATTATTCAAGTGTTCATGGAAGCAATCGAGAAATAGGTTGAAGATGAGTCATTTTCATTGGCTTCTATGGATACCTTGTGTGGTACACAATTAACCTTGCATAATCTCAAAACACATCTGGATTGATGCAAAAAGGCTTGTTCTTCTGCAAAGAATTTTTTCACAAAGGTTCATACCGTCATTGATTACACTTTAGGACTAGAGGAGACAGTGATGCAAGAGATCCTAAAGAAATATGAAGATTTCCAAGCCCAAAACAACACCAGTCCTAAGTCAAAAAGGACTGTTTTGTTGAATAAGTTAAAATTAGTTAGGATTTTTCCTAGAATAGCTCTGAGCTCTCATCTATAAATATGGGAGAGCTCTTTTTCATTATTTACCTTTAATCTATTGCAATAAAGTGTCCAAATTGCAAAGCGACTTTGACACTTTGAGTTCAAATTGTGATACTAGATTCAATCAATAAAGAAGCCAAACTTGCATACCAGACTTTATGTTGAAATCAAATTCAAATGAATGTGAATTTTCTTATGTCTTTTGCATTGATTTATCTTATTATATGATTGGGTTAGTGGTATTTTATTAATTGTGGTTAGAGGGTGTTCAAGCTGGATTTTATGGACTTTGTGCTAAATCATTTACTTGGGATTGTGTATGTGTTGTGGATATCTACTGGCGAATGATATTCAAGACTTTGTGCTTAGAATTATTCATTATATTTGTGGATCTCTTTGTGGCGTAGATTGAAAACTTTGTGCTTCAATTTCATCATTGGTTATTGAAGAAATCATCATTGAAAACAATAGAAAGACTTTGTGCTTTCATTGGTTTTCAAGTTAAAAATATTTTTATTATACTGGTATTCTTAGATTATGCTTTGATAAATTAAGAATATTGGAAATTAATACTTTGGTTTTTATTTAGAGTTGAAGAGCATCACAAATTAACAGCGTGGGATATTGTATACATATTCTCTGAAATAAGAGAGAATAATGAATGTAACACACACCCCCACATGGTTAAATTAGTGTATATATTGTAAAGACTAGAATAGTATACTTTTTGTTCCAGTATGCAATAAGAAGGGAGCCTCCCCTTTTTGAGACGAGAGATTTATCTCATAACAACTATGGTTGAAATTCATGTTTTGTAATTTGTAAAGGGATTACAAAATATTTACCAAACATATATCAACCTATGTCAACCTCTAGTTTGATGTTACAGATGGGGAGATTTTCGAAGGTTCTTGTGGTGTTGAGTAGGTGTTGCTGATGCAATTGGTTCGCTTGGTTTCCAAGTTCTTTTTTGAGAAAATTTGAATAGAGAGTGTACATGGTGACAAAGTTGTATTCTACATTGTGCTCCGCATTTTTTCATGGTTGAGGATGTGCTTGTGTGTTTTGGATGAGATGATCAAACGTGTTCAGAGGTGTTATATTTAGAGTTTCAGGTTTTGGATCATGTGGCAGTGGAAGATGTGTCTGACAATATGTCACCTGTGAAGAAGATTATTTGGGAGAAATGGAATTGCTCCACATTTCTCCATGTTGAGGTTTCTTTTCTTGAAAATTTGGGAATGTGCTAATATTGTCTATATCTACCTTTCCTTAGATTGTTTGGTGTTTCCATAAGTTTGGTTAGTGATTTGTAGGCCTGTGGTAGTGTGGCTAGTTTTACAGGATGATAGTATTCTTAGTTTCGGGTGGTTGTGGCAATGTTGTTGAATATTTGGATTATGTTGGAATATTCCTGGATGTTGTGTGATGTTGTGTCATGGTTTTTAGGGTATGTTTGGTCCTAGTAAAGAGTGAAATGATTGTTTGGTAGTGTTAATGTAGGTTTGGTTGACTTGGCATGTTAGCATTACTTAAGGATGTGCTTCATGGTTTATGGAAGCATGGTGTAGTGTGTCAATGTAGATTTGGGTCCTAGTTAACACTT
Source organism: Sequoiadendron giganteum (assembly GCA_007115665.2). Classification (NCBI taxonomy): domain Eukaryota; kingdom Viridiplantae; phylum Streptophyta; class Pinopsida; order Cupressales; family Cupressaceae; genus Sequoiadendron; species Sequoiadendron giganteum. The sequence continues at coordinate 91,964,958 of CM021103.1, read as the reverse complement.
GGTTTGGTTTTCCTTCACTTCTTTCCACCATGGAAGTGTTTGGTGCCAACCTATTTGTTGTTTGCATGTTTTAGGTGCATACATTTCGTTGAGGCTGACCTTACAGAATTTGTTTAAGGTTGTGGAGGATATATAAGCAAGGTTATTGTTGGAAACATAGTGTGGTGAGTTGTGTGGTGTGAAATGTGATCAAGTTTTGTGACCTAAATTTTATCTTAAGCACCTAAGACTACCAAAAGAAGTGAGAAAAAGGTGTCTACATTTTCAATGTACCTAAAGTTGTTGGAGGTAGTGAGGTGCAGGTTGCAGATGGTGTAGAGTTGTTGTGGTGGGTCTTCTTGTTGCTCTGGGGTAGTGAACCTCCTTGCAACGGTATTCTTCTACTCTCTTTTATTCAGGATAGTGAGCCCTTCACAATGATTCATTATTTTATTCTGGGCAGTGAGCCCTTCCAACAGTGAGCCTTTTGTAATTGATGTTTTTATTCATATATACATGAGTTAATCCTCACCATGGTTTTTCCCTAATTAGGGTTTTCCATGTAAATCTAGTGTTCTATTTTGTATGGTTGATGATTTGTTGATGTTTCACTTAATGCTTGATAAGGGTTTGAATATTTTAATGTAAATTTGATTCACCCCCCCCTCTTAGTTGTCATGTGTATCTAACAATTGGTGTCAATGTTATGGTTCTTAGCCTCTACCTATGATCCACATATATTTTAAGAGGCATCAATAATAACTAGGAGGGATATGGATATGCAAGAGGAATATGATTCCTTACTCAAAAATCTCACCCAATATTTAACTTCACTTCCTAAGGGAAGGAAGATGGTTCTATGTAAGTGGGTCTATCAAACCAAATTTTTAGTAGATTATTTAGTTGAGAAGTATAAGGCATGGTAGGTTGTCAAGGGTTTTCATAGATTGTTAGAATTGACTACATTGATAGTTTTTCAACCATGTCCAAGATGAATTCTATTCAACTCACACTAGATATTGCCACCACATATGGCTGGGATGTGCATCAGATGGATGTGAAGATTTTTTTTCTTCACAAATACCTTGAGGAGGAGATCGACATGGAGAAAACACCAAGGTTTGTTATGGATTCATCCTTAGTATGTAGACTTAGGAAATCCATTTATGGCCTCAAAAGGCCCCTAGAGCTTGGTATGCCAAGATGGATTCCTTCCTTATTCCTTCTAGTTTCACTCAACACCATTCAAATCATAATGTGTACTTGTGACAAGATGCCTCATTATTGATAATGGTACTTTATGTTGATGATCTACTAATCACTGGGAGTTATTCATCTACTAATGCAACAATGAAGTTAACTCTTTGAAATAGGTTTGACATGACTAACTTGGGTTTAAATTGCATTATGTCCTTAGCAATGAGATAATACATAGTTTGATTCAGGGATCACTCTTGCTCAACCCATGTACACCATTGATCTTCTTGATCAATTTAACATGGTTGAACACAAGCCATTTACAAATCCTTTTCTATCTAGATTCAAGCTTGAGAATGATAATATTACACCATTGGTTGATGCTACCTTTTATTACAAATTGTTGGAAGTCTCATTTATTTGACTTAGACTAGACCTGGCATTTAATATGTTATTAGCATGGTTTTGAGATTTATGTAGGAGCCTCATGAGTTGCATTGGAAAGAGGATAAGAGAATCCTTCACTATATATAGGAAAATATTAGATTTGGTATTCATTACAGAGTTGGCACATAGGTTGATTTGTTTGGCTATTCAAATTCATATTGGGCTTCCCAAAGTTGCAATTCTACTTTGTTGTTTTTTCTCACTTGGTTCTGGTCTTATCAGTTGGACCAAAAAAATAAACATGTTATTTCTTTATCCTCCATAGACGTCATGTATCGAGCAGATGTTAACATAGCCATTGAGGTTATTTGGCTTCAAGGTATTCTCGTTGAGTTTGGTATTTCCTTTAGACAACCCACAATCATTTATTGTGACAATCAAAGTACTATCTAGATATGTAGGGATCTAATCCAACATTAGCGAACAAAACACATCGAGATTTGTATTCATTTCATTTTAGAGCTCATTCATGGCCATATTATTGACTTAGTATTTTCCAATCTTTAGAGAAGTTTGGTGAAATCTTCACCAAACCTTTCTCTAAGAACAAGTTCATTCATCTATGAGCTCTTCTTGGAGTGAAATCCACTTTGAATCAACAACATCATCCTTTCAGGGGAGCTTCTAGTCCTCTTCAATTACCCTCATTTAGGAGAATTTTTTTCCATTAGGTTTTATCCTCTTCTTTATGAGGTGCATTGTACTTGTGTACCTTATCAGGCCTTATCGTCGAGACCCAAAAAAATTTCCCCACCTAAGTTGTGCTTTAAGGGGGATGTTGGAGTAAAATTCTTATTTTTCATTCATTTATGGGTTTTATTTTACCCTATGTAGGTTAATCTTGCTTACGTGGTGAGTTGGTTAGAGAGATAGTTATCTCTCAAAGTTTGTTGAGAAATTTGAACAAACCTTTCCCTCCAAAACTAGGAATTCAATTTTCTCATTTCTCCTATATATTTCCCTCAATTTTGAATGCAAGTACATCTTTTGGCCTGAAATTTTATGAGATATTGTAATGAAAATTTTGTCCAAATTTCTTGGCTCCATTTTTAGAAACTCAATCCTACTACGGAGGAGATGAACTTTAGTGTTTGTGTCTAGGCTAAAGCATGACATTTAAAGTGTAATATTGGCTTTGCTTTCTTATTTTTCATGCTTGGGCATGATGGAGGATGAGAGTGGTGTGGTTGAGAAGGTTGGCACTTGATTAATGTTGCAAATTCATGGTTGATTATGTGAGTATAGAGGATTTAGTTGTTGTAGCATGGTTATACCCTCGATTTTTATTTTTATATTTTGGTGTTCTTGTTTTCTCTTGTAAGGTATATGAAAAGTGGGATACTGTTGGGATTGCATGTGTCACACACCTTGCAAATACAAATATTTGAAATATTTAATTTTATGTGTCCTATGAGAAATCCCACTTTATGCCTTGGTTATTATGCCATGGGTAATTGTTGATAGATATATGGGTAAATTTAGTTGTAAAAGAATATTTTTTCATGAAGGATGTGTAAGAGAATGACTAAGAGAAAGGTTACAAAGTGGATTAGGAATCTTGAACCACTTATTATCCATTTTATGATGCACCATAAAGAATCTTTTTGAAGGTAGTAAATGACAAATAATAGAGTGTGGATCACATGGATTTTTACCATGGTATTTTGGGAATTTTATTTGTGTCCATGGTGATGCCTTATGGTGGTTTTTTGGGCCTCCATGAGCCAATATATTGAGGACTTGAGATGGTGACAAGAGAGATGTGTTTTAGCAAGGTTGTGCTACTAAGTTTCTACTAGAGGAAAATGATGATCTCCAAGAAGGCAAGAGCCTAATACTGTATTGTAACAAGTTACTAGTGATGAATAATACATCTAGATTCAATGCTTTGGAGGCTAGCTTTTTCCCAAAAAGGTTTCTTAGGATACATTGGTGTCTCTTTTCATCTATCTTTTTTCTACTATCTCTCACTTTTTTTTCTTTTCTATGTGTCATTTACATGCTAGAAATTTTCTAAATCTTTTGTATATTTGATTAATGTGTGTTAATCTCATTAACGAGCTAAATTGAAAATACTTGCATACTTGATAATTATGTGAAGATATAATTTAATTGTGAAAAGATTTTGGAATAATTTTCTCAACAAGAAAAAACTAAATCAAAATGAAGACAAAATAAAAATATTTATATTTCACCACTAGAATTATAAATTTTGTTCTTAAAATGTTTCACACATCTTTTAGTTAAAGTAATCTATCTAAACACACTAAATTTATCATGCATTCACTTATGTAATGAATAATGATGGGTCTCACAAATCCCCTACCTTTCATCATAACTAGATATATATATCGTTAATGGTATATATGTAAACTCTCATTATAGATGTTGATATATTTGTTTTGATACAAACTAATGGATTTTTGTTTATATTTTAATTGTTGAATTTTATTAGATAGTTAAATGTTTATGAATGGAACAAGATTATGGTTGCTCATGCCATAAATTTGTTCAATCTATGAAGTATGTAGATCCATATCATGAGTGTCTTGGTCAAATAGGGCGATTCAATTGAATGTAAGGTTTTAGGATCCCTATATGAAATGTGTAGCTTGTTGCTAGAATTTGTCTTCATTATGCATTGATTTTGACTTGGCCTCTTTCTATGAGACCTTTCAATTCAAAAGCTTGCAATGTAGGGGAGTGAATAATATTTTTCTAACATATCAATAACTAATGCGAGTTCAAAATATCTTATCCAAAGTTCATCTAATATGTGGAAGATATATTTTTTAAATAGGGACATGTGAATAATTACTCATGATGCCTTAGGAAATAAGGCAACAAGTATGAAATTAATCTAGAAACTACAAAGGGAATATTTGATGGGAATCACTATCAATGACGAGAATTCCTTCAAATTTGGTTAAACAATAATAGAATTAATTTATTTTATATAATTATATTATTATAGTTTATATCATAAATATTATATATACTTAATTAATCTTAGATGATATATACAAGCTATTAAAATTAATTATTATTTATATTATCAAATATGTGATATATCTAGTCAGTTGTCTTTAATAAGTAGAAATTATATATATAGTATCATATAAGTATGTAATATTTATTATATTTTAAAAGTAAAAATAAATCAAAAGAATTAGAGAAATAATGAATTGATTTGTATACAATTAATATTAAAATTTATTTATCTATACATTATATAATAAATAAAATAAAATAAATTTAAATTTAAATTTAAAATTGATATTGTGGCTGTACCTATACAATTTTAAATTATTTTACAAAACTCACTTACACCATCTAATCAAAAGAAAGTTGCATACCGAATTTTTCTACTTGCCTTCAAATCTTTAGTCATTCACATATTTGCTTAATTACATGCATTACTGTGTGATTTTGTTATCTTATTTACATAATTATAAAGTTGTGTCATTTTACCATCTCTTAGGTCTTATAGAATCAATTGTTAATATAATTATTTTAATATTATATAAAATTATTGTCTACAATCCTTATGTATCATTTTATATTGAACAATCATATATCTAATATAATTAAAATATCAATACAAAATATTTTAGGCAATTTAAAAATAAATAAATTACTTTATGAAATGTAAAAACTTTATGTGCTTAACCAATCTTATTATTTATATTCATTTCTAGCACTAAAAATTTAAACTTAGAGAAAAAAAATAAAAAATAAATTAAACCTTAAACTACACCATTTTAAAATAGGGTATTTTTATAAATTATTCTACATTCAACTTCAAATATTTTTAAATTTAAATTTAAAATGAATTTTATTTTATCTATTATTTTATTTATGTTTCTCATTCATAAAATATATTTACTAAAGGTGAGTACATTATTTTAGATTTTTTCTTTTGTATAATATTATGGATATATATTTTTATTGGATAAAGCTAAACTTTTAAAAATACATCAGAGACTACAAACAAACCATAACATGGTTGTCAAAGAAAAAGAGGTTGAGTTATCAAGGGATAACAAAATAGCATACAAAAATGAAATAGTAAATGATTGAAGAAACAACCACTTGACTTGAGAAAGAGCATAAAGATCCTTGTGGGTTGACTCAACAAACAACCAATAAATAACTTATTGCAAACTTCATAAAATCATAGATTTACTTCTAGGTAAATTGTTATACTTATCCTTTGTTTATTAGCATCATTGAACCAAGGAAAAATATAGGGTTGATAAACTCAAGCTGAGAATACTTGAGCCACCATAAAGTAGAACACTTTCCTAGTGTTGAGTAGTAGCAGATTTCTTGCACAGAAGAAAAGAGGCAACTTTTCACAGACAAGCGAGGCCTCAGTGAATGGTGAGACCTACTAAAAAGGGTAATGTTGTACTTTCATTTCCAATACTTAATCATAATATACCTCCTCGAATTAATGTGTTATAATCATCATAGGTCTCAGGAAGCAAAGATAGAAGAAATGTCTGACTTCTGGGACAAGCCATTCAAACCATCAAATAATAGTCATGAGATTCCAATTTCAATTGTAGAGGCATACAAAGTAAACCCCAAATTATAGTGAGGAGACATAGGCACAATTTTAAAAATTTATGAATTGAAACAATTCACTTGTAGGTAAAGATCATCACTGGTAATGCCCTTCTTTTTCAACTTGGATGTTATGCTTAGCATGAAGGTATGCAGGTTGGAAAAAATAGTTAAGAATTCAATCTCAAAGGGAGAGAATGAACATGCCAAAGCAACTTGGGAGTCAATCCTCTAGATATTTTTTATTATGATGAGCTAACGTGAGCTATTTATCAAATTATGAAAACCAAAGGCTACAAGAAAAACAAGTTTCCACAACCATAGGAAGTGGAAAAGGGTAGGTAAAGCTACAAAAAGGGTAGACCACAACTCCTTGACATGGGGGAAAAACCAAAACAATGTTTGAAAGTTTCAATCTTATCACAAAATGGATAGGGGGAGGTGGAAAAAAGGAATTTAAGGCAGGTTCCCACTGATAGTTTGGCATGCAAAATTTTCCAAGTAGTGAGTTGGGATTGTGCGTCTTCTTTAGATTTCCATATTTGCATGTTGAGTTTATTCCAATTGGATCTTCTGATGTTACATCTCCAAAAAGAGAAGTCAACTTGAAAGGGACAAGAAAGGAATCAATTGCTTATATAGGACCTTGAGAAGGAAAGCTCGGATACAACTATCATTAGGCCACCTCAAGTCTTTGAAAAAACTTAAGTGACAACTAGTAGACATGAGGATAGTGAGATTAGGATCCCATAAGTCACTAGACACTTGAATACCTCTCTTAAATAGGTGCTTAGCTTTCATCCTAGGAATATTTGCAAGAGGCAGGTTATTTTCTTGAATAAAGTGATTCCACCAAATTGAGGAGGATGAAAATTTGAGCCCATGGCTAAATGAATGGTTAGATAAACACAAATTTTGTGAGACTAGTCACCATGCTTTCCTTATGCAATTAGGGGGGATGATCCATGGAGCTTAAATTATTGGGCTAGAAGGATCTTGTCATTCCATTAGATAGAACTCCAAGCTTTATTAGAGGTTGTTTGTATGTGGTACCTAATCAGTGATTTCCAAGGAGCATTTCCATCTATTGATCTACATATCCATTTATTTGAAAGATAGGTTCCTTGAATAAACAAATCAATGATACCTAATCCACCATTTTCCTTAGGGAGGATACAATGAGACCGTGAAGTGGTAGGAATTCCTTTTTCATTTCCCCATTTAGACCAAATAAGGTTGTGAATGAGATAGGTAAACTAGTTATAGAATGCTTTGGAGGGTAGCCAACAAGAGGAGGTATGGACATGAATATCCAAAATAACTCTATTAGCCACCTATATATGCCCAACCATTGAGAGAAATCAATTTGTCTAGGCCAACAGTTTGGATTTGAATTTGTTAAAAACCATCTTTACATGCCCTTCAAGGAAAATCCTACCCCAAAGGGAATGCCAAGATACCAAGAAATGGCTCCATATTTAATATCTTTCCATTCTTTAGGAATCCATGGTGAGTTAGGACTTGTCATCCAAAATTTTGGATATATTTATGTTGTGATGGTTAAAAACTATATAAAGATATAAATACTCTTAATATCTATCAAAAACATGTCCTTTTTATTTATGAATTTTATAATATTAATAATCCAAAGAACAATAAGAAAATAAGAAACTACTAGTTTGTACAACAAATTCAAGAAACATATTTATTTTAACATTTAATTATAATTAAGTAATACATTTCAAAATAAGTATAGATCACTTTAATATAAAAATACGATAAATCATTATAATTATGGTTATGTACATGATAATTGTGAGACATTGATAACAATTGGAAGACAAGAGTGTATTTATAAGATATTATATACATTACTTTATCAACACTATCTATAAACTGAATTATTAACAAAATGTATCATCTTATTTAAAAACCTTTAACAAAATCTTAATATAGTATAATAAGATTAAATATAATATAATATAATGAGATTAAATATTAAAAAAATTATTGTATACAATATAAAATATGGTAATTACAAAATTAATTATGATATAAGATCTTTTATATACATTAAAAAAAAGAATGAAAGAGTAAAATTTTAATTAGACTAAACCTTGAAATCTTAAAAAGAGATGAAAATAATAAATGTAAATAGAAATGCGTGTAATTGAGATAGAGAAAATAGAAATGCTACACAGTATTAGGGGCCATATCTAGCTTAGGAGGGTTGTCAACTATGTTCATTTTCACTAGTTGAAGCACTAGAATTTGACATTGGATCAATGATGAGGTAGATGATCAAAATGTTTTGATATGTTAAACTAAGCCATTATAGTGTTCTAGTCCTCAGACACTTTGCTCCTAGGCCATTCTATCCACTATTGATTTTTATCTTTAGGATTTGCAAAAGTTGTTTGTCTGTATTTTGTATCTACACATGAAATCATTGGTGTTAAGAAGCACTTTTGAGGATTGTTATAGATAGAAAACAAATTAACTTTATTCATAACAATTAAATTTTATCTATTGATATAACAAGATTGAATATGCATCAAACAAATAATGCAAATGTTGATGTAGCTAAGATTAAGAAAACTTAGTCTAGTATGACTAAATGCATATGATTTTATGTTATGAGATGAAAATAATCTAAGACAATGTCTTTAAATACAAGTCCTAGACATACAAAAAGGGACCTTTGACATACAAGTCAATGGGTATATGTCACATTTATAGAAAGTTGACCTCAAAAAATAAGAAATTTAAAATTGAAGGATTAAACTATAGATGTAGTTTTGTCCTAGAGAAATAATTGAGGAAGCATAATCCAAGGAGGTAGTGCCCTATAGAAATAGACTAATCATGTTTTCCAATAATAAATTTGCCATTATCAAAATGATGTTTAGAATCTGAATTAACTAGTAAACAAAACAAAAAAATATTAAAATCTTAAATTTGTAATATTTACTCAAAATAACATGAAAAGAAAAATAAAGATGTAAAGTATGCACTTTTATCCTCTACAATATTAAAAAAATGTAAAAATAAATTTAATTAATTTTGTAATAGTAATAATAATGACTAGCATAACAATTGATAAGGGGCTTGATATAGTTTGAAGTTATATGACAACTTAAATTTAAAAAAAATATATAAATATACACACATATATATAAACATATACATACATACATATATATATATATATATATATATATATATATATATATATATATATGAGTGGGCACCCAAATGATCACTCATGCATCCATTGCAAGCACTTAAGTGTGAGCCTTTGAAGAGTCAAGTAATAATAATAATCGATAACTACTTCTTGTGCAAGTGGTGCCCTTAGTTAGTTTTCAGTGACAAAGGGAGGCTTTATTTGTTGGTCTATGATGGCCTTGAATTTGAAATATAATTGGGGCAAATGTTAGGGTTAGAAGGCAAATTTCTATCAATTAAATGTAGATTTGACCAATAAAATGGAGAAATAAAACACACAAAAATTCTAGACAACAAAAGAAGAACACCAAGATTTAGTGTGGTTCACCCAAAACCGGGCTACATCCACCAACACAGTGTCCAAAATATATTAATCTCCCAAAAAATAACCACTACAATGACATGCCAAGGCATGCAACGACATGGAGCAACGTTTTTCCATGTTTTTTCCACTACTGATTTTACATAGCCTTTGTTGTGTGTACCCGCGAAGCTTCCTACATTTTTCTAGCCACTGCTATGCAATTTTTTGCTAACATTTTTCATGGCCTACTTCCCTCAAAACTCATCACCGAGTGTTTGTATAGGCTCCCACACATGTCCCATTAATGAAAAATGAAGTGTGGCCATTGGTTGTGCTTCATGCACCCAATAAAAATGTTTTCTTTTGGGAAACTACATTTAATATTTTCAGTTGTTTTTTAATTTTATATTATATAATTGTAACGGTAACTGAACACTTCTAGCATTTACTAATTTTTTTTAACCACTCTCTTAAATACAAGTTCAACATAAATATTTAATAAGTGTAGTAGAAATATTTTGTTGAACATCCAAAATACTGAGAGGGGGGGTGAATCAGTATTCCACAAACTGATAATAAAATCCACTTAACCATTATCACAATTTTGACTAGATCAACAAGAGAGAACATAGAAACAAGTCAATACAATTATACACATCAACACCAAGATTTTACATGGAAAACCCAGAATGGGAAAAACCACAGTGAGGGTTAACTCACAATAAATTATATCTAGATACAAAATACTATGGGGCTCATTCCCAGGACTCACTATCCTTAAAAGGCTCACATCCTAAGTACAAAAGATGGCTCACTGCCAAGATACAATGATAGTGGCTCATTGCCAGAATAATGAACTGATAAAACACACCTTCAATATATAGGATTTAATTCCACTAAAGCTCGGAATGTAAGTATTGCATCGCTCAACAAATTTGTGTTATTGATAAAGCATTTAGGATCTAATCTTCTCCTTCTTTCACATTCACTTCTCCTTCTCACTTTATTGTTCATACATGAACCCACATATCTCTCTCCATCTATTTTTGCTTGCTTCTATCTTATTTATACAAGTATATCGTATTCATCAATTACGTCGGCCTAATTGGATGAACACAAAATAATCAAAACCTTTCTTTATCGACACTATATAATATTTTAACATATTATCCATGTAGTGTGTTATGCCAAGTCGGCTATTAGTGTTCATAATATATTGCATTCATAGACTCAACCAGGACTAAACCACAATTCTACAAACCAGGAATTAATCCTCAAAGAAAACACCTTCTGGATCTGAGAACAAATTAATTTCCCATCATAGTACCAGTAAAGAGATTATCAGAAAAACCGCAATATAAGAAAGTTCAACTTAGTAGAATGTGAAGTCTCCCACACAGTATCCTCACACAGAACAATAGTAGGATATAGAGTTAAACTATGTCAGAGATAAATTTATGTTCATAGAAAAAAACTTCTCAAGATCCAGGATATAGTTGTCTGAATGAGTCAATAAAACATGGTTAAGAGATTAGAGTCATATCAAATCTTGCGTTGAGTTTTGGACTCAAATACCAACTTACTGATTCATCACAAAGGAGTATTACCGACAGAGAACAACTTCCGATAAACCAAGAAAACTTCCCATACATTTATTACCATGTAGTTATTACCATGTTGACATCAATGACAACACAGGAACAATCAACACAATCATCCATACTTCAAGCTCATTTTTCAAAGCTTCCAACATTCTCCCCCTCTGGCATTGATGGAAACATGCATGACAAAAAAAATTCAAGTATACCATACTGAATGTTCTGACTACTCCCCCTATCAAAACTATTCTTCACAAAAAAAATTCCCTCTGACTCTTTATCTCTCCCCCTTTGACGCCAATGACAAAGGAAGGGGTCCGATATAAATGTACATATACATCAGAAAGTAATCAAAAGGAGATGAACATTGAATTAACTTGAAGAAGAACCTTTGAGACTCTCTAGGATAGCCTTCCGTGGCGCTTTACCTTCTTCCCATGAACCTTTTGCACTGACTAGAGTCTTGTAAAATAGCTCAAGTTTAGTTAGAGACTCTATACCATCTGTTAAAGTATCAGGAATAAGATTGATCTTTGATAATTCACAAATACAACCAAGAGCACAAGAAATAAAAGTATGTCTGAGTTTAATCATGTCTCTGAGTGCCACAAAATTCTTGATAACATCCGTCCTTCAAGCTTGCAGAGAGAAAAATTTCTCCTGAAGTTGCACAATGTAGGACCACCTCTGATTATCTTTATCTTCTATTAATCTGTATATATCTACCTAAGTGCTCAGTCGAGACTAACTCATCCTTATCTCATTTCTCATATTCAATGTATTGCCAGACCAATCTAGACAAAAATAAAGTAGTTCCTATGCCTCTTTTTCACAACCTTGTACACTCTCTAATTCCTTCATTACTCAATCATGTGCATTCATACATTTTCATTTTATATTATTAAGATCAAACCTAATTCTAGCATATATTTCAAGTATGAAGATATAGACTTTCAAATAATTAATCATGCCATAGAGATTCTCCACAACAAAAATAGATGAATCAAAACTAGCATCGAGAATAACCTTTTTCAAATCTTCCAAAGGTATTTGAATAATCATTCTTTCATTTTCATGTTCAAGCTTCACTACACTCTTCCTCTTCTTTCGTGTACCAGCCACGCTATCGAAGGTACTTTCTTCATTGAGATGCTTAGGGTTTTCCAATATAATTTTAGCATATATCAATTTTAGCCTCTAACACTTCATAATTCAATTCAGATATCCAAGCTAACCTTGATTCAACTACTTCCATGTGACAAAAATCTATAGACACAAGAAAATTTATGCTTTCGGAGTATCTTTCCACAACACTTACTGGAATTATAGACCTTTTGTTCATCCTCATCTGAAATGTTCCAAAGAATGCAACAAGGGAAAATTATTGTGCATCCAAACTACCAAGATTTATCATGAAGTTCCTGATTTGATAAGCAATAGGCTATGAATTTGACCATTCTAACCTTCCTATTACCAACAACTCTTTCAAAAAGTAAAAGAGTAGACAAACAACCAAATTGTCATACCAAAAAGTATTCTTCTTGCTCTTCTTAATCCCCTTTAAATTCTTCAAAAGATGTATGCAAAGTAGCTCACAAAAATCATATTCCATACCTCCTATTACCACATCAAGAGAAATATTCACCGCAAAAATAGAAACTGTAGAGTCATTGTTAGGGATACAAACTTTATGACCAATGGCCATAGCAGCATACCTTGTTACCGGATCAACAATCGATCTCAAACCAATTTTTTTTCCTTTAAAACTCGCACCTGTAACCTCAATTATTTCTCTCATTCACAGTCTTCAATTTAGGAACCGATTCAAAGGAACACAAACCAATTACATCTCTAATTTCTTCTTTGGAAATCAAATGTGCTTCATCAATCGACAAAGATTCATCATGAATTCTACTCAATACCATCCGAATATACTTCTTCTCAAATTCAAACAAAGGAACTTTTCTCCAAACATCCAACTTATTCTCAACTAATACTCTCTAGGTGTCGTGATTCTCTTTCAATTCGTTTTCCCAAAGCACATTGAACTAAACTGACGATATTTCTTCAACTTTACTATAAAAAAATGTATAGATATCTTCTATAGGAAACACTCTCGAAGGGATACAAGATAATGCGCCAAAAAACTCTTTTGACACATTCCTCATATATCTCTTCAACCTAACTTTATCCACACAATTCACAATCTTTGAATTATCCATCAATAAATGTGAAAGATTGTGCAAACAAGAATACCTCTGAGAATGTATAGACATCCTATTTTCAAATCTCACTTTGAATTCATCTATTACTTTCTTCAAATTTTGAAACTCTGAATTCCCTTCTAAACTTCCTTTGCACGCTTCTCCAAAATTACATAGGCCTTTAATTCTATTTGAACTTACTTCTTTCATTATGAATGATTTTTCAATAAATGTTTCAACTTGCAAGTAGATTGCCTTGAAAACTGTGTATGCTTTCATTCTTTCAAATTCTGGAGACCTCATTCTTCACACATGCGACTGATAAAATACCTTAATCTTGTTACCACATTAAATAGAATTTTGTCATGATATGACACAAGTACTAATGAGGGGGTTTATTAGATTTTTTGATGATTGCTCCCCCTTAGCCACTGCTATTATTTAGAGATTGACAGGAGTATCTGTACTGGAGGTTGGCACAAATAAGACTGATGATTCATTTCTCCAAATCCTTTCCACTTATTTTCTTTCCTTTCTCAAATCAAAGGTTTGATCATTCTTTTTCACCAGATAGATGTTCTTCTTTGTTATGTTGTTACTACCAGGATGTTCCAATTTTCTGCACTTACAACAAGTAACATTCTTCTTTCCATTTTCCCTTTTATCCAACATACTATCTTTATATCGATTCTTCTTGCCCTTAGAATCATTCACATTACTTTTGCAGTCCTTTGTCTTGTGACCAAATTTCTTGCAGGAATGACAAGCACCATTGAAGTATAAAAACCTTTTTGCATCATGTCGTTTGACAGGATTTTTTTTGGAATTGCTTCTTCGCTCCTTGACTTGTCTATCTTTGTACCACATCTTCTTACCAGTGAATTGCTTCGCTTTAGAACTTTGACCTTCTTCAAACCCTAAACTGTTCCATTTCTGATCTTTGAGAGATAATCAATTCATCAAGCATCGTTGATCTTATCTTGAATTTTTCTTCAAAACTCTTTGCCCTTTCCAGATTAGATCTCAGGATTTCTCCTTCTAGTTCAAGCTTTGCGCATTCATCCATCTTCTTTTGAATTTCAATTTCCTGACATTCTTCAATTCTTTTCTTCTCATCCAATTGTTCCAGCAGGCTAGTGATGATTTATTCTCCTTCAATCAACATATCACATACAACTATACTTGTACTTTTTAGCTTTTCAATATTCTCATTTGCTTTTATCAACTTGTCCTTCAAGGCTTCCAATTCTTCTAAAAATTTGGTAGGGACTATTTCCTCAGGAAAAAATATCTCATTTTCAAATTCTAGAACCTTCCTCAAGTTGTTAGGCTTCTTCCGAGGAACCAAGCTCTGATACCAATTTTTGAACTAGAATACTGAGAGGGGGGGTGAATCAATAATTAATCCACTTAACCATTATCACAATTTTGATTGAATCAACAAGAGAGAACATAGAAACAAGTCAATGCAATCATACATATGAACACCAAGATTTTTACGTGGAAAACCCAAAATGGGAAAAACCACGGTGAGGGTTAACTCACAATATATTATATATAGATACAAAATATTACGAGGCTCACTGCTAGGACTCACTGTCCTTAAAAGGCTCACGACCTAAGTACAAAATATGGCTCACTACCAAGATACAATGATAGTGGCTCACTGCCAGAATAATGAACTGATGGAATGCACTTTCAATGTGCAAGTTTCAATTCCACTGAAGCTTGGAATGTAAGTACTGCATCGCTCAAAAAAATTGTATTATTGATAAATAATTTAGGCTCTAATCTTCTCCTTCATTCACATTCACTTCTCCTTCTCTCTTTCTTGTTCATACATGAACCCACATATCTCTCTCCATCTATTTTCGCTTGCTTCTATCTTATATATATACAAGTATGTCTTATTCATCAATTAGGTCAGCCTAATTGGATGAACATGAAATAATCAAAACCTTTCTTTGTCGCCATTGTATAAGATTTTAAAATTTTATCCATGTAGTGTGTTATGCCAAGTCATCTATTAGTCTTCATAATATATTGCATTCGCAGAGTTGACCAAGACTAAACCACAATCCTCCAAACCAACAATTAATCCTCAAAGAAAACACCTTTCGAATATGAGAACACATCAATTTCCCATCATACTACCAGTAAAGAGACTATCAACAAAACTATAGTATAAGAATGTTCACCTTAGTAGAATACAGAGTCTCCCACATAGTATACCTCACACAGAACAATAGTAGGATACAAAGTTAAACTTTTTCAAAGATAATTTTTTGTTCATAGAAAAATATGTTTCCAGATCTGGGATATAACTATCTGAATGAGTCAATAAAACATGGTTAAGAGATTAGAGTCATATAAAATCTTGCGGTGAGTTCCAAACTCAAATACCAACATACTGATTCATCACAAAGGAGTATTGCCGACAGAGAACAACTTTTGGTAAACCAAGAAAACTTCCCATACAGCTATCTATTGGATGTTGTGGTTGTGTTGTTGATATGTGGTTTTCATTGATGTCAACACTATTAGAATTGATGATTCTGAAGGCTATATATGTCGAGGATATTGATAAAATTAGAATAAATATGTTGCAGGCAGTCTGTGAAGCTGTGTTGATCATAATGGTGGAAATTTGTGTATGTTGATAATCAAAAGTCACACATTAAATGGTTTGTTGTTGAGCCTATCTAGTATGTTTTCCAGAATTTTTAGTGGTACGCATCAAGGTTGGACAGAGTTATAAGTTTTTGATTTCCTACAATTATTTTGTTACTGTAGCAAGTGTTTTTGGAAGAAGAGAATGCAATTCTAGTAAATTGAGTTGTTTCGTATGTTGTTGTAATGATTAGTGATTTTTCTAGATCATGCTCTATCATTGTGGCATGTCCACATTGATCGATGTGCTCGTGATCGAAGATTTTCTTTTGTGTGTTCAAGTTTTCATGTTCTTAGCCAACATGATGGAGGTAGCGTGTTACAGATCCTTATGGATTAATATTTTAATGTTTGGCATGTTCGAGGAAGTTTATTTAGGTCTTCATTATGATGTGACCAACTTAGATTGGTGCGCATTGAGATTTTCTCTTGAATTGGGCCGATAGTTTGTAATTTATTCTTTTATTTGTGGCCGAAAAAGTTGATGTAAATTCATGTAGCAGATATATAAGAGCGATTGTTTCTTCATTTTGAAGTGTGCAAGGTATGCTCGATGAATGTATGTGAAGTGTATGTGCAAATAAAGATCAGAACATTCGATTTCATAGCAAAGTGTGAAGAAGATTGAACAAAGTGTGAAGAAGTGTTTATGTGCCTAACTGGAACTGTCATCAGGCTTTTGTAGAAGCTAATTTCTCAGTTCAACCTCATCAAATGGATTTAATCTATTTTTTTTATATAAGGCAATGAGCCTTCCCTTTGAGCAGTGAGCTCTATGCAGTGTACTTGAATGCATGTGCATTCCTTATTCATTTTTCATTATACTTCTAACAGGGTATAATCTTGTGGACTAACATCCATCGTGGTTTCTCCCCTAATAGGGTTTCCACATATAAAAACATGGTTTTCATGTGTTTCTGATGTGTTGTTGATTTATTCTTTCACTATTAATTATCATATCTAAGATTAAAGGTTGATAAAGTTTAAATAAGTTCAACTTATGTAACAATTGATTCAACCTCCCTCTTAATTGTTTATCCTTTTTTTCCAACAGTTGGTATCAGAGCAGGTTCCTCTGAAGAAGTTTAACAACCTGAGGTGATCCGAGATGGCATCATACAAGGATAGTCCCGTATTCGATGGTACAAATTACTCTCTGTGGAATATTAGAATGGAGTGTCATTTGAAGTGCATTGGTGAACCCTTCTAGAAGATTACAAAGAACAGATATAATATTCCTCAAAATGGTCCCACTACTCTTGATGAGATCAAAGAAGCTAAAACTAATATCAGGGCTATAGAAGCATTGTTGAGTGCTTTAACAGATTCATAGATGACAAATGTGATAGGTTTGAAGACAACACATGAGATTTCGAAGAAATTAGAGACATTGTATGAAGGAGATGCACAAGTGAAGATTGATAAGCTAACAAGTCTGAAAGGCAAGTGGGAGAACTTGAAGATGAGTGAAGATGAAAACATCGATTCTTTCTTGCACAAGGTAAATGAACTAGTGATGGGTATTAGATGTGTCGGTGGAGTCATGGATGAAGATGAGATTGTGGCTAAAGTGCTCAGATCAGTGCCTACTTCTTACAAAAGAAAAGCTCATGCTATTGAAGAGCTCAGGATGGTAACAAATGTGACAAGAGACATGTTGATTGGTAAAATAGCTGCCTTTGAGCTGATTGAATTCGGTGAGTCTACTCCTAAGACAAAATTTGCATTCAAAGCTACTGTATCCAGAAAAATCCAACATAGATGTGATTCGGGAGAAAGTTCCAGAAAATCATTCAAATATGAAGATGAGGTGAAATAGATTGAAGATGAAGAAAGAGAGCTAGAAGAGTTGGAGGCATTGATTTTGAAAAGAGAATCCAGAGGACATGGTAAGTACAAAGGAAAGTTTCCTATTAAATTTTTCTCTTGTAGTAAGATAGCTCATTTTGCATCTAGGTGTCCTGAAAGAGTTTCCAAGTATAAGCCTGACAAGTCTAGATTTCAAAAGAAATGTTATTATGTTGCAGAAGGTGTTATTGATGATGAATCTGATAAAGAAATTAGAAATGAAGATGCATGGATATTCATTGCTATCAAGCAAAATGGAACGATGTCCATTGAATTTGCTAGTGAAAAGAATATTGAGAAAGCTCTTGTAGCCAGAATAGATGAAAAAGATGAGTGGGTGATTGACAACAAATGCTCACATCATACGACTAGTGACAAGAGCAAGTTTATAAGATTGGAGAAGTATGACGGTGGTGTTTTTAAGATTTGGAGATAACAATGTTGGCATGATTTGTGGCAGAGGCACTATTTCTCTTGGTGGTAAATATAATATTGATGATGTCCTTTGATAGGGAGGTTGGATGAATCACTCACTAATTCGTGCTCTAGGTCTTTCTTAGAAGACCTCTAGGGTGTCTTTCTCCACCACTTGCAACCTATAGGATCTCTTCCTTCTTAGGATCCCTTGGTTCTCCTTTCCAACCCAACTATCAACAAAGTTCCTTCTCCCAAGTCCAAACTTGGTGCAATCTTCTAGCACTAGCCATTAGCCCTCAAACTACCTTAAAGGCTACTAACCTCCAATTTCTTGATATGGTTTTACAGAGGAATGGAGGTGTTTCCAAAAGCTTCAATCCATCCTACTAGGGGCATTAGGGATCCACCTAGCTCCATCTGTGGGTCACTTTCACCAAACTCCTTCATTAGGCCTAGAAGGCTACTAGCCCTATTGGGTCTCCTTCTCCGAGAAATCAGGGTTTTTCCCAAAGTCCCTCCAAAGAAAACCCCAATCTTTTCTTGGGATTCCTAGTTCATATGCCCACCTCTCAAGGATTTTTGGGGTCTTGGGCCACAAGTGGCCGTACAATGCCCTAACTGAAAATGAGCAAAATTAAGGCTTTTTAGGCCCTTTCCTGGCTCCTCTGCAACTTCCTAAGTTCTCCCCTCACAAATGGATTGGTAGAGTCTTTTCCTCTTTACCATATCTTGGTAAGACTCATATCTTCCTTCTCCAAAAGGATATTTGTCTCTAGGTTAACACCTCTGCAAATTAAGTGCTCTGCATTATGGTCTTTCCTAACCGGGCTCTTCTCTAGCTCGCCTAGGATAAGACTCCATCAAAAGCTCTTGTGTTTTCAAAGGCTCTAACCCCTACTATATGTACACCCACGGAGTCTAGTCACTAATCCCAAAGTTCCGTACAATTTGTACGGTGGGAAAATGAACTAACACTCCATTCTTTACAAACTGCCTGGTTCAGACCAGCAACAGTGTAGAACACAAGATATTTACAAACAGTGCTTAGAACTAAACAAACAAACTATCTAATGCCACTCAGAATTCAAAGAATAACTACCCTACATCATGCACAAGTTACAGTGCCAAAACTAATCCATTAGAGCATCACTGCAATCCAAAAACCAAAAATTTCACACACAATCACATATGCTTTCCTTGAATTCAAAAATTTAAATAGTATAACATGCTTCCAACCTTACTCCAATGCTGAGGCATCCCATAAATAGGGTCACCAATCAGTTATCCTCTCCCTTGGTCTCTTCTTGGTCGGTTGTAGCTCCAATTATCGATGTTGTTGAGCAACATTTCAAATGTTGCACAGTTGCAATACAACCTTTTAGCCCTCTTTGCACCTTGCAAAATTCCTAAGCCTCCTATGGATCTAAAACCCTATCACACCTACTCTGTGGTCAACATGCCCTTCATCTAATCACAACAAAAATGCCACTAAGGCACACTGAACTAACATAGATTGCTTAGTTTTCCTAGACAACCTATGGGTGCTCCTGCACCATTCTCCCCCCTCTGCACAAACACTAAGGAATGTGGGGAGAGATCAGAGACAGATCAATGCCATACTTCTTGAAATGAGCTTCTTCCACCCATGTAGCCTCAGACTCTGGTTTGTCTTTCCACTATATGAGGTGTTCCATGTACACCTTGTGTCAAGTAGACTTCTTCACTCTGGATTCCAAGATCCTATCTGCTTGCAGCTTGTCCTTAGGAGGTAAGACTACAGTACTCACATCCTCCAATACATCCATACTGTTTAGATTCATATTAGTCACTGGTCCTTTATACTTGATCAAATCAGCAACATTAAACACTGGTGAAATACTTAATTCTGCAGGAAGCTCCAGCTTGTAAGCATTCTTTCCATACTTAGCTAATACTTTACATGGTCCCACTCTCTTCATCAGGAACTTTGTTGGTATTCCTTTCTACAATCTAGATTTGTTGAGATGGACCATGACATAGTCACCTACTGTAAATTGGATATCTTTCCTAGACATATCCACCTTAGTTTTCAACTTATGAGTAGCCTTTGTGATTGTTTTCTTCACTTGCTCCTGAATCTCCTTCATGGTCTAAGAGAAATCCTCTGCATGGCCACTCCTATGCTCCATAGCTCCTAGATCTCTGAGCTCACACACACCTCTTGGATACATACCATATACTATCTCAAAATGACTCCTACCTGTGGTCTTGTTCACACTGTCATTGTATGCATATTAAGCTTGTGATATGACCAAGTCCCATGTCTGACCATACTCCTTGGTTAGGCATCTTAGAAGGTTACCTAACACTTTGTTTATCACCTCAGTTTGTCCATCTGTTTGAGGATGGTAAGCTGAACCAAAAGATAAGTTAGTACCCAGTCTGCTCCATAGAGTTTTCCAAAAATGACTCATAAACTTCACATCTCTGTCTGATACTATGCTCAATGGTAATCCATGGATCCTCACAATCTCTTTGAAGAAGAGATGAGCAATATAACTAGCATCATGGGTGGTCTTACAAGGAACAAAATGACTCATTTTACTGAACATGTCTACCACCACATAAACACTATCAAACCCTGTCTTAGTTTTAGGGAGTCTTACAACAAAATCCATACTAATGCATTCCCATGGTCTATTGGGAATAGGTAGAGGTTGATACAAACCTGCATTGCTAGCTCTCCCCTTGGCTTTCATACAAACTACACATTGCTCCACATATCTTCTAACATCCCTTGGCAACTTGGGCCAATAATAGAACCTCTGTACCAATTCCATTGTCTTGTTGATACCGAAATGGCCACTGAGACTACCATTGTGCTTCTCCTGAATGAGATTCTCTCTCATTGAACCTTTGGGAACACACAACTAATTCCCCTCGAACAAAACTCCACTCTGCAGTGTATACTTTGAGAATTGATTGTGAAAATGATTATCAAAATCAGAACATACCTTATATGCTTCAGAGAAGTCTTCATCTTCTCCATAGAGATCCTTGAAACTCTCTATCCCAATGCTTTGGATTTGAATCTCTTGCACTGTCAGCAATCTCCTACTTAGTGCATCTGCCACCTTGTTCAATTGTCCCTTCTTGTGTTTGATAGTAAAGGTGAAGGCTTGGAGGTACTCCATCCATTTCAAGTGCCTATCACTTAACTTTTCTTGTGTGTTGATGTAGCTAAGTGCCAGGTTATCTGTGAACACTACAAACTCCTTAGGTTGGAGATAATGTCTCCACTTTCTAAGAGACTGCACTAGAGCATATAGCTCTAAGTCATAAGTAGAGTACTTATTTTTAGCCTCATTGAGCTTTTCACTAAAGAAAGCTATAGGCCTGCCTTCTTGGCTTAGTACTCCTCCTACTGTAATTCCACTGGCATCACATTCCACTGTGAATAGCTTATCAAAGCTAGGTAACAAAAGGATGGGTTGAGTTGCCACTTCTTGCTTCAACTTCTCAAAACCCTTCTCTGCTTCAAGAGTCCATTTAAATTTAGTCTTTAGACCACCCTTGATAGTATCAAGCACTGGTGCACAAATGCTATTGAAGTTTCTTGTAAACTTTCTGTAAAACTGAGCTAACCCATGAAAACTCCTTACCTTTGTCCTGGTGGTTGGTGTAGGCCAATTTAGAATAGCTTCCACCTTGCTTGGGTCCATCTTCAATGACCCTTGGGATACTACAAATCCAAAATACACAAGCTCTTGCTTGAAGATCTCACACTTTTCTAGATTGATGGATAACCTCTCCTCCTGCAACCTTTTAAGTACCATCTCCACATGCATCAAATGTTCCTCTGCTGTCTTACTAAAGATGAGTATATCATCTAGATACACTACCACAAATATTCCTGTGAAATCCTTAAGCACTTCATTCATGAGCCTCATGAATGTGCTAAGGGCATTTGAGAGGCCAAATGGCATAACTCTCCACTCATACAACCCATTAGTTGTCTTAAAAGTTGTCTTCCATTCACCCCCATCTTTGATTCTAATCTGGTGGTACCCACTTTTGAGGTCCAACTTAGTGAAGTATTTTTCCCCTCCAAGACAGTCCATCAAATCCTCTATCCTAGGAATAGGAAATCTATATTTGATTGTAATCCTATTGATAGCCCTGGAGTCAGTGCAAATTATCCACTTACCACTTTTCTTGGTTGCTAAGACCACTGGTACTGCACATGGATTGATGCTCTTCTTGATTAGTCCTTGGTCTAATAACTCCTGCACTTGCCTAGCCACTTCTAGGTTCTGATCTGGTGTGAGTTTATAGGCTGCTTTGTTCGGTAATGAAGCCCCTGGTATGAAATCAATTTGATGACTGAAAGCTCTGTTTGGAGGAAATTTTGTTGGTGTCCCATCATTGACTATGTCCTTGAACTTCTCAAGTAACTTCTGGACTTCTTCTGGTATAGGTGTCTGCTTAATCTTTTCTCCTTCCTTGGGTTGCACCATAATTACATATCCTTCACCTCCTTGCTGAAGAGTGTTGATAAACTCCTTGCCATTGCTTAACAAGACACTAGGGGTCTTTGACTGTACTTCTTCTTCATCTAACAGTGACTGTATCTTAAATGTTTTACCATCCTTCTTGAATGAGATGGTGTTCTCCTTTCCATCATAGATGGCTCCTCTGTCATATTGCCACAGCCTGCCCAATAGAAGATGGCATGCATCCATAGGCAACACATCACAAACCAATTTGTCTTTGTATCTTCCAATGGAGAATTCCACTTATGTTTGCTCATTCACAAGGACACTCTGCCCTTTATGTAGCCATGTCACCTTGTAAGGATTAGTATGGGGCATCTTCTCCAATTTTAGCTTCTTTACTGCTTCCTCTGAGATGATGTTATCAGTGGACCCTGAATCCACTATAACTTTGTACACCTTCCCAAGTATTTTGCATCTCACTCTGAATAAGGCTCTCCTTTGCTTTGTCTCCTCCTTGACTGGTTGCCTGATTAGAACCCTTCTAAACATCAAGTTCTCCCCCATTTTTGACTCAATATGGCTAACCTCTAATGATTTGACACTCATAGTGTCTTCTTGGGCATATGTTGTTCTCTTCTCTATGTTAGAAGAAGATGCTTTTTCTAGGAACCTATAAGCAAGATGTCCCACTTGGCCACAATTATAACATTTCATGCTAGCAAAGTAAGAGTTACTTCTGCCTCCACCTCTTCCTTTGTTAGAACCTCCTTGAGATCCTCTACCTCTTCCATAACCTCCTCTAGAAGTTGTTTCACTTCCATTCTCTGTGAGTTTATACTCTCCTTGACTTCTTTGTTCAGTCCCTCTACCTTGGTATCCACCTCTATGTCCTCTTTGATCTCTGCCTTTTCCTCTACTCTTGGAAGTTTGATCTTGTTTCCTTTTACTTTTCTCTTCAATCTTTATAACCAATTGATAACATTGGTGCACTGTTTTGGGACATAGAAGAGTCATCTCTTCTTGTATGTTCCACTTCAAACCATTAAGGTATCTAGCCACCTTAAGGCTTTCATCCTCAGATACATTAGACCTCATTCAAAGTTTTTGAAACTCCTCTGTATAGGAATTTACATCTTGGTCTCTTTGTCTCAAGCTTTGTCTTTTCTTATGCAATTGAATTTCATAGTCATCTGGCATGTATGCCTCTCTCACTTTGACAACCATTCCCTTCCAAGTGGAAATAGGTTTCTTGCCTTCCTTTTCTCTCTCTGTTTGGATGAACTTCCACCATGTCAAAGTAGAACCTCTCAATCTTGATTTTTCCACTTTTACCTTCTGTGCTTCAGTGACTCCATCACACTCAAAATGGTTTTCCATTCCCTCTATCCAGTCCATGACTAGATCTGCTTCCAATTTTCCACTAAACAGTGGTATGCCTTCAAGTGATTTTCCACTCATTGCCATCAATGCCTTCAAGAAGGGCTCTTCTTGCAAAACAGGGTCAGGTTCAGGGGTCTTGTCTTCCTCTGCAACCTCTTCACTCTTGGGTACTCTTCCTTCCAATTTATCACTAACCTCATCAATCTTGGTCTGTACGTTACTCATTGCTTGCTCAAGTTGGGCTATTCTTTCCCTCAATAGCCTATTGTCTTCCTCCTGATCTTCGACCTTCTTGGCCAATTCTATATTTGTCACCATGATTGTAGAACCACTAGACTCAATCTCTGACATACAATAATCAATCCCAAATATTTTTGGGGCTCTAATACCAATCTGATAGGGAGGTTGGATGAATCACTCACTGATTCATGCTCTAGGTCTTTCTTGGAAGACCTCTAGGGTGTCTTTCTCCACCACTTGCAACCTATAGGATCTCTTCCTTCTTAGGATCCCTTAGTTCTCCTTTCCAACCCAACTATCAACAAAGTTCCTTCTCCCAAGTGCAAACTTGGTGCAATCTTCTAGCACTAGCCATTAGCCCTTAAACTACCTTAAAGGCTACTAACCTCCAATTTCTTGATATGGTTTTACAAAGGTGTGGAGGTGTTTCCAAAAGCTTCAATCCATCCTACTAGGGGCATTAGGGATCCACCTAGCTCCATCTGCAGGTCGCTTTCACCAAACTCCTTCATTAGGCCTAGAAGGCTACTAGCCCTATTGGGTCTCCTTCTCCGAGAAATCAGGGTTTTTCCCAAAGTCCCTCCAAAGAAAACCCCAATCTTTTCTTGGGATTCCTAGTTCATATGCCCACCTCTCAAGGATTTTTGGGGTCTTGGGCCACAAGTGGCTGTACAATGCCCTAACTGAAAATGAGCAAAATTAAGGCTTTTTAGGCCCTTTCCTGGCTCCTCTGCAACTTCCTAAGTTCTCCCCTCACAAATGGATTGGTAGAGTCTTTTCCTCTTTACCATATCTTGTTAAGACTCATATCTTCCTTCTCCAAAAGGAAATTTGTCTCTAGGTTAACACCTCTGCAAATTAAGTGCTCTGCAGTATGGTCTTTCCTAACCAGGCTCTTCTCTGGCTCGCCTAGGATAAGACTCCATCAAGAGCTCCTGTGTTTTCAAAGGCTCTAACCCCTACTATATGTACACCCATGGAGTCTAGTCACTAATCCCAAAGGGTTGTACAATTTGTACGGTGGGAAAATGAACTAACACTCCATTCTTTACAAACTACCTGGTTCAGACAAGCAACAGTGTAGAACATAAGAAATTTACAAACAATGCTTAGAACTAAACAAACAAACTATCTAATGCCACAAAAAATTCAAATAACAACTACCCTACATCATGCACAAGTTACAGTGCCAAAACTAATCCATTAGAGCATCACTGCAATCCAAAAACCAAAAATTTCACACACAATCACATATGCTTTCCTTGAATTCAAAATTTAAACAGTATAACATGCTTCCAACCTTACTCCAATGCCGAGGCATCCCATAAATAGGGTCACCAATCAGTTATCCTCTCCCTTGGGCTCTTCTTGGTCAGTTGTAGCTCCAACTATCGATGTTGTTGAGCAACATTTCAAATGTTGCAGAATTGCAATACAACCTTTTAGCCCTCTTTGCACCTTGCCAAATTCCTAAGCCTCCTATGGATCTAACACCCTATCACACCTACTCTGTGGTCAACATGACCTTCATCTAATCACAACAAAAATACCACTAAGGCACACTGAACTAACATAGATTGCTTAGTTTTCCTAGACAACCTATGGGTGCTCCTGCACCATCCTTTATGTTGAAGGATTGAAACATAATTTTTTGAGTGTTGGACAAATGGTAGACAAGGGATACAATCTTTAGTTCAAAGATGGAAAATGTAGGATATTGGGAAGCTCTGGAAATATAATTGCTTCAAGTACAAAGACAAGAGGTAATATGTTTCACCTAATTGTTGCTAGTGAAAGTTATTTAATTGCTCAGGTTGATGTAATATGGTTATGGCATAGGAGGTCGTGTCATGTAAATTTTGATATTGTCAAATTAAGCTCCACTCAAGCAATCAGAGATTTACCTAAGCTAGTGAAGCCTACTAACACTATATGCAAGGAATGTCACATGGGAAAGCAGACACGAATTTATTTTCAGAGCAAACAACATCATTCAAATGGATTACGGGAATTGGTACATATTGATCTATGCGGTCCATCCAGAATTAGAAGTCTACAAGGAGAAAGGTACTTTATGTTGCTTATTGATGATTACTCTAGGATAATATGGGTTGCTTTCTTGAGAGAAAAACATGAAGCACTAGAAAAGTTCAAATGTTTCAAGGCTTTGGCAGAAAATGAGATAGGTTTGAAGGTCAAATGCTTAAGATTAGACAAAGGCGGTGAATTCACTTCCCGGGAGTTCAATTCATTTTGTGAAGAGCATCGAATCAAAAGATAGTTATCTGCTCCCCGGGCCCCTCAACAGAAAAAAGTTGTTGAAAGGAAGAACATAACAATTCCAGATGCTGCTAGAATGATGATGTTGGAAGGCAATGTTCCTCATATCCACTGGAGAGAAGCTATAAGTACTGTTGTATACACTATCAACCGGGTAAATGTTAATGGTAATTCTAGTAAGACTCCTTTTGAGCTATGGTTTGGTTATAAGCCTACTATTAAATATTTCAAAATCTTTGGAATTAGATTTTATATCAAGAGAGATGAAGATATTGGCAAGTTTGATTCTAGAAAAGATGAAGGAATCTTTCTAGGTTACTCTACTAAGAGCAAAGCTTACCGGTGCTACAATAGAAGATTGAAGAAAATGGTTGAAAGTGCAAATGTCAGAGTTGATGAAGACACTGTTAAATCATCCAGATATTATGTATATGACTTGGATGATCAACAAGATAGTGCAGACAATGGAAAGAATGTGCAGACACGGAATCAAGTTCAAATTGTTCTGGTGAATCAAGAGAATCATGAAGGAGAAGCTAGTGGAAGTTTAGAAGACAGAAAAGAAGAACCAGAAGTCAGAGAAAATCCAAAAGTCCCAAGGTATGTAAAGTTAAATCACTCTAAAAATCAGATTATAGGAGACAAGAACAAAGGTGTGCAGACTAGAAGAAAAATTGCAGAAGAGTATTGCCCGATTTCCAAGACTAAACCTAGCAATGTCAATGAAGCATGTAAAGATGAATATTGGATGGACGCAATGAAGGAATAATTGATGTAGATAGAGAAAAATGATACATGGATTCTTGTTCCCAGACCTCAGGATAAAAATGTGATTGGAACCAAATGGCTCTTTCGAAATAAGTTGAATGAACAAGGTGAAGTGGTTAGAAATAAAGCAA
Organism: Sequoiadendron giganteum; assembly: GCA_007115665.2. Taxonomy (NCBI): domain Eukaryota; kingdom Viridiplantae; phylum Streptophyta; class Pinopsida; order Cupressales; family Cupressaceae; genus Sequoiadendron; species Sequoiadendron giganteum. Next base: position 91,937,223 of record CM021103.1, on the reverse strand, counting down.
GAACGGTATGTAAAGGGTACTCACAAATGGAAGGTATTGATTTTGAAGAAACCTTTGCCCAGGTTGCTAAAATTGAAGCTGTAAGGTTGTTTCTTGCTTATGCTACTTTCAAAAATTACAAAGTCTATCAAATGGATGTGAAGTCGGCATTTCTGAATTGTGAGTTAGAAGAAGAAGTTTATATTGAGCAACTAGATGGATTTCAATCGACTAATGAAAAGACATGGTTTGCCAATTGAAGAAAGCACTGTATGGAATCATACAAATCCCTAGAGATTAGTATGCTAGATTGGATAAATACTTGTTGAAGCTTAGATTCAATAAAGGTACTACTAACAACAATCTGTATTTCAAAATGGATCAGGATAAAGAGTTGATTATTGAAGTTTTTGTTGATGACATTATTTTTGAAGGTGATGATGATTTATGCATGAAGTTTGATGATGAAATGAAAAGTGACTTTGAGATGTCAATGATTGGAGAGGTGAAATTCTTTTTAGGATTGCAAATTACCCAGTTAGAGGATGAAATCTTCATATCTCAATCCAAATATGTAAGAGAGTTACTAAAATTTTTTGGCATGGAAGACTCAAAACTAGTTGGTACACCCGTGGTAACCGGATGCAAGTTAACACATAATGATGATTCTCCTAAGGCTAATCAAACAAGGTACAGGTCAATGATTGGTGGATTTCTATATTTGACTCAAATTAGACCTGACATTATGAATGTTGTATGTATGGTTGCTAAATATCAAGCTGATCCAAATGAATCACATGTGACTGCAATAAAGAGAATTTTTAGATATTTGAAAGGAATAGTTGATTTTGGTCTTCGGTATCCTAAGGATGATGATCTTACTCTGAATGCCTTTACAGATGCAGATTGGGCAGGAGATGTGGATGATAGGAAAATTACAAGTGGTGGTGCATTCTTCTTGGGGAAGAAGTTGGTGTCTTGGCTAAGTAAAAAGCATAATTTCATTTCCTTATCCACTACTGAGATAGAATATATTGTTGTTGCAAACAATTGCACTCAATTATTATGGATGAAACAGATGCTGAGAGATATTAGAATTGAGTATAATGAGCCTATTGCTATATTTTTTGATAACTCAAGTACTATAAACATTTCCAAGAATTTGGTGTTACATTCAAAGATAAAACATATATCTATCAAGTATCACTTTTTGAGAGACAAAGTGAGTGATAAAGAAGTCAGATTGGAATGTGCCCACTAAAGAACAAATTGCAGATATATTCACTAAATTGTTGCCCAAGGATACTTTTGAGTATCTCAGAGGTAAGTTAGGGGTGATTTCCCCTCCTAATTTGAACTAAGATGCAAGTCTTTGCATCAATTTGTGCACTCATAGTCATATCCTATTTCAAATCGATGTTGTGGTGGTTGCTACTCAGGGGGAGTAGATAGATGTTTCAGATATGTGGTTCAAATCTTGTGTAAATTTTCCATTGATGTCAAAGGGGGAGAAGTGTAATGTGAAAAACCTTGTAAAATCTAAGGAGGAGAAGTGCAAAACAAAGGGGGAGAAGACTATTGTGTGAAGATTTAGTTGTGTTGATGGTACTTTTCACATCATGTGTTGCCATCAATGCCAAAGGGGGAGATTGTTGGATTTTTTGGTTGTGTTTCTGATATGTGGTTGTCATTGATGTCAACACTATTAGCATTGACGATTTTGAAGGTTGTTTATGTCGAGGATATTGAGAAAATTAGAATAAGTATGTTGCAGGAAGTCTGTGAAGCTGTGTTGATTAGAATGGTGGAAAGTTGTGTACGTTGATAATCATAAGTCATGCATTAAAGGGTTTGTTGTTGAGCCTATCTAGTATCTTTTCCAAAAATTTCAGTGGTACACATCAAGATTGGAGAAAGTTATGAGTTTTTGATTTCCTACAGTTATTCTATTACTGTAGCAGGTGTTTCTAGAAGAAGAGAATGCAATTCTGGTAAATTGAGTTGTTGTTTATGCTGTTGTGATGATCAGTGATGTTTCTAGATTGTGCTCTATCATTGTGGTATATTTGCATTGATTTGTGTGCTCGTGATCAAAGATTTTCTTTTGTGTGTTCAAGTTTTCATGTTCTTGGTTGATATAATGGTGGTAGCGTGTTGTGGATCCTTATGTATTAATCTTTTAATGTTTGGCATGTTTGAGGATTTTTATTTAGTTCTTCATTATGATGTGATTGACTTAGGTTGGTGCACATTGATAGTCTTGTGTTGTTGATTCATGCTTTCATTGTTAATTATCATATCTGAGATTAAAGGTTGATAAAGGTTAAATAAGTTCAAATTTTGTAACAACTGATTCACCACCCTCTTAGTTGTTTATCCTTGTTTTTCCAGCATTATCACCATGTAGTTATTACCATGTTGACATCAATGACAACATAGGAACAACCAACACAATCATCCATACTTCATGCTCATGTTGCAAAGCTTCCAACATATTTAATAAAAATAATATGAAGATTTTGTGTCTAAGTCTGATTAGTCTCCATAACACAATAATCTCCCACTTGGAGAGTGATTAGACTCCACTCCATACCATCTCCCACTTGGAGATTGATCATTACACCATTTCCCCTACGACTCCCATTGGAAATCCGTATGAATATTTTCTAGCCTTACCTGTCCATCCTCCAACACTGATCGAATAAAATGATATCTCAGCTATATGTGTTTGGTGTTTAAGTGCAAGGCATAATTCTTTGTGAGATGTATAGCACTCTAGCTGTTCGAAAACAAGTAACTTTCAACCTATTGTTTTCCCAACTCTTCCATGAATTGTTGCAACCATACCATCTCTTTGCTTGCCTTTGTTGCAGCTACATACTCTACCTCTACAATGGATAAAGCAACCACCTTTTGCAACCGAGAAATCCAACTCACTATTGTCCCACCAACAGTAAATACATAACCTATGGTACTCCGCTTGGTATCAATATCCCCTACCAAATTTGAGTCAATGTAGCCTTTTAAATCAGTATTAGAGCCCCCAAAACATAAAAATGTATTGGATGTACCTCTCAAATACCTGAGAATCCATTTTACTGCATTCCAATGCTTAACTCTAAATTTACTCATATACCTACTAACAACTCCTATGACATGTGCAATATTTGGTCTTGTGCATACCATGGCGTACATTAAACTGCTTACAGTTGAAGCATATGGTACCTTGAACATTTTTTCTTCCTCTTGTGTCTTTGGACACATATCCTTAGTTAGTTTGACATGACTAGGAAAAGGTGTGCTGACAGCTTTTGCATTCTCCATATGAAATCTCTACAACACCTTATCAATATAATTAGCCTAAGATAAAAAAAAAATTCTATTTTTCCTATCTTGGTAATCTTCATACCAAGGATTTGTTTTGTTTCCCCCAAATCCTTCACAACAAATGAATTTGCTAACTGTTGTTTTAACTCCCTTATGTGATCCATGTTAGACCCCACTACAAGCAAATCATCAACATATAAACATAAAATAATGTAGCTATCATCATCTAACCTCTTAAAATAAATACAATGGTCTCAATTACACCGATTGTAGCCATGCTCAACCATAAAACTATCAAATTTAATATACCATTGTTGAGGTGCTTGCTTCAAGCCATATAAACTTTTCTTCAATCTACACACAGGTTTCTCCTTACCTTTGACTTCAAATCCTTTTGGTTGTTCCATATATATTTCTTCTTCCAAATCACCATGGAGAAAGGCAGTTTTAACATCAAGCTGTTCTAAATGCAAATCTTTAGCAACCATAATACTTAAAACAATATGAATAGAAGTCATTTCAACAATTGAAAAAAATATTTCATCAAAATCAATGTCTTTTTTTGTGCAAATATTTTTACAACTAACATGGCTTTAAATATTTTCTTACCTCCATCTTCCTCTTTCAACCTATAAACCCATTTGTTTGGTAAAGCCTTTTTACCTGCAGGCAACTTGCATAATTCCCAAGTCTAAGTTTTCAACAAGGAGTCCATTTGTTCTTCCATTCCATGCTCCCACTGAACTTTGGCATCCACTTGCATAGCTTCATCATAACATTATGGTTCACCAACATCATTTAATAAAATAGAATACAAAGAGGGAGAAAATCTTTCTGAAGGTCTACTTATACTCTAAGATCGTTTAACATTCACAAGAGTTTGTGTTATTTATTATTGCTATTGTTGCGGAGCATGAGGAACCATTGGAACATAGTTGTTCAGAGTATCATCCAATACTACATAATCATTTTCTTTCTTCTCATGTTGCTGCAACTGATATTTGTACAATACTTTCTCATTGAATATGACATCCCTGCTTCTCACAATTTTTTTATTTTCAAAATCCCAAAACCTATAAACAAATTCATCAATTCCTTATCCAACAAATATATATTTCTTTGATTTAGCATCAAGCTTGGCTCTATTTTCAAAATCCACATGTGCAAATGCTTCACATCCAAAGGTCTTGAGAAGAGAATAACTCACCTTCTTACTCGTCCATGCTTCCTTTGGAATACCACAACCCAAAAGATTAGAGGGACCTCTATTAATCAGATAAACAACAGTGTTTACAACCTTTGCCCACATGTTTAAAGGAAGCTTGAAATTCAATCTCATACTCCTTGCATGCTCCATTATTGTCCTATTCATGTGATGAGCCACTCCATTTTCTTGTGGAGTCTTTAGAACCATTTTCTACCTACGAATACCATTAGAGGAACAATAATCTTCAAACTCTTTGTTGCAATACTCACCACCATTATTAGTTCAAAGACATTTCAACTTTTTACTCGTTTCATTCTCAACCAATCTTCTCCATTTTTTAAAAGTTTCAAATACATCATATTTATGCCTAAGAAAATAAATCCATACCTTCCTTGTTGCATAATCAATAAAAGTGACATAATACCGAGAACCACCAAGAGAAGATACCTGAGTTGGTCCCCATACATTTGTATGCACAAGTTCCAATTTCTCATCTTTCTTTTGCTTCCCATCTTTGAGAAAACTCTCTTTTATTTTCCATACACACAACTTTCATAGAAATCTATATTAACACATTTTAGACCTGGTAAAAATTTCTTTGAATGAAGCACTTTCATACCTTTTCACTCATGTGCCCAAGTCTATTATGCCACAGTGTTGTTTCACCCACAACAATTATCCTATTTTCTACCTACTAACCCGCAACAACTGTTCTTGAAATTGTTATAGAACCCAAAACGGTTGTTGTCAAATGCACAACAACTGTTGTCGATCCTGCAACAACTGTTGTAGCTATTTTTTCCAACAACTACCCTATTTGATTTTATCTACAATAGCTAAAGTAGAAGGAATAGTATGACCTATACAAAGAAATAAGGTGCCTACTTTCACACCTTTTGTAGCCTTCCAATTTTTATCACTAAATGTAACAACACAACCTTCATCATCTAGTTGCCCTACTAAAATTCAATTTTTTCTTAACCTTGGAACATGCCTTACCTCATGTAGTAGCCAATGTTTCTCATTCTACAACTTAATCTTGATTCTTCCTTTTCCAACAATCTGACAAGATTCGTTATCTCCCAAATAAACCACCCCAAAATCCCCTTGGACATAATCAAGAAAATAACTTCTATGTGGTGTAGCATGAAATGAAGCCCTTGAATCTAACACCCAAGAATCATCAACATTATCAAGGGAAAGAATCAAAACATCCTCATTAGATTTATTACTTACCACATTTGTCTCCTTATTGCTTTCCTTTTTGTCTCTTTTATTTTTCTGAGGCCAACAATCTTTCTTTAAATGACTCGGCTTACCACAGTACCAACAATCCTTCTTCTCTCTGAATTGGGACCTCTTGTCCTTTGATTTTCCTCGTGACTTCCCATGACCTCTAGAATTCTTTCCTCTCCTTCTTCTACCCGTGCTTTCTGCATTCAAAACACTGCCTAATGTGGATATACCACCTAAGCTTTTCCTACAAATTTCTTCACTCAAAATCACACCAACAACATCATAAATTTCAATGTATTTGAATCGGAAAGAATTACTAATGGGCATTACCAAGCTATTTCAGCTTTCAATCAAATAACACAAAATCAGAAGAGCCCTAACTTCATCAAATTTTACATTTACAAAAGTTAATTGATTGGTAATTGTATTAAACTCATTTAAATGATCAGCAATTGACCCACCTTCTACCATTTTCTTATTAAATAAACGCTTCATAAGAAATACCTTATTTGAAGTGGAAAACTTTTCATATAGTTTTGTCAGGGTTTGCATCAACTCTTCAGTTGTCTTCGCTATTGAAATACTAAACAACACTGATTGTGCCAGGCATAGATGAATACTGCCAAGTGCCTTTCTATCCAAAATATCCCAGTTCTCATTAGACATTGCCGATGGTTTCTTAGTTTTTCCTTCCAATGGCCACCATAAATCCTTCTAATAAAGATAGTCTTCAATCTGCATCTTCCATAATTGATAGTTCTACCCATTAAATTTGGCTACCTTCAACTTACCATCATTTGCCATAACTCTCACTCAACCGTGAGATCTTCCTATAGAGGATAACTAATCACAACCCAGTATGATACCACTTGTTAGGGTTAGAAGGAAAATTTCTATCAGTTAAATGTAGATTTGACCAATAAAACAGAGAAATAAAACACACATAAATTCTAGACAACAAAAGAAGAACACCAAGATTTAACATGGTTTACCCAAAACCGGGCTACATCCATCAATAAAAGGTCCAAAATATATTAATCTCCCAACAAATAACCTTTACAATGACATGCAAAAACATGCAGCAACGTTTTTCCATGTTTTTCCCATTGTTGATTTTACACAGCCTTTGTTGTGTGTACCCACGACGCTTCCTGTGTTTTTCCAGCCATTGCTATGCAATTTTCTGCTAACATTTTTCACAACCTGCTACCCTCAAAACTCATCACCGAGTGTTTGTATAGGCTCCCACACATGTCCCATTAATTACAAATGAAGTGTGCCCACTAGTTGTGCCTCATGCACCCAATAATATTTTTTTCTTTTGGGTGACTACATTTAATATTTTCAGTTGTCTTTTAATTTTATATTATATAATTGTAACTGATCACTTCCAGCATTTACTATTTGTTTGTAACCACTCTCTTAAATACAAGCGCAACATAAATATTTAATAAGAGCAACAAAAATATTTAATAAAAATAATATGAAGGTTTTGTGTTTGAGTTTGATTGGTCTCTATAACACAACAACAAAGGCAAGAAGTAAGCAAGGATAGACTCCAATATTGTGGTAAAGGAGCAAGTGGAAGGAGGAAGAGTTTATGACACCAAAGTTGTTAAAGATTTTGTTGAATATATTGTGAGAGAGATATCCAACTCATCACTACGAATATAGGTGCTTTGGATATGAATATTAGCTAAAGAAATGGTTGGTACTTGTGTGTGGAATTTGGGGGTGATGATGGACCTCCTTCTTGATCCTAGACAATCAATTGAATAGAAGGGATGTGTATGGCATGAATCCTTAAGGTGTGCTTTCATGATATCCATTGGTGTTGGGTCTTATTTACTTCATGAGGACATAAAAGAGGTTGTGGACTAGAATACGATTTTCTTTAACTATCACATCCTAAAGGAGGAATATGTCAAGCTTTATGAGAACTAGAAGAAATTATTAAGATCTAAATGGAGGAATATGTCAAGCTTTAATGAGAACTAGAAGAAATTATTAAGATCTAAATGTAAAGTTGTCCTAAGTGTCAATAGGCCCTTGATCTATTGGTGAAGTTGAATGGTTTTGAATGAACCTGTCAAGAACCAAGGCTTGTTGAGTGAAGGCCCTAATGTCATAAGACATGAGGTTGGAATTGTGGCCCAAACAACTTTGATGAAATGGACACCCTCAATCCTTAGCTCTCAAATGAAGAAGCATCAACTCAAAGCTCATGCTCATGTATCAGATAGCTAAACAATTATGTGAATTTGATGTAAAAACTCTCCAACAAAACAAAATAAAAAACTCACACAAACTAATGTTATCATAATGCCAAACAATGCTTCCTCAAATGAACATGCTGAAAAAGAATTCAATAAATGTAAAAAATCTAATGGTTTGGAGGGGCCTACATAATTTGCCCCACCCTCTTTCCTTTGAAGATTTAAGTTATGATGAATATGAACCATATCTACTACCTAAATAAATAGTTTTTATTTGACTCTTAAGAAAAAACTTTTTAAAAAATTATTTTTATTTTTTGGACCGGTAAGTAATTTTTATTTAACTGATAAAAGAACGGAATAAATCATTTTTATTTATTTTTGATCTGGTAAACTCTATATTACCAGAATCCCATACTTAAATGCTACTTTTCTAAATCTCTAACCCAAATTATACTTAAAAAAAACGAATGATTAGGTAGTGTGAGACATTGACACTAAAGGAGACAATACGGACTTAAGATTTTGTCAACGATCTTTCACTTGTATATTGAGTGTCCCACATTCCAAAAAGCAAGTACTGCTATTGAAACTTAAGGGATCATTTTGATATTGATAATGCTGAACCACCTATAATTGGTGAGCGCATAATTACAGACCATCTACAAATCTATTTACAAAATTTACCTTCAGTACAGTGCACACCAAGGATTTTGTCAAAGCCCCCAGAAGTTGACACTGTCATTTCAAACTCAATGTCCATAAATGGTAAGTATCTGCCATCTACTTGGATATCTTTTATAAACTGAGACAAAAAAATATGGCGTATAAAATATACTGGTTTTTTTTTTGCCATAAACAATATTAAGATTGCTGCATTTAGTATCTACGCCTATATAGATATATACAGTTAACCAGCTCTATACAAAAGGTGAAGGCCAGCAATTTTTAGGTCAGAGACCATCACAGTAGCCTCCAAAAGATATTTGAGCTCTGACTACAGGAACTCCTCCTCCTATTCCTACTTTAGCTGCAGAAAGCGCCTCATTCAGTCGAGCTGCCTGGCTCAACAATTGGCCAATCTTCTGCACATTAAAACAGAACATATTTCAACGTTAAAATTATTCAAAAAAAAAATTACTATAAAATTGTAAAGATAAATTAGGTTTTTAAGTATTACTTTTAAATATTATTTGATTAAATATTCAAATAATCAAATAACAATTTTACACTTAATAATTATTCCATTTTGATTAACCAAAATTTATAACAACAGCCATAAAAGACAATATACAGAGTGGCAGTGGCAGGTCTCATGAATGCTTAATAATTTCCTCTATACAAAAGTACTACAAAAACATCATCAACTTTAAATCAGAGACAGCTCTTAACAGTAAATGGCTTCCTCTGTACAGGGCATCCATTAATATTAAATGGTGTCCTTAGGTTTCCCTGGTACTAAATGGCTTCAGCTTTAAACAGTAAATGATTTCCCTGTACAGGGGACCCATTAATATTAAACGGTGTCCTTTGGTTCCCCAGGACTAATTGATACTAAATGGCTTCCTCTGCGCAGAGGTACTACTAGAAAGTGATTAGCAATTAAAATTCAAGATAAAAACAATCTGATTGACTTATGTCAGATATGATCAACTTTGAATTGCAGCATCCATTTAAGGTGATGGACTCTAATTCAAAGTATCAATGAGGTAAACAACTTTGAAAAAAAGACTATAATCAGTAACAATTATGTACTATTGAAGAGAAAAATATTATCAGAGTTTTCAAAGTTTACTAAGAATGAAAGACGGAGATTTTGAAAGTACACTGTAAAAAATTAAATTGAAATTTTCACAATTCATAATATCAATATAATAATATTTTGGATTTTAACTGTGTACTATTTTTTATCATCCGATCATAAATATGATCCACCATCAAAATGAGTTAACATCAGAGAAAAAAATAATCTGAAACATAAATGATAAAAAATATTACACAATCAAACTCCAAAAATATACTATATTGCCATACTAAATTGTGAAAAATATTTACTTAAATGATAGGTTTAATTGTATAAATCTTAATAAATGATTACACATTATGATCTTTACAGTCTATTAAAATCAATGAAAAAAAAATCAGTCACATTCAGAAGCATTTCAAGCCGACTCAGAGCCTGTTTAGCATTGCTTTTTACAATTATACACCTACAATTAAAATAGAAACTAAAATAATTATATAAATTAAATGAATATTAATTTACTAGTGAAGTTGCTTTAAAACAAATTACTATAGATCAATTCTTGCAAATTTGGCCGAATAGATTCTGGTCGATCTAAACAATAAATGGATGGAAATGGATGTTCCTGCATCATTTTAAAGTAAACCTAAAAAGATCTGAACTAGTGAGATCTAAGATCTGAACTAATGAGATCTAAGAAATATATAAAAGTCTATTTAAGCAGGCCTAAGCATAAACAAATTTAAAGACCAGTTGAGCATAAACAAATTTAAAGACCAGTTGAGCCTGTGTTACTGCCTGAGAGATCCTACAAATCAACTAGGCCTAACAGACTATTAATTTTTTTTTATGTTTGAAGTCTATTTAGGCCAGGCTGGGCTAAATTAACCCCAATCCAAGCCTAATTGCTGCAGATCGGAAAACTCTGATGAATTTTGCCTGAATAAATATCTATCTTACATCAATTAAGGAAAAAAACATGAGAATTTGAACCAATCTTTAAAAAGAGGGAGACAAAGAAAAAAGCCGACTTACTCTGTTGTCTCCATAAACCTGAAAGCGAACTAAGCCTTGATTTCGATTCTTATTCTGATTACCCTTCCGAAGATAAAATCTCCTACCCAGAATGACCAAGCCCATAACTGCAGCCGCCATCCCAAACGAAGAAAGCACTCCAACATTCTTAGTCCAAATCCCCAACTGATTTATAAAATTCACCTTCCCTCCTTTGCACTTGGCAGGCTCAACCTTACAACAGTTCACTCGGGGAGAAGAAGGGCGACTCAATCGCGGAGAGCTGGGACAGGAACTAATTTTCTCCACTGCAACAACTTGCGGAGAACTGGGACACGAACTAATCTTCTCCACTGCAAGAACTTTCAAACCCTCTTCTTCGCCCTTGACGGGCTTCCATGAATTAAAAGACGAGTCTACTCTAAACAGGGCTAATTCTGTTACAACAAGCGGCCTAAAGATGCACAAGCCCTCGATCACACCCGATCCCAAGGAACCAGTCGTTAAGGCTCCCAAATTCTCCTCCACTTCTTTCGCTGCCAGCAACGATCCCGAACTCTCCTCTTCCTCTTTCCCCACAACTGTCTCCTCCAAAGAATGCAAAGCCTCCGCAGGGTTTCCATCCCGCAACCCATCCTCAACCACAGCAGAAGACAATTCCCCTGAGAAATTCTCTTCCAAATTAAAATCCGAAGAAGGGCAGGCGAAATAATCCGCATCTATAAAATTCCCCAACTCAATTTCCACTGAGAAGCGGTTTTCAGGATCCTCTTCATTCTCCCCGCGAACCGAACTCGGGGCAGAATTAAATTCAAGCACCTCCCACTCATCACCGTTGCCGTTGCAGTTAGCGCAGTCGACATACTCTTGACACCCCATGATTTTTCTCCCCCTTTCCTTCCTTGGCTTTGAGTGAGTCTGTCTGTCTGTCAGCTCACAATTGCACAGGAATACTTCTTGAGCGCGCAATTGCAGCGGTATTGTAAGAAGGGGGATTATGAAATATATTATGATTGGGTGTGATTTGGATAATACTCGAGCGATTAGATTAGCCCAAATCAGCACTTTACGTCACGTCAACTTCGTACGGGAAGAGACGTGCTAACAGCTGTCTGCCACGTGGAAACATGCTGGAGCGGCAACTCTGACCCTTATTTTCAATGTTGTGCACGTAACGGCCGCCCTCTTCCTTCGCTTATCATCTTTGCTTTCTTTTACAGCTTTTTTTTTGTCGTATAAAGAGAAAAAATGCGTGCTGATTGGCTTAGATTCTTTATCTCTTGCTCTACTTTTACTTCTCCTTCGCACTTCACAAGTACTGGCGGTTGCCGAAAGTGGTCGCCCAAGAATAATAATTGATATAAACTATTGTCAAAGGTTTAATATATTAATTGTTATTTTAAAAAAAGAAGCATCCATCCTTATGTTATTGGCGGAAAATGTCATTTAATTCTGTTTTAAAAGTTAAATATAAATATATTTTATTAAAAGGGAGATTTTTTACATATGGTGTTAATGTAAATAAATTTATTTAGGGTAACTAGTAAAATATTGTACAAATTGAATGAATAAAATAGGTGTTAGGTTAGAAATTAGATGTAGATATGTTGTGATTGATGGTTAATTGTGTTTTGCTAATGGATTAAAAAAAGGAAAGATTATAAGAATGTCTTGAAATTTGTAAACTCGTTGTTTGTTGTTGAAGGTCACTTCTGCAACTGTGAGAACAATTATATGATTTTAGATGTAACCTACAGAAGGTATCTATCTGGTATGGATTTATAGATTTGATCATCCTTGTTAATCACTAACCGTCCATCTTTAGTTTCTTTTTAATACATGTATCTATTCTATGTTGGATGTACTTTTTTTTAGAATAATAAATGATATAAACTATTGTAAAATAGATTTAACATATTAATTATTATTTTAAAAAAAGCATCTATCCATTTGTGGTTAATGACATTTTAATTCTATTTTTAAAGTTAAGTAAAATATATATTTTATTAAAAGGGAGATCATTTTTTTATATATTGTGTTAGAATAAAATGTTAATGTAGAAATTGAATAAATAAAGTAAAGGTGTTTAGTTGGAAATTGGATGTTGATATGTTGTGATTTATAGTTAAATGTGATTTGTCAATATGTAAAAAAATAGGAAAGGTTAGAAGAATATCTCAAAATTCATAGACTTGTTGTGTGTTATTGTAGATCACTTTTGTAGCTATGAGATTAATTATACTCTTTTAGATTTGAACTACATAAGGTAGATCTAATCTAGATGCATAGATTTGGTAATCTTTGTGAATCCCTGATTGTTTGCATTTAGTTTCTTTTTAATACATGTATCTATTCCTACATAAAAACTTAGTCGTGTGGTTGGGAGTTTCCTATTTTTCAAAAATGTCTCCCTCTAGTTAAACCCTAAGGATATTGAGTTGAGGATTATTTTAGAAATGATAGAAAATAGTGGGAAAACATGCATGAGGTGCCATATATGATTATGCAATCTAATAGTGTAATAATAAATACTTTGAGTGAATGCTCCTTGAATTATGATGTAATTGTAAGAGAGACAATTATCTATAGGTGTTAAAGACTCTACAAATAAACTCACACTTATTCTTGGTGGAACAAAAGCTTGTCCAACAACACTAGGAGCTAAAAATTTAGAAGTTGAGCTACAATTCTATCATTTGAAAACTCACATTGTTAGAAGGAATTTTGATCAATATGATGCATCCAAGCAATCAGTAGGCAAATGCTATAGGCACAAGCCTCATTTTGAGGACTATTGGACCAATTGTCAAGATGATTTTGAGGTTAGGAAAAGAATGCATTCAAGGATGATAGTTGATATGGTTAGGATTCATAGGCCATTCCTTGTGCCTGATCAGGTGATAGATGATGGTGATTGTATATAATATCATGATTACGATTGGTAAAAGATAAACCCATCTCACCTCTTGATTGGGTTGAGGAAGAAATCATGTTGATGAGTTGGTGGAACTAGTTTTGAAATATAAAAGGAAATGGTAGAATATATGACTTCCAATTTGATGGAAGAGGGGGTGCCACTAACATTTGATTTGATGGGTGAATTAGAATCACACTCTTCAGAGGATGAGGAGAAATAAACAGAGGAAGAAGATAAAATTCATGATATTGATGATGAGGATATTGAGGAAGAGCCTTTGGAAGTAAGGAAGGCTAAAGGGAAGAATAAGGACATCACAAAAAGGAGACCAATAGAGAAAATAAGGAGAATAACCAAAGTTGCAGCAGAGGAGACTCCCACAAAGAAGCAAGAAAAAGGTAAAGGCAAGAAGGCTTCTTCTTCTACAATAGATACATCCTTTCATATTCCCCCTCCTTCCAAAATAGAGAAGCCTCTCCCATTAGTTGCAACACAACAAGAGGTTATACCTTCCTCTATGTCAACTGAAAATGTGCCAATTACATCAACAAATCCTACTACCACTACTGATTCAAAAGGTAAATATATACAAGAAGAATTAATTTCATTAGATAGTTCGAGGGAGAAATCACAAGTGGTATATCAAAGGAAATCCTATTCTTAGGGAAAAATTCCATTCCCTAAGTTGGATAATAGTGACAAAATCTTTAAACAAATGGAGGAACAAGAAAATCAAGTATCAACTATCCTTGAAGAAATGACTACTCCAGTTTTTGAAGAGAAAAATGTCTAAGAAGAAGTACAACAGGAAGAGAAGTAGTATGGGGAGAATAATATAGAGTCTCCATTAGTAGAAGTGCATGATGAGTAGCTAAATTGATGATCCTAAGGAGGTCAATGTTGAGAAAATGTAGTAAGGGCAACAAGATATCCATCAAGAGGAGCAAAGTAAAAGCCAAGAAGATCAATTTTTGTAAGAAATTTAGGAGCAAGGATCTAATCCTAAAATTGAACCATCAACATCACCTGAATGGCTAAGAGAGCAGTTAAAAGAAAATCCCATAATAGAGACAATTGTACCAAATCTTGAGGACTTTAATCCTAGGGAGAAGAAGAAGGCAAGGATTTATTATAAAACCACTAAGGATGATTCAAATAATAGGATTGTGCACATTGCTACTTCCTCAATGGAAAAGGTTAAAGGAGGCATTGCTCTTGATGAATATAACATTTCTTCAATAAATTTGGGGCCAACCACAAAGAAACAAGAGGTCCAAGAACTTAGAGAATTGGTTGAAACTATATTGCAAAGATTGGAGAAAGAAAGTAAAGCAAAGGCACAATTAAAAGTATAGGTGGAGGAATTGAAAAATTATATTAAACACCTAGTCAGTCTTGTGCAACATGCTGAAGGCACATTTACCCCTCCATAGGTGTTGTCAAAAGAGTCAATTATGAATTAGAGAAGATGGAGTTAGCTACCCGAGTGACCAATAAATGGATTCATGGTATTTTTGATAGAGGTAATAAGATTTTTGAAGAATCAATGCAAGTCTACACCTTCGCCTAGGGTTTTCTTCACAAAGTGTAGAAAATGATTTTAGACTACAAGAGTTTTGGTGATAAAACATTGCCCAGTTTGAGCATGTTCATTGGTGTCCCACAACAATTTTTGATTGGGGAGAGAATTTTGACTGAGGATAGGGTTAATGAACCAAAATATTGGTTTCATTATCTAAAGTTCAAAAATGAAGTAATGGACAAAACCCTAAGTGATTGCACAAGAATTGAAAGGGCTTTAAAAGAATTTTTTGTTGGTTGCTCTACATTTCTAGAAGCACTCACTAGAAAAACAATTTCAGAAGATAAAATTGATGTTAATGTTTTGAAGAAATTATGGAAGGATAAATTTTTCCACTCATTAGATTTCTCATTCACTGAAGATCATCTAGAAGATGCATTTACGTTCTTAAACATAATGCATAGATTCAAGAAATCACAAAGCAGTTGGACTAAATTAATATAGGGTTTTGATGATGAGTTGGTCACTTTGGTGTATAGGATAAATATGATTCCCACACCCCCCAATGAATAACTTAATGGAATCCTTTCCAACTTTCTAGAATATGCCAAAAGAGAAAAGGATACATGATGAGTTGTAGTGGAGGAGGATCTACTTTGAAATTAGTGCCAAATCTTCCTTTAAAATGCAAAACTACCACACTTAGCCCAGTTTGCCTAAAGCCTTGTGCTCGGGTTGTTATTTAGAAATTTTGTATTAAATTCAGTATAGGCTGCCTTAATGTAAAATGACCTAGTCTAAATCGCCTTAAATTGGATAGATTTGGACCTTTGATTCATAATGAATCTCATCCTTTCATTTGTATTTGAAAATCTATAAAAGGCTATGCCTTTTTCATTGTAAAAGAAGAGAACTTGTAATTGTTGCAAAAATACTGCCAAATTAATACAAGAACTCCTCTTTATGAATCATTTTGTATTCAATTTTGAATGTTATCATGGCTACATGTATCTGCTCAAGATTTATCTTTTATAATTAGTTTATTTAATTTGAAGATTCATTGGAAATGATATTGATGGAGTTCCAATTTCATACCATTTGACTCTTGTTGATTGTAGGTTTCAATGTATGGTTAGTTTAAACTATTTTACATTTAAATTCAATTGTGAATTGTTGATTAAATTGCATTGATTTAATGGGTTTAATGAATGATTTATGATCTAAAAATCTTAATATTTCCATTGAAGATTGCATCTATTTTGTGCAATTTTCTTAAACTGGCAAAGTAAAATTAGGTTTTTATGGAGCTTGTTTATTGATTCCAAATCATTTTTAGTTCTAGGTTAAATTAGGTTCTCTAAACCCTAGTATTTTGAAGTTTACTTGAGGTGAAAATTTGAAAATAAAAAAATAAGAGTGGAAAAGATAAAGCATAGATCTTTTCTAGATCTCAAGAAAATTAGAGATTATTGATGAGAATTGCATAAATCTAAGTCCCAAGGAAAAGAAACAATTTTTAGTTTTCAGAAAGCGTAAGTCCCTTTGTGATTAGCAACAATATCACATCAATTTCATTGAGTTATCCAAGACACATCCAAAACCTGACTACCAGAACCTTGGGGTTATATTATTTGAGTGATCAAATAATATTTCCTTCCAAGAGAGGATATGATACCTAATGTATTTTATTTTGTGTTGGAGAGTGCAAAAACACCCATCAACAGGCTCCTAACATTGAATATGGGAAAAATTTATGTCAAAATTCATCTCCTTGGCATCCTAAATGCAATGGCAAGGTTTATTTTGGTTGAAGTTTCTCCTATAAAAATTTGCTCACTAATGTTGAGTTTCAAACCCTTGTTTGCAACTATGTCATACAATCTCCAAATCAAATGAAATAAAAGCCAATATTGACTTTCTCAAGCCTTTTGGATGTGTTAGAATAGTAAAAATACTTTCAATATAACTAGAAATGTTGCAATCACCTAGATCTCATAAAAATATATGCAATATGAAGAGGTTATCAAATCTTTATAAACCCTTTGTAATTCTCCTGATCATTCAAAACGCAAGAGAAGAGCATCCAAGAATTTACAAGATCTTACATAAAAAACTCAAATTCTCAATTAGGAATCTATGAACTTAGAATTATCAAAACAAAAGGTCTGATCTACAATGTTAGAAATATGAAATAGATTGAGAACTCAAGGAACTTTATAAGATAAATTCAAAGTTACATAAATTGGAAAAACATAAACAATGCAAACCAATAACTTCAAGATATATGCAATGTCAAAATGACAGAATTACAATAAGAGCTTCCAAGATTTTTTTTAAAAAAAATACAAGCTAGGTAGTGAGTTTATATACAACTAAGGAAAGGGTGGAGGTGAAATATCAACAAATAGGAAGTGACCACCAATAACCACCAACATTAAATAAAGTGATGAAAAATTAAATGCTCCACCCTTTAAGCATGGGGATACCTCATCACTTTATCTCCTAGTTATTAAATAATAAACTCACTTTATTATCCTAAGAAAGCTTAATAAAAGTGTAGGATAAGTCTATGACTAAGGGAAAACAAATTAATCCACTAGGAAAATAAAAACCTACACCAACACAACCCCCCATGGTCTTTGGATGATCATGTTTTACTTTCATGATGACTTGACCCTGACCTTGAAAGTGAAAATATGTTCTAGGAAGTGGAGTTGTGGTTTTAGGACCCCCAACACTAGGATATGTTGAATATGTATTCTAAGTTTTGGATTAATATGATAAATTATCCCCTTGTCATGGACTCAAAGTAATAAATGGGTTAAATACAACAACAAGAGTCTTGTGACTATTGTAAGAGGAACTAAAGACGCGAATAAGAAGAGGTAGGATGATAAGTTAAAATACGTAGTATGGGTTGGTAGAATAACCTTCAAGAAATATTTTGGCTGGAGCCCCTTTGAGCTAATCTATAAATATAATTAAAAGTTTTGATTGGCTTGGAGTTACTAGTTTATATATTTTTTCATGATACAATTGAAGAAGAAGATTGTGTAGTCTCTCAAATAATCCTAGAGATGATAGAGTTATATGAGGATAAGAGAAATACTCATGAGAATATTTTGATACATAAATAAATAATGAACTATCTCTTTGATAAGAATAAACTACAAATAAAATTTTAGGTTGGTGATATGGCTCTATTATGAAATTCCAAATCGAAAGAGAAGGGAAAGCATGGGAAGTTTGATCTTTTATAGATTGACCCCTATGAAATTTCTAAGAGGTGTGATCTTAATGTGTACAATATCATGGAGTTGGTTGGAGAAATCATGGAGTTGCATGTACATGGTCAACATCTAAAGCATTTAATTTCATAAGTAATGAGATATTTTGACTATGGATGCATCTCATGTCTTCTTATATTTTTTCTCAAGCACTCATGACCCTTTTTTGTCATGATAATGTATTATTTTCCTAGTCACTCATTGTGTTTCTCTTTTTTGTGATTTGATCCTAGATAATTATTTTATATTATCATTGTGCCTAAAAGATACATATTTCCTTGTAAAAAAATATTGTTAGTACCTTACCAAAAAACTATTAAATATATCTGAAGTCTGAATAATTTTGTAATTTTCCCTAATTCTTGTATTTCGATATCCATTTAATGTCCCTCATATATTTTTTAGGTCAAGTGTTCTTAACTGTTTTTATGTTTTTGAGGGGCCTTATGTTTCCTCAAGCTATGTGATTTTAGGACAAATTGGGGCCTAGAAACTAGATCCTAGGGTTTTAAGTTCTCCTAAAACCCCAAACTTGATCTACGCTAGTTTTCTCCTATTCTTTTGCCCTTTGGATCCCAATTCCTTCTCAGACTCCCGCCAAGCACCTAAAGTTCCAAATTTCATGTCAAGGCCTTTCACACCCCCAAAACTGCTTAAACATATTTTCACCTACTACAACAACTCCTAGACCACCAATAAATCCATGATTCTATCACTACAACCTCCCAAATATTATTTCCCACTCAAAATCACGATTCAATCTCTTGGGCGTGATTCTAGATGTATTTTTCAACAACTATTGTTAGTCCCTTACTTGAACCACCATTTTAACATGTTGTGTAAATTTGAATTTTTGGATCTAAAGAGAATTTTTGCATGTATTAGAGGGTGTGACTCCCAAGTGGTATATATATAATTTCTTCCCTCTTTTCACAGATTGATCATTATTGTTTCTAGTAGACATTTGCAAGTGCTAGGAGAATTTTAGGGTTTCGAGCATTGAACATCCAATTTCAAGAGTGCAATGGAATTTTGAAGCATAGGGGTTAGGGATTGAATGTATCTAGGTTTATTTGTGTATATTTATGAGAATTTATGACCTCTTGTCAAGGTTCTCTTATCTTGTTTGACAAGTTCTTTATAAGATGGACATAACAATTTTCAAGAGGATTTCTTAGGAGCAATGAGAAAAGTGAATTATTAGTGCAATTTCATATTGAGATGGTTTTTATTTATACATTGAGAGACTAGCAAGAATTCAAGTTTTTATAAAGAGGTCAAAAAAGAGGGATCTTCCCATGTGTAAATATATCAAAATGAGTTCAAAGAAAAATATGATGGGATTTTATTTTTGTTTCTTATAGTTTCTTGCACGCGAATGGTTTTAATATCAATTATGTATAGCTTTTGTGTTACATGATTTTATGGTTCATTTATGTTTTGACCTTTATGATCATGAAATTTATGTATATATGTTTGTATTTTCTTAAATTTACTCTTCTAGAGACAAGTGTATTTAGTTTGTGCTCAAGTTTTTCCTAGTTATATTTTTTCATATGAATTATAATTCTTTTGCAACCTTATTACTGCTAAATGTGTATATTTTTCATTTTGTTTTGTTTCAATACAAAAAATAAAAGAAAAAAACTCTTCATCTAAAATCATATATTTAATAATTAAAATATAAAAAAATCATTAAATCAAAAACTACAATAAAACATCTATAATAAACATTTGAACTATGACAATAAGTATCAATACAATAATAATAAACTCACTTTATTATTTCAAGCCAACATAATAAAAGTGTAGGAGAAATCTATGACTAAGGGAAAATAAATTAATCCACTAGGAAAATAAAAACCTACAACACAACCCCCATGGTCTTTGGATGATCATGTTTTACTTTCATGATGACTTGACCTTGACCTTAAAAGTGAAAATATGTTCTAGGAAGTGGAGTTGTGGTTTTAGGACCCAACACTAGGATATGTTGAATATGTATTCTAAGTTTTGGATTAATATGATAAATTATCCCCTTATCATGGACTCAAAACTTAATAAATGAGTTAAATACAACATCAAGAGTCTTGTGGGGATCATAAGAAGAACTAAAGACGCGAATAAGAAGAGGCGGGATGATAAGTTAAAAGATGTAGTATGAGTTGGTAGAATAACCTTAATCAAGAAATATTTTGGGAGGAACCCATTTGAGCTAATCTATAAAATATAATTAAAAGAGCTGATTGGCTTGGAGTTACTAGTTTATATATTGTTGCATGATATAATTGAAGAAGAAGATGGCATAGTCTCTCAAATAATCCTAGATTTCATAGAGTTATATGAGAATAAGAGAGCTACTCATGATAATATTTTGATACATAAATAAATAATGAAACATCTCTTTGATAAGAATAAACTATAGATAAAATTTTAGGTTGGTGATATGGTTCTCGTATAAAATTCTAAATTGAAAGAGAAGGGAAAGCATGGGAAGTTTGATCTTTTATAGATTGATCCCTATGAAATTTCTAAGAGGTGTGATCTTAATGTGTACTATATCATGGAGTTGGTTGGAGAAATCATGGAGTTGCATGTACATGGTCAACATCTAAAGCATTACATTTCATAAGTAATGAGATATTTTGACTATGAATGCATCTCATGTCTTCTTATATTTTTTCTCGAGTACTCATGACCCTTGTTTGTCATGATAAGGTACATTTTTTTCCTAGTCCCTCATTGTATTTCTCTTTTTTTTGTGGTTTTCTCCTAGATAATTATTTTATATTATCATTGTGCCTAAAAGATACACATTTCCTTGTCAACAAATATTGTTGGTACCCCGCCAAAAAACTATAAAATCTATTTGAAGTCTGACTCATTTTGTAATTTTCCCTAATTCTTGTATTTCAATATCCATTTATTGTCCCTCATATATTTTTTAGGTCAAGTTCTCTTAAGTGTTTTTATGTTTTTGAGGGGCCTTATGCTTCCTCAAGCTATGGGATTTTAGGACAAATTGGGGCCCAAGGCACAAGGTCCTAGGGTTCTAAGTTCTCCTAAAACCCCAAACTTGATCTAGGCAAGTTTTCCCCTATTCTTTTCCCCTTTGAATCCCAATTCCTTCTCAAACTCCTGCCAAACACCTAAAGTTCCAAATTTCATGTCAAGGCCTATCACACCCCCAACACCCCTTAAACATATTTTCACCTACTCCAACAAATCCTAGACCACCAATAAATCCATGATTCTATCACTACAACCTCCCAAATATTCTTTCCCACTCAAAATCATGATTCAATCTCTTGGGCATGATTCTAGATGTATTTTTCAACAACTATTGTTAATCCCTTACATGAACCACCATTAACATGTTGTGTAAATTTAATTTTTTGGATCTAAAGATATTGTTTGCATGTATTAAAGGGTATGACTCCCAAGTGGTATATATATAATTTCTTCCCTCTTTTCACAGATTGATCATTATTGTTTCTAGTATACATTTGCAAGTGCTAGGAGAATTTTAGGGTTTCAAGCATTGAACATCCGGTTTCAAGAGTGCAATGGAATTTTGAAGCATATAAAGGCTAAAATATTTTATTAGGGGTTAGGGATTGAATGTATCTAGGTTTATTTGTGTATATTTATGAGAATTTATGACCTCTTGTCAAGGTTCTCTCATCTTGTTTGACAAGTTCTTTATAAGATGGACATAACAATTTTCAAGAGGATTTCTTAGGAGCAATGAGAAAAGTGAATTATTAGTGCAATTTCATATTGAGATGGTTTTGATTTATATATTGAGAGACTAGCAAGAATTCAAGGTTTTCTGAAGAGCTCAAAAAAGAGGGATCTTCCCATGTGTAAATATATCAAAATGAGTTTGAAGAAAAAGATGATGGGATTTTATTTTTGTTTCTTATAGTTTCTTGCACATGGATGGTTTTAGTATCAGTTATGTATAGCTTTTGTGTTACACGATTTTCTGGTTCATTTATGTTTTGGTCTTTATGATCATGAAATTTAAGTATATATGTTTGAGACAAATTTGTATTTTCTTAAGGTTACTCTTCTAGAGACAAATGTATTTAATTTGTGTTCAAATTTTTTCATGATTATTTTTTGTCGTATGAATTCTAATTCTTTTGCAAACTTCTTATGCTAAATGTGTATGCTTTATATCTTGTTTTGTTTCAATAAAAAAGAAAAGAAAAAAAACTCTTCATCTAAAATCATATATTTAATAATTAAAATAAAAAAATTCATTAAATCAAAAACTACAACAAAATATCTATAATAAACATCTGAACCATAACAATAAGTATCAATACAATAATTTTAGATTCTAAAAATTAGATTCATAAACATACAATAAATGGATTCTCTCTAAACTAAATTTGAAAAGAATCTCAGATTTTTATGAAGTGTGAGAAAGCTAGAATAATTGAACAAATTTTCTACCAATTCATAACAAATTTAAAAGTCGTTGAATGTCCAAATCATCATTAAATTTCCATGACAGACAAAGGTGAGCATGAAACACTGAAAACGTGTAGAGATGTGGTTCCTAAAAAACTCATGTTAAAAACATAAAAACAACAACAATAATCTGCAAGAGGATTCCCTTACAAACAGCCAAACCAATAACAAATAAATATCAACTGTGTATCTGCCATTCCTGTCTTTTGGGGCGACTCTCTCTCTCGAGTTCACCATCATTCAATGAATACCCATCTCAATTATTCACTAACTCCCCTAATGGTGATGGGAAAAGATGATGTTACCAAATCAAATCAAGTCTAGAAGAAAGGGAGGTGGAAACGTCCATATTATGTCATCACAAGCTTTTGACCATAAACAAACCCTTAATGAATTGTTAAGCCTAAAGAATGAAGTTTAGTGTAAAATACATTGTGTCTACAAGTTGATGTGACTTTCCGTGTCACATACTCTTGATATACAAGATTCTTTCTGATATTTTGTGAGTAGAGACAATGTGGCTTTATGCATATGTTCTATCAAAACACATCAGGAATGTTAAAAATCTAAGAATGTTGAATAGATTTTTATTTTTGCTTATAGATTTAAAAGTTGTTTGTTTCACACGGGTAGCGTAGTTGGCTTAGTCTTGGGTTCCGCTCTGAAATTCGGGTTTACTCGATGCAGATGGTTTGCAAACGGTTGTGTGCATTCTTAGGGGACTAGTCTCGCCCCAACTCGTCCCTTCTCGACCCCAACTTGGCATAAGTAAGACCTAGGGAAGATGGATTGGGCGGCCTTCCCAACCCCAACTTGGCATAAGTAAGACCAAGAGAAGATGGATTGGATGTTGGGTTGGGTCGTGGGAGTTACCAAACTTGGCATAAGTATGACCAAAGCAAGGCGGGTTGGACGTTGGGTTGGGCCGCGGGAGTTACCAAAAAAAGAGTTAGATTTTATTAAGGAGTTTTTCGTTTAATTAATGAAGATAATAATATGCCTTTTTTTTATAAGATATATGAAAGTTTGAATCTTTTTATTAATGTTTGTCATATTTGACCTTTTCATGATTTTTAAATTTTTCTATTTATAATAGTAGACAAAAAATAACTTCTGATTTAAATTATATTTTTTTATAATATTATATTTGTATGAATGCTTCTGTAATTTTTTTATTGTATAAAAAAAGTCTACATAATTTATCTAAAAATATTCTTAAAAATAATATTTTAATTTATTAATTAAAAATAAAATATCTATATATTTTTTCATTATTTATTATTAAAAAATTGCTATCAATGATATTTAAGTATCTCTAGAAAGATTTGAACCTGCCAGCAAATATCTATCCAATAATTTGTAAGGCAATTTTTTGAGCTATGTTTAAAACAAATTAACATTGAAATGTGGCTTAAAAAAATTAAAAATTAAGTATAGAAATGTGTTTATAAGTTTGAGCTGGTCTCATTCCTTTTCTTCGATAGGAAGAAAAAATGAAGTCACATAATGCAATTTTAACTTGTACGAAAGAGTAAAAGGCGATGCGACAAACAGATCAGCATTTGATGTCTTACTTACTCCATCATTTTCATATTACCATTTGCCCTCAGTCACTTTGGGAAGACTTTTAAAGTGTATTAAATTATTTTTTAAATAAAAAAATTTAGGTTTGATAAGTATTATTCTAGAAAAGTATATATATTATTTTAAGTTGATGTTTTGGATGTATGATTTTAGTATATTATTTAAAAATATTTAATTATTTAAAAATTAAATGTTTAAGTTTTGATTAAGATGAATTGGTTTTCAAAAGATCAAAAATCTTGTATAATAGATGAAACAATTCAAAGTCAATAATTTAAAATTTTAAATGGGCAAAACACTATATAATTGTAGCCAAACTACTAGACAAGATCAATCACATCTACAATCAAGAAGTCAAACATTAAAAAAACCCAAGGATCCAACCTACACAATGATATACCCTTCCCAATTCAAATTCATGCCCTTAACTCTAGTATGCAGTTGAGACAATGATTTGGAAGACCTTTCCTTTTCCTTTACACAATTTTCCATTAGCTTATAATTCCTCGAACTAAGGAAGGAGGGGGGGAAATCCCGTTCAAGGACCCAACCAAAGGTGCAATATAAGTAGAGGATCATTTAGTAGGAGATGCCAACCCATGAACAGTTGGAGCAAGAGTTGGATAGGACACACTAATAGGAGCCTAAGGAGCCAACATAGTATGACTCACTTGAGCCACATCAATCACAAGAGAAACACCCTCGAGGGCATGACTTGACATAAGGAGAGATGAAACAACATCTTGAGAAGACTCGTCATCCTAACCATCAACAAGAGAGTTAGAAGTGTCAATAGTCAAGTGATCATTGTGGGCATTCCTTCACCACATATTTCCACCCTTGCGTTGAGAGAGTGGAAAATCAATAGTCATGTGGTGCCAAACATCATTTACATCTAAAGGGGAGACTAGGTTATAGCCAAGTGGTTAATTCTAAGGCCTTTCCCCCAACATCAAAAAAATATCCCTATGGATAGTCTTGGAGATATCAATATTCACTAGTATATAAGAAAGTGTAGAGTGACCCATAAAGAAAGTGGCAGAGTCAACCTCCAAGAAGCAACCAATAGCAAATTACCAATGACTTCATAAAGAGAACCTTCTAAAAATTAGAGAGAAAGATTTCGAGGTCTAACTCAAACTAGTAGGAAACTAAGAGGTATCAAGAGGGAATTTAAGGAGGTAAACCAAGGCTTGACTGAAAGGTAGTGCTCTCCCCACATACAAAACCTACTATTGAGCACTAAATCCCTAAATGAAAAAGAGACAAAAGATGCTATGAAGAAGCCCCTAGCACAAGGAAAAATCTCAATCTTACCAATAATAAGAGGCTTCCAATATTCTAAAAATCAATTGTGTAAAATGAGAAGAGATGATCACAATTTGTTAAATCTCTAGATCAAACCATGATGAAGATAAAATTATTCATTTTCAAGCACATCTTATCCACAAATCAAATAGAGGAGGTTTGAGAATAGGAAAGGACCAAACCTTTCCATACAAAGAGGGGTGGGAAGGAATCCCCACCTAGTAATGGACACACATGATCACAAGGAACCATGAATTGAGCCTAATAGAGTCCTTGCACCACCATCACCAATACCAACATAAGTGCCAAAAAATGCATCATTCTTGACTTCATCAATAGAATTCTCTTTAGGATGAAGAGACACAAATAAAAGAGTAGAAGAGTCACAAATCACCTCTACCACAACCACACTCAATGAGCCATGACTAGGAGAATAAATACTTCCAAATTATGGCTACAAGAGATGCACATGATAGTAGATCCCACCTCAAATACCCCAAAGTCATCACCAATGATGATTCCATTTCTAAAAAAATCTAGGAGGCACAAACATTGTACGAGCATAGCGACAAACAATCACAATCTCAACCACACACAATGGATCACATCTAGGTACAAATAAAGGGAGCATTCCATGAAAATCAACGTTGATAAGAGCTTCAAAAGACTTTCATACTTCAAGGACTTGCATAGGAGAGATGCATGTGGAAGACTACAATGCCAAGTTTCTAGAGTTGGGGAGAGGACCATTTTTAATAAATTTTTTTTTTTTTTTATTGGAATAAGAAAAGATGGTACAAATAACAAAGAGGTTGCAAATGGAAAGAAGGTCTAAAAGAAACCAACAAAGAGGAATAGGGAGTCCAAAAATTAGCAGCAACAACTACGACCTGCTGAAATAATAATCAAACTTTACATCATCATAAAAGCTCGCCCATTACAAACCAATTGATTAAATTCCAGAATAAACCTGGAAAAACATTCCAAACAATGAAAACAACATGATGTTTTTCCCTAACATGACCCTGAAAAAATCTAACCTCGAAAGCCTAAACACGTTGTTGGTTTATAGCAATATATTGATCTTTGGCACAAATTCTAATGATTTTATTCATCAAGAATACTAGCTTCATCATTATTTTCAATTATGTTTTTTAATTTATCAATAACCCCAGCATCAACAATCATTTTCTCATGATAAGGAATATCTTTATCCATAAGAAAAAACACACAAACTTCTAGAACCAAGTCCATCAATGTGAAATACATTTAGAATTGGTATTTTGCAATCATCTTCAAATATCTTAATTTGAGCTTGAATGTTGTATGATATTCCAATATTAATAGGACTCTATCTAGGAATATAATGTCATGTCCCTTTTTTAAATTTTTAAAAAAATAATAACTTACTAAAAATAGTAAGTTGGCAGGCTCAAAATAGAAAATCAGGAGCACTCAATAGATTTGAAAATAAATTTAAATTTGATGACTTGGTCATGAATAGAATATTATTTTATAACCAAATGTATTTTAAATTAATATGTATCTCTATTTGGGCGTGGGATCTTCTTCTTGCTTGTTTTTGGCATTTAGTGGCTTATGACAAGCTCTAGGACAAGTGGTGGCTTGCATTAGAGTGGAAGAAATCAATGGAAACTTGGCACCAGAGGTTACATGCACTAAATGTAAAAGGGAATCTCTCATTGGTCGTGAATTTTGGGTCCCTAACTTGGAAATTAAAGATTTTCAATAAAACATGAATTTGAACTTCATTTTAGAGGATTCTGGTTGTAGATTTTGGCTAAGCATTTGCTCTTCTTCAAAGGCTAGTAAAAGAATGAAGAAAGGATCTCCAAGGCTGGTAAACCAAGGATATTTAGACTCAAAGATAGTGGTTCTAAGGGTCTCCAAGTGCAATTTCATCCAAAGATTGTCATTGTGTTGAATGCTCTTCAATTTGGTAAATTGTCTTAGTTTATTTGCAGGTGCTTGGTGTAGTTTGGGATTATTGAGTTTCAGATTTTTTTTTTGTTGTGATCAACATATTTTGATGTTATTACAGTATCTATATATGTTCCTTTTTGTTGGAAATTTTGTATGAAGATTGAGCTAAGTTTGTGTGAAGATTGCACTAGTTTCGAAGTGAGTTTGGGCTTCCAATTTGGGGGATTGAATGATATATTTTTTGCAATTGTTCATTGTTGTTATTCTAATGTATATGACATAAAATGGTGTAATTACATGTTAATTTCAGAAATATATAATCCCATCGTTGTTGCTCAACATTTTGGTTTATTTTGGTGTTTGTTTTAGTATTATACCTGATTGCAGGGGTTCGCTAGTGTAGAAGTGTGTTTGGTTGTTGGTTATAGAAAATATAATCATATGTAATGTTATCCATCATAAATATTGTTGCTCATATCAGTATATTTCAGTTTGGAGCATGGTGAGAGTTTGGTATCAGTTTGGTGCTTGTATCAGGTTCCAGTTTCAAGATTTTGAATTGTAATTTGTTGCAGTTGTAGCATCATTGTTATTTGTTGTTTATAACAAAAATATGGTGTAATTTTCATTATATTTTCAGTAATACAACATAATATGACATTTGCACACTTTCTTGATTCATATTTGCATAATTTGGTGAAGTTTAATTCATACCCAATTTCACTGTTTGATGTAAATTGCAAATCCATGTGAGATAATGTTTATTGCAAATCTCATATAATTTCTAACAAGGGAAATTATAGTGGTATCCGAGCCATGATCTTTCTATCCTAAGGGTTTGATCATATTTTTCAAAAGAAAAGAGGAGTTAAAAGATGGCTAGATGCATGGAGGAATTGGCCAAAGATTTAGCAACCATCAGAGAAACATATATTAAACAAGATGAAGGATTTTGAAATGTAATACCATATATTGATTATATCACTCAGATGCAGAGAATGATGGTCATCAAGGTTTGTAAACAGCATTCAAACTCTAATGGAAGAAATCTTAGGAGAAAAGTCACAAAATCTTCAGCTCCCACTTTTGATGGATCGGATAAGATTTCAAGCAGAGCTTGGTTATTTGGGATGCATGATTGGTACTATTCTAGTTCTATGGAGGAGAAATTTCTCATTTAGTATGTGATCTTACACCTTGAAGGAGCTACTCATGATTGGTGGTACCGAGGTATGAACACCCAATTCCACATTCAAGTAGATTCTTTTGATGAATTTTGTCAAAAGTTGATTGATAGATTTGAACAAAAGGTTGAAGAGGATTAGGTAGTTGTAGAAGAATTCGTAGTAGGAGAGTTTAATGCAATTAATATTTTGAAGAATGATGAATTTGTGACAAATTTTCAAGATGAACCCTTGGAAATGCATGCTATAATGGAGAATAAGGTGGTCCATGAAGAACAAGAAATAATGATAGCCTTGAATCCTAGTTTGGATTCATTTTTTGAAGATTATAAGACTAATATCTACCTTGATGTCTCTAGTGGAGCAGATATTGATGATGGGCTCTATGAGGTGATTTTAGAATATGGGAGTGAAAGGGGAAAAGGTGATTATATCTCCAAATCAGATTTTAATGTTCACTCATATCATTTCATTGATGAGATTATAGGTGTTTTTGTGGTTGGCTTCCAAACCAATCCTATGGATAAATATGTTGATGAAGATTTCAGTCCTAGGAAGATGGAGCATGACTCTCTCAAAAAGGAAATCACACATGAGAAGAACAATGAATACTTACACCTTGATCATATCAATCAACCCTCTTTTACTTAGGATCCAGGTGTGCCAACATATAAGTGTGATGGGGATCTATCTTGGGATGAATTTCCCTTTTATTCCAATGTTGTTTTTAATTCATCATGCATGGATGAAGGCATTGGTGGAGCTAATTCTATATGGTATGTTAATGATATTGATCAAAAATATAATTTATTGTTGCCTAATGTTGATTTTGAGTAAAGACATAGGAGATTTGAATTTGAACAAAGATATAGCAGCTTTTATTTTGAGAAAAAACATAGAATCCATGATAATGAGCATAGACATAGTAGCCTTATTGATGTGGATCGTAAAATTTATGCTACACATTTTCATCATACTGGTCAAAGGGATGTCTATGAGGTTTGGTACAACCATGGTGTTGTAGGTGATAGGTATGAAGAAGATTATAATTTTGGAATGTATTGTAATTTGCAAAAACTTAGTGTGCATGAGGGAAGTTGTGGAAGAGAATTCTTGTCGTTTGTTGATACACCAAGGGACCAAAATGAGCTTAGTGTTGCCTATTTTTATTTGCAAACAATGAAGGAAACCAATGGAGATTTAATGTTGCTAAGGATTTTCCTAATTTTCTCATCTATATTGAAAGAAATTATATATGGGTTATCTTGCACTCTAACCATGTTTTGAAGGACCAATGTTTACAGTTCATAGATCACTTTTTGGAGCTAAACCCCACAAATGAAGACAAGCTTATGAATGATTCCTTATGGATATAATCACTTCAGGGTGTTTGATGCTACAAGTTCATGGGGAAGCAAGTTGTTTGGTCTGGGAGAACATGCATAACATTTTGGGGTGTGGTAAGCAATGCTATCATCATTTTGACTTTCAATTTTTTTTAAATCAAGAAAGGAGAATTTTTAGATATGTGCTAGTAGGATCATATAAGGAGTGAAAATTTTAAAATGCTATTGATAATGAACAGATCAATTTTTCTTCAAATATTGAGTTCGTGTCAAGCTACTTGTTCATAGTAATTTGCAAAGAACATGTAAATTTCATGTTTATGCCTCATAGCTTGATTTACCAATTAAAAGTGAATCAAGAGATTAAAATATAAGAAGTATGCAAGGGTAATGCAAAGGTAATAATCTCATATCATGTGTTATACACTTCATTTATTTCATGTGCCTTTTCTATTTGTACAGGAGTGAATTTGCACCCCTTGGGCCAAAATTCCCCTTTCACATACCTTCACCTTAGAAAATCAAATCCAAAGGCAAATTCCACATCACCCAACTGCCTTCCTTCCACTTGGCATATGTCTGTTGTGTCGGTGGAGAATATTTTTCGGGGACGCACGCATGATGTGCAAACGTCTGCTTAGCACATTGTCATCCCTGGAGAATTCTTGTGTCTGAAGTTGGCAAAGGCATTACACTTTTTATTGGGGTCAATTTGTAATGTCCCTCTTCAACCAATTGACCTCAAAAATGGCAGATTCTTCCCACTTCTCCTTTAAATTCATTCATCTTCATCTCATTTGATCCTTTGAGCAACAGATTGGCATTCTCTTAGCACTTCTAGTACTCAATTCACTCTCAACAATACTTCAACACTCTATTGTAGTAGCAACACTCCATCAACTCCACATAGCAAGTGCAAAGCAAGCCATAGCAACATGGGCTTGGGGTCTTGCGAGACCTTCCTTCATCACAGTTGCAGTTGTGGTGACCTCGTCAAGTCCGCATTCTCCTCCATTAGCTAGTGATATTTTAGGTGGAGGTGGTAACACTTCACTCCTCTCCTTTGTGATTTGGTTGAGTAGAATTTTACTATTTTGCAGTGTTTATTTCAATCTCTACTTTCACTTCTTTATCACATATTTGTATCTCGTTGCTATCTATTTGTCTATGGAGGTGGAAACACCAAAATGGGGGTTTGACTAAGGCAAACCCCTATACATCCCCAACATTTCCACTCTTTCTTGTGTGTAGGTGAACATGCATTTGGAGCTAGCTGGTGAACTAGTGCCTCAGTGAAATAATTTTTGTCACTCTTGCTTTTATGTATTTACTTTATCACCTTCGTTTGTACTTTTAATACTTTCTTGTTCTTGTAGAGAAGGGGGGTTCACTACTCATGAGTTCTCTTCATTCAAAGAGCCCCACGGGGCAAACTGCCCTAAACTACCACAAGGAACATCGCAAGAGTTCTAGAATTAGAAAGAGTAGGTCACGAATATTTTTTGGATAAACCAACAAGCTCTTGTCCAAAGGATGACAGTGTGGCACGCTAGCGTCTTGTACAGACCAAAAAGTGAGTTTATCATAGAAAATCGCTAAATGACTACTAGCAATCTGATTGTTAAGAACTTACAAAATGCAATAAAGGAATAAAATGTAATAGAACTAAAATAAATATGATAAAGAGAATAAGGTATAGAAAGGAAATTCTCACAACCACGCAAGTGATGAAGCCTCTAGCATGTGAATATCTTCAATACCTACATCTGTAAGATCAAGAGAAAGTGTTGGGGTTGTATAGGGGTTTTCCTCAGTAAAACCCCATTTTGGTGTTCCCACCTCCACAAACAGCCAGATAGATAGAGAGAAATGAACCGAAATAGATAAATCATGTGGTGAAAGAAAACCCAACTTCAGGAGTAGAACCTACACCACTAAGTGAGAGTGATAAAAGCAAACCCCACTTGAGTAGGAGAACCTGTATCATAGAGTGAGGTGATAAAAGAAATCCTCGCTCAAGGAGGAGAACCTGTATCACAAAATATGGATGCAATAGATAGGAGATATGGAATCGTAGGATGCTCACAAGCACAAGAAAAGGGAGGTATTACCTACAAGATTCAAGAGTTGCAAAGAGTTTTGTGCAAATGTGAGAGCCTAAAACTATTATAGCAAGTTGTATGGAGTTGTGCAAGAAAAATAACAATAGAGAAATGTAATTTCCAAGGCTAGAAAGAAGCTAGAAGCTGGAATGAAGTTAGAGAGAAGTTAAGAGTGAAGCTAGAAGCAGAAGAGAGTTACAAATGAAGTGAAAATATAGCATTTAAGGAAGGAAAAGAAGCCAAAAGAAGCTTCTTGAGTGGTTACAAGATGACCTAAGCCGTTACCATTGACAAAGGTAAGTGACAAGTGGAAAACATGCTTGGAAATGGTCGTTTGAGTGTTGAAACGTCACAGGACACTAGCGTGATGCACAAATGTTTGTGTGGCATGCTAGTGTCCATACACATCACACTACAAAAGAACATGAACGAGAAAAGCACAAAATTTAATGCAAAGCTGATGCGCAAGGGTAGCTGCTAAAAAGGGATTTAGAGCATCTTGAGAAGGGAAAAAGGTTGATGCAAGGGCTAAAATCATCCTACACAAGATGCTAAGTGAGTGGACACTAAAGTGGATACAAGAATGTATGTGAAATTGCAAGGGGTGCAATTTTATGACATTACATTTTCCTCCACTTTAGCGAGCATATGAATCTACACTAATATGCACACTAAACGAAATCTACTAAACATAATTATGCCAAAAAAGGATACTATATAGGAAGAAGACAACTCTTCAAACCATGGGACCATGCCCCCAAGTTGAATACCTGCAAAATAAATGCATTAGACAAGAAAAACCTGCATCAAACAACAATGTTAGAACATATAAAAACATTACATCACGGGGTTAGAATATAAACACACACACATACACACAACAAACTAAAAGATTTGAGTTAGCAAAGTAAAAGAGACCTCGATGCAAAAGGTTGTCTCAGTACTATGTGTCATCCCCAATTCAAGACATAACACATAAAATAATTCTAAGATGAAAATTTGAAGAGTGCATATACTCAAGATGAAGAAGATGTAGATCTTTGATCTAACATACATAATTGAGAAGAGAAGAGAAGAGAAAGGGAAAGATGGAGAAGCTAGAAAGTAATGATAATTCCAAGAGAAGTTGCTCCACGGATCCTCGGACGCAAGGAGAGTTTGAAAAAAGTGCACCAAAGGCCCGTAGACCAACGATGGACAAATCCTGCAAGATGAAATCATCTCATAGGCCTGCAGACCTATAAGGAGGTAGCCCCCAAGATCTCTCACATGAAAGAATCCTTGTGAAGTATGCGCCTTATCGGCCTGTAGACCTACAAGAAGGTATCCCCCAAGATCTCTCACATGAAGGAAACCCAGATGAAAGCGCCTTACAAGCTTGTAGACCTGCAAGAAGGTATCCCCCAAGATCTCTCACATGAAGGAAACCTAGATGAAAGCTCCTTACAAGAACGTAGACCTGCAAGGAGGTATGCCCAAAGATCTCTCACATGAAGGAAACCTAGAGGAAGGAAACTCCATAGATTCACAAAGGAGAGCGGCTTCACGTGCGCACCTACAAAGCGACATATTAATCCATAAATAAAACATGTCAGAGAACAAATTGGCCATGTAGGCAATCAAGCGGACAATCACACAGACTGTCAATGAATTATAAATCTTTCAAAGGGGTCCCTCGGGACCCTTCAAAAGAAGAGGGGTTCACTCAAGGGACGCACTATTTGAAAAGTGAGATCTAGTCGGGTTGCCTCCAAGCTAGAAGCTAATGAATTCATTCAAGAGAAAGGATTTCAAATAGGTCCCTCAAGAACCATTCAAAAGAAGAAGGGTTCCAATCAAGGGATACGTCATTTGAAAGATAGTGAAAAGAGAGGGGGTCCTTAAGAAGGACACACATCTCCAGGACAATTTTTCACTGCCCCCAACATACAGGGGAGGAGAACCATGCAAGATATTTAGAACATGTAGGATAGAGATAGACCTTGATATCACTTGTCATTTGAAGAAGAGGTTGGTGCATTAGCAAACAAATGAGTGATGGCACCTGAATCATGAATTTGTTGTATTTTATCCTTCAAGGCCTTACATTCACTAGTGGAATGGCCAAGCACTCGATGGTACGCACAAAAAGAATGTTTTTTTAATCATGTTCATGATATTTCTTCCATGTAGGAGAAGGAAGAGTAATCAGGCAGGCTTTTAGAAGCCTCAACAAGATATTCTCTTGCTCAGATAAAGAATGAGGAGCAGGAAGCAACCCTTTCTCTTGTGGAGAAAAGTTTGTCTGCTCACAAGAAGAAGAGACGAAGATAGAAGACAATGGAGGATGGACCAATTTGTGAGAATGAGGTTGAGCATAAATCATGTCAACATTCAACCATGGTTTCCTCTTAGATTGTTCATTCGAGCAACCAAGCCCCAAATTACGCTTACAAGGCGTGAATTCTATAGGGACCTGAATTCCTTGCTCATTATGCTCACAACCTTTACGCCCATAGCCATATTTAGAGACAAGCTTAAAGATAGGGCCATAACGTACTTGGAATTCTTGAGAAGGAGGATCTTCATAGAGAGCATTATTCCAACAATGCAAATCACACTTGTTTATGGGATCATCATCATCA
Organism: Sequoiadendron giganteum; assembly: GCA_007115665.2. Classification (NCBI taxonomy): domain Eukaryota; kingdom Viridiplantae; phylum Streptophyta; class Pinopsida; order Cupressales; family Cupressaceae; genus Sequoiadendron; species Sequoiadendron giganteum. The sequence continues at coordinate 91,902,200 of CM021103.1, read as the reverse complement.
TTCTTGACAGGACTACCAACATTATCCTCTTTAGCAAAAGTGTAATCATCTTCCTCAAAAGGAGGATCAACACTAAGGACATTACAATTTATGTCCACATTATCCTATGATATACAAGAGTAATCATCTTTGATAGCGGGTGGGGATGGTGTTATCAGAAGATCTAAGTGGTTCGGGTTGACTTTATATTCCCTAATGAATGAATCTGTAAAGTCTAGAGAACCCCAATCATCATCAAGACATGAATTTTATTGAGAAGAAGAAGACTTAGGATTTCTTATTTTAGAAGGATCTTCTTTAGGGATATCTATCTCAAGAGTATCCTTTGTAGTAGGTACTACTCGAGTAAACATCAACACATTGGAAGACACTGAAGGGATAAGATAGGCACAACCAAAAACTTACCAACAACTGCCATCTCACATAAATGCATAGCCTCAAAGTCATCTCTAACTGTGACTACTTTATTGTTACAAATTAAATTAATAGATTTATGCAAGGTAGATGAGACTACACCCATACCATGAATCCACGATCTACCAAGAAGAAGGTTATAAGGTAAATTTTTGACATAACATACACAAGGGTGGGTACGGTAATGAGTCCCAACCTCAAAGGCAAGACTATCGTGCCTAGGGCTTGTCGACTAACATTGTCAAACCCACAAATGTCAACAAAAGAAGCATTAATAGAAGATAAATCAATATTAATCTTAGGAAAGATCAATGCTACATACATTAAGCACTGAACCAACATCAACGAGAGTACTTCTAATGCCAATCTTATTAATGTTAATTATAATCATTAGAGGGTGGTCCGCTTGCTTATGTACTTTTGAAGGTGGGAGTTCATGCGGATAGAATGTAATATTCAGTGAATCCACATGAATATAAGCCATCAATGCATCAACATCTATCGACCTAGTAGAAGAAGGCAAGAGGATATTTTGCAAGGTTTCCTGAAGCATACCTTGATAAATCGGAGTGGAATGAAGCAAGTCCCATAGTGAGATTTTTGTTGGAGTAACTCGAAGTTTCTCAACAGAATCATGATCACTGGGTGCTTTAGTTGTAGGTTTAGGTGTTTGATGAAGGCTTGGTTTTTTATTTATTCTATTCTCATAAGTATGGGCTACCACTCTATAAGAGGGAGTCATACAAAGATCAGGAGAATCGCCATCAAATGGAACACCATAAATAGAAAAAATCCTTTTAGGAGAAGGACTAGTTGGAGTCACGTAAATGATTGGTCTCTTAGGCATTTGAGGGGCAACAAAGACATAGATTAGATTTACAAAATCATCACAACTAGTAGAATAATTATTTGAAGACATATTCTCAACATCGATCCAAACAGGATCAATGTAGAAGGAGATTCATCATTTGCTAATGCACCATCTCTAGAAGAGAGTGCATTGGAATAAAGATGAGATTCATCATTCACCAATGCAATGTCTCTAGAAGAGAGTGCATTGGGATGAAAAGATTCATCATTCACTAATGCATCATCTCTAGAAGAGAGTACATTGGAATGAAGAGAAGGTAGAGTAACATTAAGAAAGGTATGAATTGGATTTCATCTTCTAGCAACAAAATATCCTCCGAAGCAAGAGGACTTTTGTGAGAAGGATCAAAGGTATCAAGTGACATAGGCAAAGCCATGTCACCATCACATGCATAAAATGGAACATCATTAACACTTTGAATATAATTAGATACGAAGTGTAGACATCCAAATTTGGACACTTACATTTGTCCAAATTTATCCATTTTCATCTAAACATCCTCTTATTTGCGTTAATTAGGTAATGTTGCTATTATCTAATTAATACCCTTAATCCCTCTTTAATCCCTAAGGTATTTAGTTAGTGATTAAATACCTTACCCCCTTTACTCTCATTTTCATCAAATGAATTAAATAAATATGACATTTATTTAATTCCTCACATGTCACATCCTTTTCCTTAATCCTAATCCATCTCCTAATCCCATCATTAGAGATGTGCACATGGCTAATCCCTAATTAGGATGTGTCACATCCTCTAACTTTTGCAAATTGCCTCTTAATCTTCATTAGCCACTAATTGTCTTCTCATTAGTGATTAGTAAGTCTAATCAATCCCCTTTGGTCAACTCTCATTCCCCAAGGAATTTTTAATTCTTTTTTGTCTTCCCCATGTGAATTTAAAATTCACTTTTATTCCTCCAAGGAATCTCCTCTTCCCCATGTGATCATTGAGAGATCACATCAGTCACATGGGTTAGGAACCTTCTATTATAAGAACCTTGTCTTATCCAAGGTACTTCTCAGCTTACCCTTTTGGGAACCTTATCTTATCCTTAGGATACTCTCAATCATTTTGAATTTAAAATTCAATTTTATTCTCCCAAATCTTTCCCCTTCCCCATGTGATCATTGAGAGGTCACATCAGTCACATGCCAAGGTACTTGCAAGTACCTCCATCACATGCCATCTTCCACCTGATGTATCCTTGTGACACTTCATCTACCACATGTCAAGATGTGAGGGCTTGTGAGTCCTCAACTCACCACATCCCTTCATCTTGGCCATGGTGGCTCAATCTTGACCGTTGAATTCTCTAGAGAATTCAATTTCCTCTTTAAATACCCCCTTCTTACATGCTTTAAGGAACCTCATGCATTTAGTAACAAACTTATGATCTTAAGCCATTCAAGCCTCCATTGAGCACATTTTGTATTCAAGAGCTTGCACCCATTTTGTTTACGTATCACCTATCCACCCTCATCTTGCATTTGAATTATCTTCCATCCATTTTCCATCACATTGGCATCAAAGGAGCACACAACCAAATTTCAGTCAAGGGCCAACCAAGGAGATCAGCACAAAGGTATAATCACTTTCATTTTTATCTCTCTTTTGTGCCTTACTTAGGCTAATCATTGAGGTGATCTTGTGTTCTTTACCTTGCATTCTTGGTTATTTTTGCATATTTAGAAGTAAAAACCACCTGCACACATTTATGGCACACCCGGTGGGACCCACAAACGGGTCTATTTCTTTGGAAGTTTGTTGTTGTTTTCATTTTTGTAGGTTTAGGTGACTCTGAGGGGTGACCACGCCCTAGAAGGGGTGGTCATGCCCGGGCACACGTGCCCCTCTATAGCAAAATTAGCATTTTTGCCTTTTTGTTTGCATTTTTGCAAGTTTGGGTGACGCAAAAGGGTGACCTTGCCCTAGCAAGGGTGACCACGCCCTAGCAAGGGCATCCAAACATAGGCATACGCACCCCTCGGTGGTAAAATCATCATTTTTAGCCCTTTGTCTGACCTGAGGGGTGACCAAGTCCTACAGGGACGCCTGTCTGTAGAAAACCAACACCAAAAGTTTTTTATTTTCACCCCAGGGGTGACGTTGCCCTTGCAGGGGTGACCATGCTATAGCAGGGGTGGCCACACTCGGGCACACGTGCCCCTCTGTAGAAAAAATAGTGTCTCAGCTCTCTGTTTTCACCAGCAGAGGCGACCAAGTCTAAACATAAGGTAAAAATAGTGTTTTAGTGCATTTTTCAAACTCTATTTTCTATCGTTTTGTTAACACTGACTCCCTAACGTGTGTTGTTGATCAAGAACGGTGGAAAAACTACTAACTTGTTTCTTGCAGGACGAGAAAACCAAGATCCTTAATTAGTTGTTTGTTTTCATTTTTCTTGCACTAATTAAGCACATAGACTAAGTAGGGGGTCAAAGAATTTTCCCTCCTTATCTGAAAAGTAAGCTATTGACATATCCAATCCCCTTGCGCCATTTGGCAATCTTGGGTGAAGAGAAATCATAGCTTACTTAGTTCTTTGTGTTACCCAAGGGGGTAGAAATAGTTCAAGCTTTCCCTTTGCACTTCGTGTGAGCTTGGGGAGTAGCTGAAAATGATTAACATCTTCTTTTTAGTGGGACCTGCTTGGGGATTTCATAACCCCAAGGGACAATCCTGACCATGTGTACCAGCGGTGTATATAAAGGGGAGAGGCGAAAGCTACACCCCAATCCAGTCACGTTGTAATTGGTGGAGCGTCAAAGCTAGGGTGATACCTAGATAGACGTGAAGAGTTGGTCCAAGCCTTTTAGTATCTTGTTGGGGTTCCCGAATCACGCTTGTGATGGATGGGTGTTCACAGTTTGGGCCTCACCTACCGATCATATATTAAGGACTCCCCAGATCACCTTGTTTAGCCTAGTTAGATGACTGTGTTGGCCATACCCTTCTTACTAATTTTATGATTGTGTTGTTTGAACTGTCTTTTCTGTGTAAAACCAGTGCATATCTTACAAATCAATTCAGTCTTGTCATTTTTCTTGTTGTTTGAAGTGTTTTCAAACCTTTTTCATAGCCCTTTTTCACCTAAGTAAAGTTTAGGTTTGTCAGCAGGGGCGGCCACGCCCTAGCACACACACCCCTTTGCACTAGAATCAACCATTTTTTATCCATATTTTTACTAGAGGGGCGACCTTGTCATAGTAGGGGTGACCTTGCCCTAGCAGGGGAAGCCATGCCCTCAAACAGGGGTAAACAACTTTTTTTGCTTCATTCGGGACCCCGTTCAGTTCTATTTTAGTGTCTGTTGGGTCATTTTTTGTCTCGTTCTTCACCTACACCCTCATTTTAACCAATTTAGGCATATCCATTTGTCCATTGGTGGTCCTATCCTCCCTCAAAGTCTCCATTTGGATCCGCTTAGTCAAATCCCTTCATCTATTTTGTCATCATGTTCCCTGTCTGGGACCCCGTTCGGGTCTATTTTGGTGTATGTTCGGCCTCATTATTCATTCTCATTGATTTGGGTGGTCTTTCCCTCAAAGGGGTGGCCCTGACCTGAAAAACGGGCAAAAACAACCATTTTCAACCTTTGTTCGCTAGCCGTTACCCCGTTCTGGGAACCCGTTTTCCCATTCTGAGTGTTGTTCCCTCATTCGAGGTATTTTTTTACCCATTATGACCATCCTTCCATCCATTCTAGATATCCATTTGCCCGTTTTGAGCATTGTTTCCCCTTTCTGACCAATTATTCATCCGTTCCGAGAAGCCATTCACCCATTCCAAGAAGTCATTCACCCGTTCTGGCAAATCGTTTTCCCATTTTGAGTGTTACTCCCTCATCTGGGGTACCCGTTTACCCATCCTGACCATCTTTTTGTCCATTCTAGATATCCATTTTTCCCGTTTCGAGCATCGTTTCCCCTTTCTGACCAGCTCTTCACCCGTTCCGGGAAGTCATTCAACCATTCCGACAAACCATTTTAACATTCTGAGTGTTGTTGTTCCCTCATCTAGGGTACCCGTTTACCCATCCCGACCATTTGTCTGTCCATTCCAGATATCCATTTTCCCATTTCGAGCATCGTTTCCCCTTTCCAACCAGCTCTTCACCCGTTTCGATAATTCATTTTCCGGTTCTGATTGTTGTTCCCTCATCTCAGGTATCCATTTACCCATTTCGACCATCTGTCTATCCATTCTGAATATTCGTTCTATCATTTTGTCGACATGTTCACCCACTTAGAAAGCTTATTTTGCCATTCAGGGAACTCGTTTCATCATTTAGCAAGTTTTTTTCACCATCCGTTAGGCTTTGTTTGGTCTCGTTCTTGATTTGGACAAGTTCAAAAACCAGTCGAGCGACCTTGCCCTAGCAGGGGTGACCTCACCCTAGCAGGGGTGGCCACACCTAGGCACACATGCCCCTCTGTAGAAACATCATCATTTTTAGTTCTTTGTCTGACCAGAGGGGTGACCATACCCTAGCAGGGGCGTCCACGCCTGAGCGCACGCACCCCTTGACAACGTCATCATTTTTAGACTTCTATCTAACCAAAAGGGCCACCATGCCCTAGCAAGGGCAACCATGTCTGGGCACCCACGCCCCTCTGCACCAAAATCAACCATTTTTCACCAGAGGGGCGACCTTGCCCTAGCAGAGGCAGCCACGCCCGAGCACCCATGCCCCTCTGCACCAGAATCAATCATTTTTCACCAGAGGGGCAACCTTGCCCTAGTAGGGGCGGTCACACCCAAAACATGTCATTTCTCAACACCCCCATCCCAACCATATGTTCCCTCCATCCAAGTCTTCATCCTACCGTTTCAAGCCTCCATTCCCCCATTTTGGGCATCCGTTTGCCTGTTCTGAGTGGTTGTTTCCTTATTCTGAGCATCCATCAACATTTTTTGAAATTCATCATTTCATCGACCAAACCACATAGGTGCTTCTTAGAACATCATTAGAGTCCATTTCTATCATCAAATCATCCATCCCAATCATCTAGACTTCGTTTTGAGGGTTTTGATTTTTATGCAGAAACTTTCAGAGGCCATAACTTTTGATTTGAGTGTTCAATTGGGCTAAATATTTACGAGTGGTTGCATTGTGAGGTGGCATGTGGATTCCCAACCGACCCTCGGTTGGACCCCATTTCGACACATTTTCGGGGCCTCAAACTTTCATCTTGACCCTCAAAATCGTAATTTAGTGTTTTTTTCCAATTTTTGAAAAATTGTTTTTGTTCATAACTTGAAATGCATATCTCACATTTGGGATGTTAGTTGGCAATTCATCTTACCTTAGTTTTGGTTAGTTTTTGAGAAAAAACTAGGCTCTCAAAGGTATGCCTATGAAGTTTCCTAAAATGGAAAAATTTGACAATTTTTGAAAACTACCAAATCTAGCAAAAATCTGATTGTCAACACCTTATGTCCTCTAGTTAAAACCCCTGAACTTGGTTTAGAATCAATCCTATCATATTCTTTGATCCAATCCCAATCTGAGCCTTAATCCAATTCTAATCTGAGCTTTAATCCCATCATCCTAATCTGAGCTTTTATTCGATCCCAATCTGAGCTTAGCTTGAACCCCAACTTGAGCTTTAGTCCACCTATATCTTCTTCCAATCCTTCCATTATCTATTCTTTCCTTCTAATTTGTCTCCATCATGAATCCTTATCCTCCTCCTGGATGACCAGTAATAGTAGTAAAAGGGAATCCTAACTACGTTGATGATGATAATGAAAGTCTTGTTGATCACAAAGAGTGTGGTATATATCCCCTTGATGTTATCATTGCTAGCAAGCTTTCTCCAATCGCCTCCCAAAATCCAATTACTCCTTCGAACTATCCCCCTAGGCCTTCATTTGCATCTACTAATAGTCCTTATGCTACCCTCAACAAGGGATATCCAACATCATCACCATCGACATATTCATCATGTCCTCCCTCTCAACCTCTATCCTATCCAACATCCACATCCTCATATCCTTATCATCATCAACAATCCCAATACATCTACCTTAATCCCACATCCCAATCTTCTCATTCTAATCCAACACTCGTGCATTCCTATCATAATCCAGCATCCCAATATTCCTCTTATCTTAATCTTCCATCTCAATCTTCTTATCCTAATCCATCATCCATATCCTTCTATGCCAACCCACCATACATATCTTTCTATGGAAATCTACCATCTCAATCTTCCTATCCTCATCCATTACCCATATCCTCCTATTCCAATCCACCATCCATGTCCCCCTATGATAATCCACCACCTCAATCTTCTTGTTCTAATCCAACATCCACACCTTCCTATCACAATCCCCCATCCCAATATCCTTACATTAATTCCATATATTTCCATCCTAATCCTCCATCCATGTCCTCCTACGACAATCCACCACCCACATCTCCCCATCCTTATCCATCATCCACATCGTCCTACTATTATCCATCATCCCAATCTTCTCATCCTAATCTATCATCCACACCCTCCTACTATTACCCACCATCCCAATCTTCCCAACCTAATCAAGAATCTGCATCCTCCTATCTTAATTCATCATCTGCATCCTCTTATATCACTCCCCCTTTCACTGCATTATATCTTAATCCTCCATCTAATCATAACCTACCTAGTCCTCCAACCACTCCTAGTCCTCCATCTAGTCCCATTCACTCATCTAATCCTAATTCACCAATCTCTAATCCTAGTCCTCCATCTAGTCGCATTCACTCATCTAATCCTAATTCACCAATCCCTAATCCTAGGCCTCCATCCAATCCCATCCCCACATATAATCCTAATCCACCAATCCATAACCCTAATCCTCGATCCATTCCATCACCCCACCTAATTCTACATCCCCTCCAAATGTCGTCCAAGGACTCGTGATAGAATAGACATTACCACATCCACATACTGATGTTGTGAAACAATTCCCCCCCACTCTATCATGCATAGTCACTAGTGATGAGGCCATCCTCCATCCTACACCTTCACTCCCATTACCATTCCTAACACCATCCAAATGGTTGAGCTTGTCAAACCCATCAAATCCACTGAATCCCCATCTTCTACTGCTAGATCCATCCAATCCATTGGAGACATCCAATCCACTCCTCCTAGTCCTAATATTACTATTCAATCCCATAACTTTCATGAATCCTCTATCCTCCTATCTCCCACACACAATGAGCCATGCCAAGGGCTTGATCCAAAGCATACAAGCATATCCCCTCCTCTAAATACAGATCTTTCCATATCATCTACTCCATCCCAAGAACATAGCCTTTCATCCATTCCATCTCATGATCCCTTTCCTTCACCAAATCCTAATCTCATCATCCTATCTACCCCATCTCAAGATCACACTAGCTCGTCTGCTCCATCCCATGATCCCCTTTGCTCTCGAGATCCAATCACTCCATCTCATGAGCCCTTATAACCTACTTCCCTAGTTCCATATCTTGGAATACCACCTAATCCCTCTCTCGATCCCTTCCAACTCATTCCTCATGATTAGGATGTTGCTATCCCCTCATCTCCATCACATGATCCTCCATCACCACCTAGCCTTGTCACCCCAACACCACTTGTATATTACCTTAGTAAAATTACACTCATCCATGGTGGTACCCTTGCAGAAGAAAAATAAAGTATATGCACAACCCATCCTCCTTTACCTAATAATGCACTCGCATCATGCTTCCAAAAGAATAAACATCCTACCATAGATCACATGCTCAAGAACATGAACTATCAAGGAAAAGTTTTAGGCCTTCATGAGCAAGGTACTTTAGAGCCCATCCAGGTCAAAGAACATATAGGCACACAAGGTCTTGGATATATCTCCCAAGAGTGGCAATCCAAAAATGTTGGTACAACCTTCATGCATCCTAAACGACCCTCTCCTAAATGAATGAGAGGCACTTCCCATCGTTCTGACAAACCATTTGCTGCCATCCCCCCTCCTCCATCATAGTACCTCAAAACAAATTTTCATCTTCCTCCTTCATCCTCTAAGTCCATTTTGGGTCCTTATATCCCTCCATCCACCATCACTCATCCTCCATCTCCCACAACATCCATTTTGGGCCCTTATATCCCAAAATCACCTCCTCCATCGCATCCTATTCACCCTTTCATCCATCCACCACCTATCCCTAGTGCACAGCATAAAAATCCTAACTTCATAAATCCTAATCAAGATCAATAAATTCACCCCTCCATGCATTCTATCTCACACCCCATCCACACATCATCATCAAAAGCCCACCTCTATCACTCCCTCCACATCCTCTCTGCATCATCCATCTCCCCATATCCATCCTATTGCTACTACAAGTACTTTGGCTGCCAAAGTAAAAATACATACATCTAAAAATCCAAATGAATCTAAAGCTCCTCATGTCCCCTTTAAAAGACATGTTGATGAAAAGAAAAAGAATATCCAAAAGCCCAATCAATCCCAAAGGCCCACCAAAGCAAAAATCAAAACCATGTGGATTCCAAAGAAAAAAGAAGCCATGCCTCCAAATGATAAATCCCAAAAGACATCCAAAGTTTCTAATCCCAAAACTAATCTTTTGCATCCTCCATCTCCTAAATCTTTTTTGGGTCCTTATCTCCCAAAATTCACTATCCCAACGACTCCATTATCGCCACATTCTCCATCCATCACCCCTCCTATTATTTCACATCCACCACATGTGCCAATGTTGTTCCTGAACACCTTCCCCCATCACACACACACTTCATAATTCCATCCATACACTTTTAAACACCTCATCCACTATCCCCCATATCTCCCCCATCAAATCCCTTTGATCCATTCCCTTGCATAATCCATCCATTCTAATAAGGTTGTACCAACTGTTGGGTCTCAAAAATGCAGGTTTGAACCATGAGAGGTTTCCAAGCTCTCACAACGCTTTTGGCCAACGTACAAGGTCAATCGATGCAATTGAACCTTCTCCTCTTTAGGTTCTACTAGACCAAGGCGTGTGTACCTAATGAATGATGGAGATTTAAATGTGTTTCTTGGTTGATCAATCTATCCACAATGGCAATGGGTAGTGGATAGATAAAATTATAACACCTACTCCTACTCCTACTACACAAATGAAAGGTTTTGAATAAATCGTTTGATATGAATTTGTATCTTTGAGCTATGGAAGATCAGTGCCTTCTATCCACATGGGCAATGGAGTCAAATATCAAAAATTATGTGTGTTTCCTTATCTGGCTTAATTCAAGCTACTAAGCACTTTAAAAAATGAAACTATATGACTGGCACAAAACTTCATTAATTTATGACTGGCATAAACTGTGTTGGAATTCTTTTCTATCTGGTTCTACTTTAACCATCCAAAAGAAATCTTAAAATCACTATGACTTACTTGAAGGATTTTAATTCTGACTTGCAGACACGAGCAAATAAAAATCACACAAAATGGAATATATTTTGACAAATGAGAAATATACTTGACATACGGATTTGAATGATAAAGACCTCAAGTTGGAGACAACCAGATAAAAAATGTAAATTATTTCATCACAACAACTGAACACAAAAAATATTTTCACTAATTTAAAATAAATCATCCATTGCTTTGCTTCAAAAAAGGTCTATCATTATTTTACATTCCCAGTCCATTCACTGGAAAAAATCTAACTCCTACTATCTACCAACTCCTACTACTACCCTCTCTTTTACTGTTTTTTCAATACATTTTATACAGTAAATTCCAAGAGTCACGACTCTTCATATTCCTATTACAACCATTTTTTATCATTGACATGAGTTAAAATATTTAATTGAGTTGCCTTATCGGTAAATTAAATATTTTACATAGTTCTGCATTTTATTTCATTTTAATACTTTGACCGCTCTTTTACTTTTCAAATCACACGCTGCAACATAACTTCCCTTTCATTTACCGCTATACCGTGGTCAAGTGTTTGACTAACCAAGGTATCACGGTGACTAGCCTTCACTGTTACCCGCACTACTGCGGTCATCGTTATGGCTTTGAGCAGTACCGCGGCTAACATCTATTGTCACTAACCTCGCCGGCTACTAACCCTGTTCACCGCGCTACCGCGATCACTGGCTTGACTGCCAATGGTACTGCGGTAGCTACTCTACCTGTCATCTTTGCCGCATCACTAACTGTCCACCGTAGTCACTGCGGTTTCCTCTTCGACTGCCAATGGTATAGCGGTAACCTTTCGCTGATTGTTCTTAACCGCCACCCTCTGACTGTCTTTGTTTGCCTTCATTGTTTGCTAACCCTTTACCATAGCACCGCGGGCCTAGAGATTACCCTCCGCGGTATAGCGATAAGGGTTACTTTTACTTCCGCTCATTGCTAATGGCTCTTCTCTCGACCAGACTGACTGTATACCGGGCCATCGCGGTTTATGTATTGAATGCATGCAGTATAGTGGTAATAGTCGTTATGACTGTGCTTAACCGCTACCGCAATACTGCAGGCCACTTTGCAAAAGGCCACAGTATAGTGGTAAAAGGCTATGAAGGGTAAACGGTGGTAGCACAAGAAATTTTAACATTATGAACAGGGAAAAAAAATTATTTCATGACAAAGGTAGGAGAACGGATTTTGATGGGGCAATATAGCCATTCTTAGGGTGGTAAATTATTTTTTTATGAGAAAGATAAGAAATTGATGGGTTTAAAATGGGAAAACCAATTAGAATTTAATGGAAATTTTTGGTTCTAACAGTGGCTCCTGTTGGGGATGAGTGGTTTTGTAAATCACTGCAAGAATCTAGAATATCTTTGGGAGAGCAGACCAAGCAAAGAAATGAAAAATGAAGGCAATGGCAAATGGAGGGAATGAACAGATGAATGATATGAAAATGGAGCAAATGGAGAATGGAAAACCCTACACTACTGTACATGGAAGGAAAACAAAGTTTTCAAAAGGGGAACTTCTAGGAATGTCCATGTACTAGCAAACCCAAACCCTTCAAAAACTATTGTGCATGGAAGAGAATGATTAAAGAGGTTTGTTAGGAATTGTCCATGCACTAGCAATCCCTAATCCTCTATACTTGCTATGGTTCAAAAATCAAACCACAAGGGATGGCCCCAGGCCACCCAAAATAAAAAACATGCACTTTCCTCTGTTATAGACTTTGTTATGATTAAAGCTCATTAGGTTTCTTTTGAAACTATCCATTCCACCTACCCTGCAACATGCACTGCCATTGAAATTTTTTAGGAAAACATTGTATTCAACTTGATTCATATTCATTTCACCACTCTGCATTTCATCATTCTCATTATCATATGAAAAATATTTATCACCCTCAGCATACAAATTGTACCCATATTCAACAAAACATTCATAGGTTTGATCATTATCATATGTTGTTGAATGATCCAACAACTGCACTGGGACCTGAAAATCTGAATGCTTTTCTTGGAAATCAAAAAATTCTACCTCATCAGCATCTTCTGAAATAATCAAATCAGAACTAATTTCCATTTATTTTATATTACCAGTTGGCATTGACACATTTTCTTGATCCATACAGTCATCCTTATACATATTTGAATCAACAAATGTTGGATACTCATCATCAATAACATGCAAACCAATATCTTTTTTCTTGCAGGCAAAAATCATTCAAGTCACATACCTCTTCTTGGACACAAATGGATTCTTGATCAGCTTCAAAGAATTCATCATCACTGTGAGAGATGCACATGGGGTCATATGAATTATTACTTTCACTGTCAAAACAGATGTAAGTTGGAGCCAAAACTTTGGAATCATCTTTATGTGCACATCTTTGGTATTCAAGAGTCAATAAATCTGAAACTTTCTCACTGCTGAGTGAACATATTTCATCCAGATCTCCTGCTATTTCTCCAACTTCTTGATCTCCATATGAACTGCAACAATCATCCTGTTGTAGATCAACATCCACAATTTCATCTTCATAATCTAGATCACAATATGTTATGCAAGAGAGACTCTCAATATGTTCATTGTTGGATGGCACGATATCTTCTTCTAATTCAGCTTCTGAAGCATTGCTGATGTACTCCCCAGATGATGTGTCCCCACCAATATCATTAATGCTGCAATCATTTTCCAAATCTAAAAAATTGTCATTAGAAATTCTAGTAGCACATGCTTCCTTTGTTTGTTGCATTGTTTGAGCATCCATGATATCACTACTATATTTATTATTTCCATTATCCATGTACCTTGTCCCAAGCATGGAATCAATAAATTTATTTAATACATCAAAGGCTTGTTGGTTTAATGACTCTGACCAATAAATCGATTCAAGCTCCGATGCTCTTAAAAATTGTGCAACAAATGTGGGTCTTGTGGGCCTAAAATGAGGCGGTAGTTGCATACGAATTTCTACCATCCTGTTGTATAAAAAACTCATAGATTTTCCCTTATATCTCCTTATATCAAAAAAGGCATCCAAAAGATTTTTGCCTCTCTCTTCAATTTGAATATACTCATCAAAAGTACTTTGTTGTGAAAAGAGTACATTACCTTTGTTTCCAGAGTTCTCAGTTGCATCATGGGGCACTTGTGGTGTCCAAGATCTCCTGACATTTGTGTCTTCGTTCTTACTGCATGATGACCCATTCGGTGATGTATCTAGAACACTTTTGACTCCCAATTGCAGCAATTGTTGGTTCACTTGTAGCATCTGTTGGTCCAATTGCAACCTTTTTTGTCTCAATTCCTTCAACTCTCTTACTAACTATTGTCTTCTCCCTACTCCTGACATCTTGACAAAATGTTACTGCTCCACAACATCCATGCATTATATATCAAATTAAAACAGAGTCGCCACCTACTTTTCCAAAAGTAGGAAAATGAAATGGATTGCTTTGGTTTGCCCCAGTGGAATCTCCAAAAAAAATGTGACACTTTGTTGACTCTATAAATGGAAAGGCTGGAAATTTTTCTGAATAACTCCCCAGCAAAGTCGCCAAACTGTTGGGTCTCAAAAACACAGGTTTGAACCATGACAGGTTGCCAAGCTCTCACAATGCTTTTGGCCAACGTACAAGGGCAATCGATGCAATTGAACCTTCTTCTCTTTAGGTTCTACTAGACCAAGGTGGGTATACCTAATGAATGATGCAAATTTAAATGTGTTTCCTGGTTAATCAATCTATCCACAATGGCAATGGGTAGTGGATAGATAAAATTATTACACCTACTCCTACTCCTACTACACAAATGAAAGGTTTTGAATAAATTGTTTGATAAGAATTTGTATCTCTGGGTTGTGGTAGATCAGTGCCTTCTATCCACATGGGAAATGGAGTAAAATATCAAAAATTATGTGTGTTTCCTTATCTGGCTTAATTCAAGCTGCTAGGCACTTTGAAAAATGAAACTATATGATTGGCACAAAACTTCATTAATTTATGACTGGCATAAATTGTGCTGGAATGTTTTTCTATCTGGTTCTACTTTCACCATCCAAAAGAAATCTTAAAATCACTATGACTTGAAGGATTTTAATTCTGACTTGCAGACACCAGCAAATAAAAATCACATAAAATGGAATATATTTTGACAAATCAGAAATATACTTGACATACGGATTTGAATGATAAAAGACCTCAAGTTGGAGACAACCAGATAAAAATTGTAAATTATTTCATCACAACAATTGAACACAAAAAAAGTTTTCACTAATTTAAAATAAATCATCCATTGCTCTACTTCAAAAAACGTTTGTCATTATTTTACATTTCCAGTCCATTCACTGGAAAAAATCTAACTCCTACTATCTACCAACTCCTATCGCTGCCCTCTCTTTTACTATTTTTCAATACATTTTATATAGTAAATCCCAAGTATCATGACTCTTCATATCCTTGTTACAACTGTTTGTTATCATTGACATGAGTTAAAATATTTAATTGAGTTACCTTATTGGCAAATTAAATATTTTACATAGTTCTGCATTTTATTTCATTTTAATACTTTGACCGCTCGTTTACTTTTCAAATCACATGCTACATCATAACTTCCCTTTCATTTACCGCTCTATCATGGTCAAGCATTTGACCGACCACGATATCACGGTGACCGGCCTTCACTGTTACCCGCACTACCACGGTCATCGTTCTGGCTTCGAGCGGTATCACGGCTAACATCTATTATCACTGACCTTGCCAGCTGCTCACCCTATTCACTGTGCTACCATGGTCACTGGCTTGAGTGCCAGCAGTACTGCGGTAGCCACTAACTGTGATCTTCGCTGCATCACTAACCGTCCACCACAGTCACCGAGGTTTCCTCTCCGGCTACCAACGGTGTAGTGGTAACCTTCCACTGATTGTTCTTAACCACCACCCTCCGCCTGTCTTCGTTTTCCTCTATTGTTCGCTAACCCTTTACCGTAGCACCACAGGCTCAGAGATTACCCTCTGTGGTGTAGCGGTAAGGGTTACTTTGACTGTCGCTCACCACTAATGGCTCTTCTCCTGACCAGATTGACTGTATATCGCGCCACCGCAATTTATGTATTGAATGCATGTGGTACAGCCGTAATAGTCGTTTTGACTATGCTTAATCGATACTGCAATACCGCAGGCCACTTTGCAAAAGGCCGCAGTATAGCAGTAAAAGGCTATGAAGGGTAAACGGTGGTGGCACAAGAAATTTTAACATTATGAATGGGGAAAAAAAATTTATTTCATGACAAAGGTAGGAGAACAAATTTTTATGGGGGAAATATATGGTCACTTTACATATGGGATCTTATTACCTCATATGGAACTTGATGCTTGAGTCCTTCATCCATCCGCTTTATCATATGTCTTTTGAATTCATATCCACATCCATCTCCATCCGTATTTATGTCTAAAAAGTCCCAAAAGTTAAAAAAAGAAAAAAAAGAAAAAAGAAAAAAAAAAGAAAAAAACAAAGAAAAGAAAAATGAAAATAGTAAAGAGAAAATAATTCGTCCAATGGTGAAAACTTGGCAAACAAGCACCTTGAATAAGTACCATGATGAAAACCTAGCAAACATGCATCATGTGTAAATCCCTCATCCAGTCTACTTCCATGATTGGGGGAAGCATCTACTTATGCATTCATTTCCTCCATCTCCTACATTTTCCTATCTTCCACATCCTACCCATCATATCCCATTTGTATCAAGTCCCTCCATCTTCCTTGTGCTCTTGATAAAGATAGGGACAACCATCTATACATGCCTTAGACACCTCCTGGAATATATTCCCCTCATCCATACACTATCATATTCCTTATCCTCCCCATCTACTTTTTTGATCCATGCATATTATTTACATCCATCTACCTTCATCCAATCCTGCCACCACCCATATCTCCTATCTATGTTCGTCTCACTCCCTTATCCACCCATCCTACTCTTCCTCTTGCCTCATCACACATGACACATCTAGAGTGGGGGCATCTCCTTATTTTTGATAGCATCCTTAGAGACATCATCCATCCACCCATCCAACAATCCCTTCCATCTCCCCATCCTTATCTTCCTATCTATCCCTCCACTAGTCTTGTTCCATATTTTCATCCTTATCTCCCCCATCCATTTTTCCATCCAATAGTCATTTTCCATCTATCTAAATATCCTGCCTATCTCCCTATCCTTATCTTCCTATCCATCTTTCCAACTCCTTATCCTTCTGTCCATCCATCCTAACATCTTTCTATTTCCCCATCTTTATCAATTCCCCTCTATCTTTCCTTCCATATCCTAATCCCTTGTCATTGGTATCTAGCTATAGGCTAAACCCACGCAATCCAATGCCATTCATCTCACTATCATCACTCATATCTATTTCCTACATCTTCCTAATATCTTATCATTTTTCGTCTCTCCTTTATCCATCATCTCATCCTCCCACTTCGTCTTTCAATGATTTGGATAACTATCCCATCCCTGAGCTTCATCTTATGCGTATCAACCATCCCATCCACACAACCTATCCTAGATCATCATGGTCATATCATCATCCCTTGTCCATTGTTTGTCATTGGTCTTTTGTCGAAGTGTGTTGCCCCTGTGCTTTCGCGTAGGCAAATCCGATCAGTTGATCCGCCCCTAGGGCTTTTTTCTTCGTAGATCTTTTTTTCGTATGTCCCTCCTTGTCGAACTGCATTGCCCCTGCACTTTCACGTATGCAAGGTCGATCATTTGATCCGCCCCTGGGGCTCTATCTTTTATCTTTCCGATCCTCTTCCATCATTTGTCTTTGGCCTTATATCAAACTACGTTGCCCCTGCGCTTTCACATAGCCAAGGTTGATCATTTGATCTTCCCCCAGGGCATTTATCTGGTCTGGGTCCTCCATCAAGGTCTCCATTGTCCTCTTTCCACTTTTATCCATGATCTTTTATCAAACTATGAGGGCTATGTTCTTCCACGTAGGCAAGGCTGATCTTTGATCAACCCCTGAGCCCCTTGGTCTTTAGGGTGTGTTGGTCTTATGTCCCCTAGGTCTTTAGGGTGTGTCAATCTTGTGTCCCCTAGGTCTTTAGGGTGTGCCAGTCTTGTGTCTTATGTCGTGTTGTCAATAATGTCCTTATCTAGTTGGTTCTTCACAAATGGAATCCATCTGTGTCATAATATCTAATCAATTTTGAGTATCCTGAGTCATGTCGATCTTTTAGTTTGGTATTCATCTTTGGTCTCAATAGGATGTATCCTTCCTAACAGACTGCATCAATCCCATCCATCATCTTGATCCTATGGCAAAGGATTTGAAATGTGATTGTGATCTTTTGATACTTTTGGCTTCTATTTATCATTTGAGATCCCTATCATCACTTATCAAGGCTGCCATTACCTATCATATTATGGTGTGTTTTGACTAGTTAACATAGGGGCATATCTTGATCTTTGTTTGTTTTTGTCTTCTTGGTTGTCCCACGTAGTACCCACCAAGACCCCTATGGTCTTGTGTTGCGTTGGTACATCCTCTTCTGCTTGTGGTTATCCCAATACCTGTCCCAACCAAAGTCATCGCGACTTTGGGGTGTGGGGATAGCCTTCTTATTTTTTGTGTTTGTGTATGCATTCGACACTAATCCGCCTTGGTTCTACATACCATGGTACCTGGTGTCTTATGCTATAGCAAAAATCAATGCTCCGAAAATGGTAGATTGCATCTTCCATTGCATTTCATCTTTACCTCCATCATCATTCATTTTAACCCTCTCACATCTCCATCAAATCCTCATTCATTTGTTCCTAGCCTTGCTACAAGCCTTGACCCAATCATCATCATCATCATCATCATCATCAGGACATATCTTTCCCTATCCTTTTGTGTTGTTTTGGGATGTGTCATTCCCTCATCAACAACACTATCATCATCAACAACATGATGTATCCTTCCATATCCTTGTGTTTTTTCTAGGATGTATCCTTCCCTCATCAACAACACTCTCACCGGGATGTACCCCTCCTTATCCTTGTGTTGTTTTGGGATGTCTCCTTCCCTTATCAACAACACTCCATCGACCATCGATCCATCCTGGCTTGTAACTTTGAATATAATTAGATACTAAGTATAGACATCCAAATTTGGACACTTACATTTGTCCAAATTTATCCCTTTTCATCTAAACATCCTCTTATTCGTGTTAATTAGGTAATGTTGCTATTATCTAATTAATACCCTTAATCCCTCTTTAATCCCCAAGGTATTTAGTTAATGATTAAATATCTTACCCCCTTTACTCTCATTTTCATCAAATGAATTAAATAAATATGACATTTATTTAATTCCTCACATGTCACATCATTTTCCTTAATCCTAATCCCATCATTAGGGATGTGCACATGGCTAATCCTTGATTAGGATGTGTCACATCCTCAAAATTTTGAAAGTTACCTCTTAATCTTCATTAGCCACTAACTATCTTATAATCAGTGATTAGTCAGTCTAATCAATCCCCTTTGGTCAACTCTCTCATTTCCCAATGAATTTTTAATTCCTTTTTGTCTTCCCCATGTGAATTTAAAATTCACTTTTATTCCTCCAAGGAATCTCCTCTTCCCCATGTGATCATTAAGAGGTCACATCAGTCACATGGGTTAGGAACCTTCTATTATAAGAACCTTGTCTTATCCAAGGTACTTCTCAGCTTATCCTTTTGGGAACCTTGTCTTATCCTTAGGATACTCTCAATCATTTTGAATTTAAAATTCACTTTTACTCTCCCAAAGCTTTCCCCTTCCCCATGTGATCATTGAGAGGTCACATCAGTCACATGCCAAGGTACTTGCAAGTACCTCCATCACATGTCATCTTCCACCTCATGTGTCCTTGTGACACTTCATTTGCCACATGTCAAGATGTGAGGGCTTGTGAGTCCTCAACTCACCACAACCCTTCATCTTGGCCATGGTGGCTCAATCCTGACCATTGAATTCTCTAGAGAATTCAATTTCCTCTATAAATACACCCCTCTTACATGCTTTAAGGAACCTCATGTATTCAGTAACAAACTTATGATCTTAAGACATTCAAGCCTCCATTGAGCATATTTTGCATTCAAGAGATTGCACCCATTTTTTTTACTTATCACTTATCCACCCTCATCTTGCATTTGAATCATCTTCCATCCATTTTCCATCACATTGGCATCAAAGGAGCACACAACCAAATTTCAGTCAAGGTCCAACCAAGGAGATCAGCACAAAGGTATAACAACTTTCATTTTTATCTCTCTTTTGTGCTTTACTTAGGCTAATCATTGAGGTGGTCTTGTGTTTTTTACCTTGCATTCTTGGTTAGTTTTACATATTTAGAAGTAAAACCACCTGCACACACTAAGCTAATAAAAGAATATATTAAATCCATTTGGAATATAGTAAGCTAAAAATAAAATATAACTAATAAACAAGTCGGCTAAAGTTCGATGCATTACTCCTATTTTGATGTTATGGAATGGGGTTCGGGGTAGCACCCCAAAAATTTTTTGGGGGAAGGATAAATCTTTGCTTTTTCCTCTTTTTTTTTTATAAAGTGGTGTTCACGTTGGGTTCACCAAAATGTAGAGAAGGTGGATTCGCTACTCATGAGTTCTCTTCATTCAAAGAGCCTCGCGGGGTGAATTTCCCTAAACTACCTCAAAGAATAATGTGAGAGTTCTAGAATCAGAAAGAGCAAGTCACAAATATTTTTTGGACAAACTAACAAGCTCTCGACCAAAGGATGACAATGCAGAATACAGATGACAGTGCAGAACACTGGTGACCTAGAGGTGTGTTGGTGTCTTGTATGGACCAAAAAGTGAGTTTATCACACAAAATAGCTAGATGACTACTAGCAATCTGATTATCAAGAACTTACAGAATGCAATAAAGGAGCAAAATGAAATAGAACTGAAACAGAAATGATAAAGATAATAAGGGATAGAAAGGAAATTCTCACAACCACGCAAGTGATGAAGCCTCCAGCACATGAATATATTCAATACCTATTTTTGTAAGATCGAGAGAAAGTGTTGGGGTTGTATAGGGGTTTACCTCAGTCAAACCCCCATTTTGGTGTTCCCACCTCCATGGACAACTAGATAGATAAAGATAAATTAACCAAAATAGATAAAGCATGTGGTGAAAGGAAAACCTACTTCAGGAGTAGAACCAACACCACCAAGTGAGAGTGATAAAAGCAAACCCTGCTCGAGGAGGAGAACCTGTATCACAAAATATGGATGCAATAGATAGGAGATATAGAATCCCAGGATGATCGCAAGCACAAGACAAGGGAGGTATTAGCTACAAGATTCAAGAGCTGCAAAGAGTGTTGTGAGAATTTGAGAGCTTGAAGCTATTGTAGCAAGCTGTATGGAGTTGTGCAAGCAAAATAACAAGAGAAATGCAAGAGCCAAGGCTAGAAAGAAGCTAGAAGTTGGAATGAAGCTAGAAAGAATTTAAGAGTGAATGTAGAATCTAGAAGCAAAAGAGAGTTGCAAATTAAGGGAAAAGATAACATTTAAGGAAGGAAAAGAAGCCAAAAGAAGCTTCTTGGGCGGTTACAAGGTGACCTGAGCCGATACCAATGACAAAGATAAGTGACAAGTGGAAAAGATGCTTGGAAACGGGTGTTTGAGCATTCAAACATCACAAGATGCTAGCATGCCATGCAGATGTCTGCACAGTGTGCTAGTGTTCAGACACATCACACTACAAAATAACACAAATGGGAAAAGCATAAGATTTAATGCAAAGTTGACGTGCAAGGGTAGTTGCTGAAAAGGGGTTTAGAGCATCTTAAGAAGGGAAAAAGGTTGATGCAGGGGCTAAAATGATCCTACACAAGATGCTAAGCGAGTGGACACTAAAGTGGATACAAGAATGTATTTGAAATTGCAAGGGGTGCTATTTTACAACATTGTAGTTCTATTTTGTTCATTAATAACTAGCTAGGTCATTAGTTTGTTTTTTAGCAGTTTATATTGTGCTTTCTGTCCTTTGGTCATACGAACGCCAGCGTGCCTGAGAGATGTCAGTGTGCCACGCTGTCATCCCAGAACTATGCTATCATCCTCAGATAGAGAGCTATCTTAGGTACAATATTGACTCTGAAAACCATCTCACCTAGCCTAAACTTGGATTTCGCGTCTAAAGGGTGTTTGAAGTACTTTATAGTCCTCATCATTCTCAACCTCTACCCGAAACACCCCTTTAGAGTGAGGTAAGTTACGACATCCCTCCGCTCTCAACTCTCCATGACCTAGAGCCTTGACGTGGTTGGTTCCCCTCTCTTATATTTTTGGTGAACCCAATGTGAAGCAACATCTACTCATTCGTCGGTGTTGAGGATTTTCCCTTGTACATTGTGATCATTGTACACCTGAGTCTTGTGAATTTTTATGAACATCACAACCCAGTCCACAACCTCTGGGTATATTGTTAGAAGTGTATGACACCTTCTGATGCAGAAGATGAATGTCACTTATGGTTTCTCTACAAGCCTTTTTGTCAGATTTGACATTGGTCTTTCTACCCAAGAGTAGTTGTCAAGGGGCGAGGTAGGATTTTTTGATGAGACTAACCGCATCCCCACTCCTCCTGCATCTCCTACACCATCATCATTAGACAAGCACGAAGTTGTCCACATTCCTTTGAAATACATCTTTTCCCTTAGAAAAGGGTTGGGCAACTTAGAGAATCACCTGGAAAAGGACCTGAAGTTGGCTAGAGCCGCTCAAGTTATTAGTGAGATAAATTATATGGTGGGAAAATACCAAATAGTTATAGAACTCCCGGCTAGCCTCGCTAGTCTGACTAAAGCATGTGCCTTTCCAAATAATGCTAACATTATACAAGGGGTCACTCTCAAAGAACATGAGAGACAGTTAGGAGTGTCGATGTTGTTGCAACTATGGATGTGTTTGGTGGTGTTGTCATTAATGTTGTCATTGATGTCAACATAGTTTAGTTTGTTTGCAGATGGTACTTCTATAGTTGAGATATTGCAGAATTTCTTAGAGTACATGGAGCTATATTTATGAAGTTGTAGTTGTGTTTTTGCAAAGTGCTTTTGAGAAAATTTAAGAAATAATGAAGGCAATGTTGAGTGTGTGTTCTGAATGTGTTGCGGTATTGTGCTTTGCATTTCTTATGTTTTGATCTTATGCTTGTGTGGATTTTCAGTTGTGTTCATGAGCTTCAATAGATAATAAATCTCGATTTTTAGCTTCTGGATCGATGGAGAGTAGAAGATATGTTCACCGATGTGTGAACTAGTTTGACAAAACTATTTGTTTGTGGATTAGTAGAAATGTTTTGGCTCAGCAGTTCTTTGGCGTTTTTTTTCAGATCTTGTGGATCTGGGAGATGATTCATAATGATGGTTTATGTGTCCTGAAAAATGTGGTTG